>RDPX01000248.1:525928-553868 GCA_003991215.1 Morbakka virulenta
ATTATACCTAAATGGTTATTCGATGATCGGAAGAAAGTTTTGTTCAAATTGCCGTATTGTAAGACTAACGAGCATGAAGTAAAGCGTTTTATAGAGAAAGTTGAAGGCTTTTGTAGTGAGAGGTGGTCTGTAGTTGTTCTCTGGTCTACCAGAAATATAAGGTCCTTGTTTCCTCTCAAAGATAGAGTGAAGCATAGATCATGTGTTGTTTATGAAGGCGTTTGTTCTTGTGGAGAAAAGTATATTGGTGAAACTAATCGAATTGTGGAAATTCGCTGGAATGAACATGATTCGGGTGATGGAAAGTCCCATCCTTCTAAGCACTTGGTGGCTAATAAGGGACACAAGTTTGATTGGAGTGTAATTTCTAGAGCTCCTTCTCAGTTCCATAAAAGGAGAATATTTGAAGCGTTTTTTATAAGTGCTCAACAGCCAAAAATTAATGATCAGCTGGACATGCACTCTTTAGCTTTATTTCGCCATGGAATCACCTGAAAATCACACACTTGGGTGCTTCCATTGTGTTTTAAGTTACAGAACCCTGCATTTATATTTTAATTTGTTTTTTCTTTCTTTAGAGCCTGATGATGTATAATTATATACGAAAAGCTTCGCTCAAATGAATATTTGAACTTATGATACTGTCATTTACAAATTATTTATAATAATGGCGCGTTTACAACTTATTAATAATAATAATAATAATAAAATTATTATTATTATTATTATTATTATTATATGCCCTTTGGCATACATAACAACATGGCTCTTTGTGTCTGTGTGTTATTGTTTTTGTCACCAAACAGGGCAACAACAAATATCCAGTCTGAATTCAATGTTGCAGTACCAGACTTAGTGCCAGTACTAAGATATCTTTCCATGTATTGTCAGCTATCAGGCTATGAGTGGGGAGTGCTGCAGTCATGAGTTGTTTTCATACAACAACAACCGCTTGAGCAATGTGCCTTTCCTCACTGGTTGTGAGGCCACACTTGCAAGGTTGAAGTGATGTTGGTATTTTCATTTGGTTTTCTATTTTATCTCACTCTTGTGGCTACAGTACATGTGCCTGCATTCAACTTTACTGGCTTATTCCTGGGCGCTGAATGTGGGGTTTTCACCCATCCATCACTGGATGGTGTGTAACCACTCGATAAAAATTAATATTATTATCATTTTTCTGTAATTTTCAATTTCTTTTTTTAGGGAGAGCATTAACGGTTTTATTATCTCAGCAAACACTTTTAAAGTGACAATTGTTTCAAATTTCCACAGTCACACGTGTGTTGGAAGGCAACAAGATTATGAAGGCAGCTGTCAAAATTTTCCCTCCAAAGGCCAATAAATTGTTAAAAAGTTATCCAAATGTTCCAAAACATTTCCGTACAGTCGATACTGTCTTCGACAACCTTGTTCAAAGTTTACAAGTAAGGTATATTAAATTCTTTAATGTAAGGTATGTATCTGTTAGTTTGAAAGCAAATACATGCTTCTTACAAGAATAAAACTCTGATAAAGGTAAAAAATAATTCCTGGTCACGTGACGTCTGCCTTTGTTCCTAACCGCACAATTTTTCCCAAAAATATTGATCCGGACACCAATAGAAAACGCAATATACATTAAATATTGGAGGAAAAATCTTTGTCGGGGGAAATTCTGGTATTGAAAGTCAACAATTGAGCAGAAAGGATAGCATTTATATCTCATAAATTCATATTTCGCAATTTCTTAATTACCTCACAAGTCATTGTGTTATTCCTCGCACAAAATAAAGCCTATCTTATATATTTCATAATAATGTAAAAAATACCTAAATGCAGTTTTTTTACTTCTCTTTACAATGAGCTGAACTATTGTTTTATTTTTTGTTTTCACAATTGTATAAAATAAAACGTCCTTTTCAAGGTTGGCTAAAGTTTTGCTTTTGAGGTTTGATCTAATCTGCAACTGAACCTGAAAATGGGCAGACACTATTTTGGCTTGCCTAAACAATCCTCTTCTCTCAGTGTGCTTCCCTCAGTCTCTCTCTGTCTCTCTTTGTCTCTCTTTGTCTCTCTCTGCCTCTCTGCCTCTCTGCCTCTCTGCCACTCCCCCCTCTCTCTGTCTCCCGTCTCTCTGTCTCTGTCTCTCTCTGTCTCTCTTTCTTGTAATACTTACATCTTACATTGGGGCTCAAAGAGTTTTATTCCTTTTATTTTTGGTACCTAAAAATAAATGTTTTTTCTTGGTTGTTTCCCAATGTTTTGCAAATTTCCTGTTTTCTCTCAGAACTGTTGGAAGCGCAAAAAGCAGATATTGCCAAAGATTTAAAAGAAATAGGCATTTCATCTAGCAGGTTATTAGAGAGGCAGAGTTATTAGGATAGCAGGGATTAAAAGAGATCTTACTGATATTATAGTAACAAAGCACGTTTAATTGGAGCATTGCATCTGCCACAATGGATAAAACTGAGAGACCAGTATTTAAATCACCTCTACAAAAATAAAAATGGCTGAAGGAGGGTGTTATTCTATTAAAGATACCCAAAAGCGATTATTCACCTTAAATATTTCAGTCAATATCTATACATAAAGTGATGCTTTACGCCACTTCAGTGGGGAAAAAATCACTTAGTGGCATGTAAATCTCATAAAATGTTATAGTGGTTTGACACAATATTTACAGCTATAAATGTTAACGTAAAAGACCCAAACGTAGCAACAAGTAATAGTACCCAAGTTTTCCTCTAAGTTCCTAACATATTGCTTCAGCCATTCTCTTTCAAAAGGTATGTATTGTTAATATTGAATGCTTACCTCTTTTTAATTTTCATAAGCCCTGCTATTTGCTGTGGTACATCTGTAAGAACTTTATCAATATTTTCGGCGTGATAAACACAAAAACTGGCCCTCATGACCGCAGAAAGTGGGAAATTGCGTGGGAGAAACTTAAACTATTGATCGTTGGAGAGCTTCATCAAAGAAGTGTTTTCTTCATTCAGTGATTTTTTTCTTTAAAGACGTGTGATTGATTTATATGTAAATCTGGGTTTAGTGATTTAGCACTTTATACAGTCTATCACACGTATCACAGTAAACATACACACGCCATTCTTGAGTTACATTTCTTTCAAAGAGAATTCATTTCATTGTCTGCTGATTCCTTTGCTTTTAATTATTGAGAATTAATCGAGGATCTGGATTAAATTGAATAACGTGACAAACTTTATGTGCCACGTAACATCAACGTGGTTTTATATGACAATGTATTATATAATATATTTATATGACAATACTCTCATTTCAATTGTGTACTATTTTATCAATACTAGAATAGTGGGCGTTTGTTAGTCTCGGGACACTATGGAAGTTGAACTGTGATTGGTAATGCTGATGCAGCTTCAGGAGTGACTGGAAAGACCAAGACCAAGACCAAATATCCAAGCAAGCGTGGTTTAAAATTTTGACAGAAATTCAGGTGTATTTTTTTGTGAAAAATTATTTTTCTTTCTTTAGCTTACAGATTTTTATAAGGTGGGTAGCATGTCAAAATTGAATTAACTTTTCTATTTGCAATCGTAAAATCTTGGAACGCTAAGATCGCTGTTTTAATAATAAATGAAGTAGAAAAATTGCTGCCAATTTTTAAACAATCAATTATTAGTAAAATTAATTTTTGATCTGGTACCAGGATATCCTAACTAAATGCACTATCTTTATGGTGCCGATTCAAAAAACAAGTCTGTTTGACTTCGTTAACTTTATTTTTTTATGGCATTTAGCCAAAGATGGGATTTCCCACTCCCCAAATTTTACTTATTTTGACCAAAAAATGAATGATTATTGACACATGTAAACATAACAAAAACTTTGTATTTCAGACAAATCATTTCACATGCAATATTGCATGATACAAAACAATTTCTCAAATCAAACAAGCAGCTATGACAAAAAAATTCTCTTTCTGTATTGTCGATGATGGTCAAGATATCTCTTTTGAGGTTACAGCAATAATCTGTCATCCTTTGTTCCATCGTCCCTGGTAGAACTATTCCATTATCTTTATCCACAGGAAGAAGCGTTTAACTTTTTTATCACTGGTATCGCTACAGCTATCTGTAAATCTGTCCAAATAACTGTGAAAATAACCTAACTTTGATGCTTATGGCGACACCTATAGCTTGCTACCTTCTCAACAACCTGTCTACTAGCTTCCAGTAGTTTACAGGCTTGTGAATCCCCAAGACTTTTTTCACAGGACTTTCAAATAGTTCTTGTCTGAGTTTTTTAGCTGAAGCCAGGAAAGGTTATGTAAATATATTGGAAGAATTATTATTTTATCTAGTGCTTTTCTATTTTTTTCTTATGTACTAGTGAGTCACCACACATCAAGCCTAAAAGCACTCGAGGATGAGGGGTAATGAGATGGGCTTGGATTATGAGATTTTACAAGTTTTGTTTCAGATCAATTGGTTTATGTTTTAGTACCAAAATTATTTGGAAACTACACCAATGTCCAATCGTGATATAATGGAGAATGACGATAGTTTATGTTCAATTTGAACAGGTTCTGCCTTTGAATTTAGCACATATCTGCAGGGCTAAAGAAAATTTAAAAACCTGTTTCTTCGAAAATGAGGTATCTCTGTGCAGCAAAACCCGTTGGTTTTTAAAGAAAACTAAGGTAATTTTCGGATTCATGTAAAAATTAGCTAAGGAAGAGTCTCGGTGTTCCAACACCGAAAAATAATGTTGTATGTAAATATACATACATACATACATGCATACGTACATACATACATACATACATACATACATACNAAGAAGCGTTTAACTTTTTTATCACTGGTATCGCTACAGCTATCTGTAAATCTGTCCAAATAACTGTGAAAATAACCTAACTTTGATGCTTATGGCGACACCTATAGCTTGCTACCTTCTCAACAACCTGTCTACTAGCTTCCAGTAGTTTACAGGCTTGTGAATCCCCAAGACTTTTTTCACAGGACTTTCAAATAGTTCTTGTCTGAGTTTTTTAGCTGAAGCCAGGAAAGGTTATGTAAATATATTGGAAGAATTATTATTTTATCTAGTGCTTTTCTATTTTTTTCTTATGTACTAGTGAGTCACCACACATCAAGCCTAAAAGCACTCGAGGATGAGGGGTAATGAGATGGGCTTGGATTATGAGATTTTACAAGTTTTGTTTCAGATCAATTGGTTTATGTTTTAGTACCAAAATTATTTGGAAACTACACCAATGTCCAATCGTGATATAATGGAGAATGACGATAGTTTATGTTCAATTTGAACAGGTTCTGCCTTTGAATTTAGCACATATCTGCAGGGCTAAAGAAAATTTAAAAACCTGTTTCTTCGAAAATGAGGTATCTCTGTGCAGCAAAACCCGTTGGTTTTTAAAGAAAACTAAGGTAATTGTCGGATTCATGTAAAAAGTAGCTAAGGAAGAGTCTCGGTGTTCCAACACCGAAAAATAATGTTGTATGTAAATATACATACATACATACATGCATACGTACATACATACATACATACATACATACATACTGGCTGACATACGTCGCCCGGTAAAAAAGGAAATTACATGAAACACATCTCTGGGTGGCAGATAGCAATTCTAATGGGTTCATATTTGTATTCCGGTTTTGGCAGGTACGTAATTTTTAGATTGTCAAAGAAAAAATGTATGTCAAGTACTGATTGAACTTGTACTGAAAAATGAAGAACATTTCAGAAGTTCAAAACACAGAAGGATAGAGATGACGGTTAAAAAGGTGTAGCACATGCCCGTTTACAGCGTACTATAAATATTATTTATTTTGGAAGTTCGTGAGGTCCTGATTATCGCCGTTTTGCATTGATCATCACACTTCTATACCTGCACAAACTTAGGATGCTTCCTGGTCTAAGAAGAAAACAAGCTTGGTCAATCAGAATCAACGCTTGATCCACAGCAGTAATTTTATCTCTCCTCTAAAATTCTATATTTCAGCCCACTAGTAACATAAACTAGTGCGCTGAAATAAAAAAAACCCTAGTGACATCAGGACATAAACCCTGTACCGTCTAACATCCAAACTATGTGTTTTTCGTATTTGAAAATATATAAAGTATATCTACATATATATATATATATATGGTAATAAAACAAAATGAAAGTAGACCGTTATTTTAGGACTTACTTTAGGAGTCCTAAAATAAGTCTAGTTTCATGGTAATGATTTCCCCATAATAGTTACATACATATGTATGAATGTTACATCACTTAGAATGAGTTTAAATCAAAACACGACGTCCATATACAGTCCTTAAATAATGAAAGGTACACAGGTACCCACAGCACTACTTTATCGTTTTACTTTTGGGACCTTAAAGAAAACCACAACATAATTCGATCATCAAACAAGTAAAAAAGTACACAAACAGTTCACAAAATAGCCCAACAAACACAGCAAACTAATAGCGGGGTGTCACCATATGAATATATTCTTACTTGCCAACTATAAAATGTAAGGTAAAAAGTAATAATGACAATTACCAACCTTCCGTTTTCTAGCCTACATTGTAAATTGCCTCTTGGGATTTTTACCAATCTATTACAAAATTATGTTTCTGCAGCGTAATTCAAATAAATTTAGTTGATGAGTGTAAGAACACGAAACTCGGGGTCAAAAATTAGTCTAGTTCCTTTCTGTATTATTATTTGATAGCTACCTCTGGATTCATCGAGCACCTTTTATGCTGTTAACTAAACATCATTATATACATATATCAATACATATATAGCAATAATTTATATGCACTTTATACAAACACATGTATATACCTTAAAGAGACTAGAAATAACAAGTAAAAACCTTTGAAATCTTGAAAAGTAATTTGTAAAAACAATGCGGTTCAGAATGTATCTTCTTCTCATCAAGACATACTAAAATTGTTAAACAAATCTTAGTACTCAGATTTCAGTTTAAAATACTGGAACAGGCCAGAGTTGCTAAGAAAGTGCAGTTATATTTTAAAGTGTCTTACGTTATTTTACCATTTCAAGTAATGGTTTCGTACAAAGCAGGTGCTTATGGTATAAATTTAGTGTAACAATACCCTTGGGTATTTAACAAAGTCATGGTAGGTAAACTGTAATGAAAAGTTCCTAAAGAAGTAATAAAAATCTACTTTTAAAACATAATTCAGCTAGTTTATAACCATAGCCACCAGCAGTTATCTATATTCGTATCTTTACATACTATACAACCTGTTGCACACCACAGAATTGTAAATAAAGTGTATCAATGGAAAGATACCTGCAACTCTAACGTGTCGATTCTTGAAAGTAGTTATCTCACAGATTTAACCTTGTTAAAACCAAAGTCCTTTTCAGGAACAAAGTAAAGGTTACTTCCTGACACATTTTGAGTCTTTACACACTGTTTTCAGTAAGCTTGAAGAAAAATTGTATCCTCTTGATAGAAAGAAGGATCTCGTACTTTTGAATTCAAGGACAAAGACGTACCACCTGCTGAGCTTTTATTTCAAGACGATTCAGGATATCTTGAAATTGTTGTACGCAGGCTTAAAATCAACATTTCGTGTCTCTTTAAAAAAAATAGTTGACAAATAAAATAAAATCACCGTCATTTAACACGAAATGACGGTGATTTTATATAGCTTTTATACTGGTACTCGACTGCACCAAAAAGGGAAGAGTAAGAAAACACAAGTCAATTGAGTTACAAAAAGCGAGGGGGTTTGATCAAATCTAGTGCATGTGAAAGTATTTGCCCCCAAATAAATGTGATTATAATTGGGATATTTAAGTCCTGTAACACAAATTTATTTAAAAATTTTGATAATGTTGATAGTGAAGTTGTTTTTGTAGTCATAAGGTCTTGTCCTTCGTGTAGTCTAATTGAAAACGAGATGTGGCGTCTAATCTTCCTTTCAATTCTATTTTCTTTACCACACAAGGTAAAAAGTTTTTATGCTGCTCTCCACTAGTTCATCGAGCAATTAAAGTGCCTTTTTCAAAAAAATATAAAAATACCCAAAACATGTTTTAGCCGATTAATCTGAATATTGTCCGAGTGTTCGGAACAAGTCAAATTCTACGAACTAATAGAATTATTCACTCCACAGTGGTCAACAAAAACGAAAATAAAAGATGTACTCGGTGATGGTTTTTCTACTGTATACACTTTTTTCAATATATTATTTGGAAATGTTATCTTCTCAATTCGTGGAATTTTTATTTTGCTTAAATGTTTAAGAAAGACCCTATGACTATGTTTTTGTAAATACTAGCTGCTGTGTTGACATGGGCTTCAATTGCACTGTAAATGATTTCCTAGCTTATCGTCCACCTATGTTTCGGTAAGCAAAGTATTGATTTAAAGTTTTCTTTTTCCTGAGTAAACACATACAGTCTTCATAAGTCTCCCATTTTTCATCACAATTATAAGTCATAAGGGGACAGAAATAAGTAGGTGCTAGGCACACTTTTTCAAATTGCAAGTTGGTTTCTCCTCTTTACACTTTTTAAGTTCCATGTGGTTTCCCGAAAACTGTAAGCAGCATGACTCTTCAGGATATCCTGGATTAAATTCATCACCATCATCATTATCATCATCGCCATCATCATCACCATCATCNACAATGCGGTTCAGAATGTATCTTCTTCTCATCAAGACATACTAAAATTGTTAAACAAATCTTAGTACTCAGATTTCAGTTTAAAATACTGGAACAGGCCAGAGTTGCTAAGAAAGTGCAGTTATATTTTAAAGTGTCTTACGTTATTTTACCATTTCAAGTAATGGTTTCGTACAAAGCAGGTGCTTATGGTATAAATTTAGTGTAACAATACCCTTGGGTATTTAACAAAGTCATGGTAGGTAAACTGTAATGAAAAGTTCCTAAAGAAGTAATAAAAATCTACTTTTAAAACATAATTCAGCTAGTTTATAACCATAGCCACCAGCAGTTATCTATATTCGTATCTTTACATACTATACAACCTGTTGCACACCACAGAATTGTAAATAAAGTGTATCAATGGAAAGATACCTGCAACTCTAACGTGTCGATTCTTGAAAGTGGTTATCTCACAGATTTAACCTTGTTAAAACCAAAGTCCTTTTCAGGAACAAAGTAAAGGTTACTTCCTGACACATTTTGAGTCTTTACACACTGTTTTCAGTAAGCTTGAAGAAAAATTGTATCCTCTTGATAGAAAGAAGGATCTCGTACTTTTGAATTCAAGGACAAAGACGTACCACCTGCTGAGCTTTTATTTCAAGACGATTCAGGATATCTTGAAATTGTTGTACGCAGGCTTAAAATCAACATTTCGTGTCTCTTTAAAAAAAATAGTTGACAAATAAAATAAAATCACCGTCATTTAACACGAAATGACGGTGATTTTATATAGCTTTTATACTGGTACTCGACTGCACCAAAAAGGGAAGAGTAAGAAAACACAAGTCAATTGAGTTACAAAAAGCGAGGGGGTTTGATCAAATCTAGTGCATGTGAAAGTATTTGCCCCCAAATAAATGTGATTATAATTGGGATATTTAAGTCCTGTAACACAAATTTATTTAAAAATTTTGATAATGTTGATAGTGAAGTTGTTTTTGTAGTCATAAGGTCTTGTCCTTCGTGTAGTCTAATTGAAAACGAGATGTGGCGTCTAATCTTCCTTTCAATTCTATTTTCTTTACCACACAAGGTAAAAAGTTTTTATGCTGCTCTCCACTAGTTCATCGAGCAATTAAAGTGCCTTTTTCAAAAAAATATAAAAATACCCAAAACATGTTTTAGCCGATTAATCTGAATATTGTCCGAGTGTTCGGAACAAGTCAAATTCTACGAACTAATAGAATTATTCACTCCACAGTGGTCAACAAAAACGAAAATAAAAGATGTACTCGGTGATGGTTTTTCTACTGTATACACTTTTTTCAATATATTATTTGGAAATGTTATCTTCTCAATATCTTCTGTTTAAGAAAGACCCTATGACTATGTTTTTGTAAACACTAGCTGCTGTGTTGACATGGGTTTCAATTGCACTGTAAATGATTTCCTAGCTTATCGTCCACCTATGTTTCGGTAAGCAAAGTATTGATTTAAAGTTTTCTTTTTCCTGAGTAAACACATACAGTCTTCATAAGTCTCCCATTTTTCATCACAATTATAAGTCATAAGGGGACAGAAATAAGTAGGTGCTAGGCACACTTTTTCAAATTGCAAGTTGGTTTCTCCTCTTTACACTTTTTAAGTTCCATGTGGTTTCCCGAAAACTGTAAGCAGCATGACTCTTCAGGATATCCTGGATTAAATTCATCACCATCATCATTATCATCATCGCCATCATCATCACCATCATCGTTATCATTATCACTACCATCGTTATCATCATCACCATCATCATTATCATCATCACCATCATCATTATCATCATCACCATCATCATCTTTTTCTCTGCTTCCTTCTTTCTCTTTGTTCAGCATCACTGGCAGATCAGGGGTTCTATATCTTCCGTCGCAATCTTCTTCGTTTAAGGCATTATTGTTGCCAAGTCATCTTGTCTCCATATTACTCCTGATATTATCCATCTATCCTTTTATAATTAATGGTCATTGAAAATTAATCCGAAAAAACTCCATATCACAATTACTCAATATATATATATATAAGAATATAATGGTACCATAAATTCAAAGTAAATATACGACATTGGAAATAGAAAAGCAAATGCTATCTTATGATCTCGTTTTTCCTCATAATTTTACCACTTATATCTTTTTTTACATGTATTTGAATTTTATTTCATATTAACTGTGCACAGTTAGTAATCTTTTGTAACGCAGTCCCATTTTGATTCTGAAAAACTATATCCTGTGTAAAGATTTAGATCAGTAAGTATAATAATCATAAATAACACTAGAAAAGAGGCGTTTAAAACAATGTGTCAACAGCATTTGAACTTTCTTGGAGGAAACTGAAAAGTAGACGAAAAAGTAGATGAATATAATATCACTTAAAAGTATTCCCATAGAAAATTATCAGTTCTGAATTAGTGAACCTTCATGCTTTGGAGATCTTGGACTCTTATAATTTTAAAAGTTTTGTTTACTAGAAGGAGAAGTTCTTAATTTTCTGGAAAAACCAGCAGCAAAATTTGTACTGTATGGACTACAAAACACCATACAAATTACATAATTTATTTTTTCATTCACAGCCTTACAATTGTTCGTTTGCACCTTAGTTAGGACATCTCATCGTTATTGCAATTCGCCATCAGAAGGCAACCTTTTAATGATTTGCTTCCACGAAAGGTGGAAAATACGTTGATGATGTAAAGATGCTTTAATAACACTGATCACATTGATATGCCGTAGTGATAATCCTACTGGCATTCAAAAGGTGAATTGTCTATATTTCAAAGTAAAGTACAAATTTTTAAAGCTCCTTTTTTTATTCATTGTTTGTTCCCGGATAAAATCTGAAGCAAGTCCTCTGTAAGATAATAATATTCAATTTGTCACCTGTTGTTCTATTATAAAGACATATCTCGTGTTTCAAATAAAAAGTGTAACAGGTCTAGAATAAATAAGAAAATTGTACTTCAGTACTTAATACGTAATTTAATGTTGTTGGAATAATTGGTTGCGGGTAGGGTATTCTTTTCAAGTTTTATTGATTTCTTGATCTAGATTTTTCCAGTGTGCGTGTATATGTGTGTGTGTGAGAAATTTAATACGAAACCTTATGAAGCACAATAATAACTTGTGGTTCACAATTGGCATAACAATTTATTTTTATTAAACAAATCCCAAATATCTGTCTCTGGTCCCAAGTTAAGCCTGGAATAAACCTGTGATAAGAATCCCATCTTGCAGACGCTAATATGTTGAAAGACTACAAAAATACATTTCATTAGATTGGATGGAAATCCATTTGATAAAATTACGAAAAAGTATTTCAAAGAACAGAGATATTCTAGCAATTTCTGAATGACTTTTACTTAACCTATAGAGTCTAACCAAGACTAGTGGAAGATCCTATTTGAACTTGACACTCTAAAAACATTACATTCTAATAAAGTTAACGGCTTTGTGTTTTTAGGGCTTTAACCCAACTTCTCCATATTCTTATTTGACAGATACCAGTAACTAAATGTAAAATTTGTAAGAAAGTGTTGCGGCAGAACTTTTAGTAAATGAATCAAACTCGAGTTATTGACTGTGCTGGTGAGATCCTAGGATATCTGGCCTCAGGCTTTACGCAAAAACTACCGTTTTCATGAAAACTAGTCGTGATTTTCAGGAGACAGAGGGGTAAGATCAAAAACCAGACAGAACAACTGGTAACGGACTTCACCTGGGTCCAGTGCGGCAGAGGTTGCTACTCCCAACTTTGTCTTTCCAGTCACTCCTGAAGCTGCATCAGCATTACCACTCACAATTTTACTTCCATAGTGTCCCGAGGCTAACAAACGCCCACTATTCTAGTATTGATAAAATAGTACACAATTGAAATGAGAGTATTGTCATATAAATATATCATATAATATATTGTCATATAAAACCACGTTGATGTTACGTGGCACATAAAGTTTGTCACGTTATTCAATTATAATCCAGATCCTCGACTAATTCTCAATAATTAAAAGCAAAGGAATCAGCAGACAATAAAATGAATTCTCTTTGAAAGAAATGTAACTCAAGAATGCCGTGTGTGTATATTTACTGTGATACGTGTGATAGATTGTATGAAGTGCTAAATCACTAAATCCAGATTTACATAAAAATCAATTCAACTTCTGAAGTAAAAAAAATCAGTGAATGGAAAATTTATTCTGTGATAAAAGTTCCCTCCATGGATAAAAATGTTAGGTTTTGCATGCGCGACNTTCTATTATAAAGACATATCTCGTGTTTCAAATAAAAAGTGTAACAGGTCTAGAATAAATAAGAAAATTGTACTTCAGTACTTAATACGTAATTTAATGTTGTTGGAATAATTGGTTGCGGGTAGGGTATTCTTTTCAAGTTTTATTGATTTCTTGATCTAGATTTTTCCAGTGTGCGTGTATATGTGTGTGTGTGAGAAATTTAATACGAAACCTTATGAAGCACAATAATAACTTGTGGTTCACAATTGGCATAACAATTTATTTTTATTAAACAAATCCCAAATATCTGTCTCTGGTCCCAAGTTAAGCCTGGAATAAACCTGTGATAAGAATCCCATCTTGCAGACGCTAATATGTTGAAAGACTACAAAAATACATTTCATTAGATTGGATGGAAATCCATTTGATAAAATTACGAAAAAGTATTTCAAAGAACAGAGATATTCTAGCAATTTCTGAATGACTTTTACTTAACCTATAGAGTCTAACCAAGACTAGTGGAAGATCCTATTTGAACTTGACACTCTAAAAACATTACATTCTAATAAAGTTAACGGCTTTGTGTTTTTAGGGCTTTAACCCAACGTCTCCATATTCTTATTTGACAGATACCAGTAACTAAATGTAAAATTTGTAAGAAAGTGTTGCGGCAGAACTTTTAGTAAATGAATCAAACTCGAGTTATTGACTGTGCTGGTGAGATCCTAGGATATCTGGCCTCAGGCTTTACGCAAAAACTACCGTTTTCATGAAAACTAGTCGTGATTTTCAGGAGACAGAGGGGTAAGATCAAAAACCAGACAGAACAACTGGTAACGGACTTCACCTGGGTCCAGTGCGGCAGAGGTTGCTACTCCCAACTTTGTCTTTCCAGTCACTCCTGAAGCTGCATCAGCATTACCACTCACAATTTTACTTCCATAGTGTCCCGAGGCTAACAAACGCCCACTATTCTAGTATTGATAAAATAGTACACAATTGAAATGAGAGTATTGTCATATAAATATATCATATAATATATTGTCATATAAAACCACGTTGATGTTACGTGGCACATAAAGTTTGTCACGTTATTCAATTATAATCCAGATCCTCGACTAATTCTCAATAATTAAAAGCAAAGGAATCAGCAGACAATGAAATGAATTCTCTTTGAAAGAAATGTAACTCAAGAATGCCGTGTGTCTATGTTTACTGTGATACGTGTGATAGATTGTATGAAGTGCTAAATCACTAAATCCAGATTTACATAAAAATCAATTCAACTTCTGAAGTAAAAACATCAGTGAATGGAAAATTTATTCTGTGATAAAAGTTCCCTCCATGGATAAAAATGTTAGGTTTTGCATGCGCGACTGATTACCATTTTGAGGATATTAGAGTGCATGTGCAATTCATGCTAAGAGCACTGATTTATTTTTAGGATTGATTTTGACTTGCATCCCTTTTCTTCAGACATTTTAAAAATGTATAGCAAGTATAATAATGGACTTATTTAACTAAATTCAACTATACACACTGTAGTAAATAGTAAGTAAAAAGTAAATAAATAAAATAAATAAATATATAAATAGATGAATAAACAAATAAAGAAAGAAATAAACAAACAAACAAACAAAAAATAAACAAACAAAGAAATAAATAAACAAACAAAGAAATAAATAAACAAACAAAGAAATAAATAAACAAACAAAGAAATAAATAAACAAACAAAGAAATAAATAAACAAACAAATAAATAAATAAAAAAACAAACAAATAAATAAACCAACATTTCTTTCATTATATTAACATTCACAACGGAACTATTGTATCAAAACACTTAAGGAATTTGATGAGATTTATACATAGTAACTTTGCCATTTGAGTTACTGAAATACGTTTTGGTAACTAGAGAAAGCAACTTCAATGCTGCAAGCAATCAGTTAATTAAATAAATAGTTTATGTTACAGAATTTGAGTAGCGTTCCTAAAATTTCTGTGATTTTGGTCAAAAGCTATAGACGGATTTCTGTGTTTTTGTTTTTGTTTTGATTTTGGGTGCTGCGCAAGCATGCGCGGAAAAATGGGTGCAAAACATAATCGGCGCCATTCGTGTTTTTGCTTGAGAACAGTGTGTTGTGGTGCGTTGTACAGTACTGTTATCCTGATTTTTAGTTATATTTTACATTTACTACGAAGAAAATGCCATCTTGTTGTGCTGTAGGCTGTACGAATCGAAGTACTAAACAAAAAGATTTGGTTTTTTATCGGATACCAAAGAAAAATAGGAAGTTGAGAGAGCAGTGGTTGAGGCAAATTCAAAGGTTAGATTGGAGTGAACGGACCACAAGATACTGTTACAAAAATTTTAACAGTCGCAGATCATCTTTTATTAGTGCTGGTTAAATTAAGAATGGGTTTGACAAACAAGGATATTGCGTACCGATTTCAGGTCAGTGAAGCTGTTGTCTCAAGTGTTTTCCGTTCTTGGCTACCAAAGCTTTCAAAATTTATGACAGAAAATCTTATATATTGGCGTGAAAAGAAATCACTAAGAAAGAATCTGCCTGAATGTTTCCAAAAGCTCTCTCTGTTAATTTTTTCAAATATTTTTCTTGATCTTCCTTTTTGAGATTTTTAAAGTAATCAGAATTTTTCGCCCACGTGAGATTAACAGGAGTTGCCATTTTGAGAAAAAGTCGGAAGAAGAACAAGAAAAACGTCTCTTGAAATATTTTTGGAGCCTCGTGCTCGATTAGAGTTTGTTATTATCATGCAGATAGTGGTTTTACGTCAGCAGGCTGTGAATAATTAATCTTTGACGCTGATTGACGATGTAATAGCTAAAACAGGAGTAAGATGGCGGCTGAGATCTTGCAAAAATTACATTAAAAAGTGTATGGTTTTCAGAATTAGATCACGTAGTAATTAAGGGAAATACAATGATATCCACCATCTTTGTTTATATTTTGCACCCGAAACCGCGTGGAGATTGAAAACGATAATAATAATACGTCATCAGAAACCCGTCTATTGCACTGGTTTAGGTGTGATTATAGATTTTAAGAGTTTTAGTTGTTTGGACTTGGGTGATTTTGACATGTAAATATGTAATTTGAGATGAGGCTCTTTTTTGTTTATTTAGTTTGGATTATCTTGTCTTTATTTTGGTTTGAATTGAATAGAATCCAATTAAAATTAATCCTCTTAGAGTTAAAAAAAAGTTGAAATCCGAATTTTTTTGACAACAAAAACCACAAGACCTCATATGAAGCGGAAGCGGAAGAGCACAAATAAAAAGAATTGAAGACAAAAAAGAAAATGAGTAAAATGACTCAAATCGCCAAAATTACAAAGCACAAATGAAGTGAGTATTCATCAAAGCAGACCCCAGGAATAAAAACAACATGGCCAGTACATGGGCCAGCCGAGGTATCGTTTCCTCAGAATAACTTGCGACTGAAAATGAGCTAAGTTGGCCAGTCTGGAAGACCATCAACCAATTGCGAGTTCAGCATAGAAGATGCAAAGCATCACTGAAATACTGAGCTCCAAATTGGGGATTTGATGACCTTGCTGGAGCAACTGAAGCTGCCGTCGCATGTGCCACCTACTGGAGGCACCAAATCTGAATGATGATGATGATCACAAGACTCGAAGAAGACAAAGAAGAAGGTGAAGAAGAAGAAGAAGAAGAAGAAGAAGAAGAAAAGCAGAAAACAAAGAATGAATAGAGAAAGCCTGATGCCTTTTGTGATTGGTTCAGGAAACTAGAAGTTGCAGTCAACATATCGTCTTCATCTATCTTATCATAGTGTAAAACCATTGTCATTTCTGTAAAAGCATCAATAATATTTATTTTTTATTTGTTCCCCTAACCAATTTCCTCTTTTGTGTTTTTCACCCAAGGTGCATTTAGTTGTCGATTAAAAATAGCTCAAATGGATTTCTGCTGAAATTTTAACCATGTATAGTTGTTAAATAACCTTCTGCACAGTTTTCTGCACTTTTCCTTCATTGTGAAAAATCATAATGTTCCAGTTAGCTTTGGCGCCCTTACTGCAATAGTTCTTTCCAATGAACCGAGTTCCTTAATATACTGTAAGTGCAAATAGGTAATTTAGTTCTTTGAAAATTAATAATAATATCTTTTGATTATTATTATTGTTATTATTATTATTTTATTTTATCATTATTATTATTTTCAGTGGTAGTAGTAAGAGTAGTAAGAGTAGTAAGAGTAGTAACAGTAGTAAGAGTAGCAGCGTTTGGTAGCAGTGGAAATACAGTTTAAATGACTTCATCATATCAAAGTGGTGTGTGACACCGTTTCCTTTTCCCAAGTTTTAGAAAGACAAATACGTATTTCGGGAACTTTTTCGGGAAGTTTTTTTTAATGAATAAAGTTTTACTTATCTCTGTGGGAATAAAAGTTACATCTAAAGTCACATTAATTGATAAAATGAGAAATTACTTGAAATTGAAAGAGCAACAACATACCTTATGATTACTGGAGAGCATTTGAAATTATAAAAAAATCATTGGTACTTAATACTTTAGTGCCTGGATAATTCTAATAAAAAGTTATGTTGCTTAATACCTGGTCATTCTGTTGGATAATTAAAGCAACGCTTGACGTTTTGGTAACTTGCCATCACATTACAGCTTTTCAGCCTCGGTAAGAGATGACAAACACCTTCTTAAAAACAACCGCCTTTTTCCAATAATTTGCTTACTTTGTTTTTGTTAATGCGATAAAAGCTCATGATTAGATTATTTAAAAGATCTTCCTTCGGGTTGGCTTTATAATGGCGCGTGACGCAAGGAGTAGGAGAAAGAGTAATTACTTGATTACGTGTTTCATCAAAAGATCTTTGCACAATTAAAAACACACAAGCACACACACAAATATATATATAGTATAAGAGCCACAGACTTCTCTGAGTTGTGATGTTCTACATAATTGAGACCTTTGAATATAGGTCAGCAGAGATGTATAATGCTGGCAGAAAACCATTTTGTTATAAAACAAATACATAGAGAAACAAAACAGGCATTTAGTAATAGTAAAAGACTTTCTTGTATTACGAAGAGTAAGTTGCAATAGGGAGTAAGATTCAAGTCAGAGAACAGCCTAATTTTTGACATGAAATGAAGAGAAATCAAAAGGATACATATGGCTTTTGGATGGTAAATAAAACAACTTGAATCATTAGTTGATAACCACATTTGTCATTTCGGGGATTTAATATCAAAACGACAGAGAATATGTGGCTCCCCAGCAGCATTGGCCTTATGCCACCATCAAGAAGTTTATGAAGCCTGGGGATGTTTCATATATTTAGACAGAATGGATCTGATCATAGAAAAACAGTAGTGATAATGATTTTAGTAGTAGCGGTAGTATATATATATATATATATATATATATACTACTGCTATTTTCCCCGTAAAGATCAAATCAGGTGAGAAAATGTACATTGGAGCATGATTTCGGTCAGAAAAGTCGCCATTTTTAAAAATGGCCGCCAAAAATTACTTTTTTTGGAGGTAGAAATTATTTTCGGAGCTTCTAATGAGTCCTCTCAAGGTTTCTAAAGGTCGTTGAATAATTTTTACAATAGGAGTTACCATATCCCTCGTACTTGANAGTCAGAGAACAGCCTAATTTTTGACATGAAATGAAGAGAAATCAAAAGGATACATATGGCTTTTGGATGGTAAATAAAACAACTTGAATCATTAGTTGATAACCACATTTGTCATTTCGGGGATTTAATATCAAAACGACAGAGAATATGTGGCTCCCCAGCAGCATTGGCCTTATGCCACCATCAAGAAGTTTATGAAGCCTGGGGATGTTTCATATATTTAGACAGAATGGATCTGCTCATAGAAAAACAGTAGTGATAATGATTTTAGTAGTAGCGGTAGTATATATATATATATATATATATATATATATATATATACTACTGCTATTTTCCCCGTAAAGATCAAATCAGGTGAGAAAATGTACATTGGAGCATGATTTCGGTCAGAAAAGTCGCCATTTTTAAAAATGGCCGCCAAAAATTACTTTTTTTGGAGGTAGAAATTATTTTCGGAGCTTCTAATGAGTCCTCTCAAGGTTTCTAAAGGTCGTTGAATAATTTTTACAATAGGAGTTACCATATCCCTCGTACTTGACGTTTCCACATTATACCTAAGTGAGAACTGATTTCAGGAGCGTGTCCATATCACATGAGAGTTCGTTTTCGGGTTTCAATGCATTCTTTATTGAATGTTTCAGTTCTACAGTGAATGTTCCAGTTCTAAAGTGAATTTTTCCATTTTGTATTTTCCATCCAGCTTCACGCGCCGCCGTTGTCGAATATCAGGAGCTATTGTCAGCTTGAGGTAGGAAATTTCAAGGAGCAATTCCCTTCCCTTGAGAGTTTCCAGTAGTGTAATATTGTTCGGTGTGATAGGTCCGCCATGTACTTTGCATTTTTCGAGCATGTACAATGGTTTGGTATGTTTTTTCTTCTTCAACTCGGCTTTCTTCAGTAGAGCCAGCTTTCGAGACTGTTTCACAGTAGCCAGAAAATCTGCTTCTATCTTCCTGACACGTCGAACTTCCTCAGAATTCCGTCCCCATTTCCACTTTCACCATTTCTCTGTTTCCGACATTTCCAGGAACTTTGAATCAACTAAATATGTAGTTCTCACATTTTTCCTGGATATCGTTTGAACAGACGTTGTGCCCCCACAAATTTTCAGTCTGTTGTCCAGCTTGGCGAATTCGCTCTCACATCTTAGGTTGGTGAGAGGAGCATAGTTCAATTTGGCGTTCTCGGAGTGCGTCGATTCACCACCGGTTACTGGATTGAAAAAATCAATTTCGCTGAGTTGGCGATTCAAAGTCTCGAGTATTTCGTCGATCACAGCCTGGACCAGAAGTCCACGACCGGAAACTTTATCAGATTTGTCCTTGATATCTCCCATTTCAGGTATTTTCTTGGCGAAGAACTCTCTCACACTAATCCAGTTCTGTCTCTGATAACAGTGCTTTCTTGTTTCATTGACTGTTTCTCATCTATCCCAAGCAATATCATGAAAGGGAATATGATCCAGTCTCCTATGTCAGAATAGATTTCCGAGCAAATGGTGAACCAGTCGTTCTGAATATACGTTGAGACTGCTAAAACCAGTTGGTTCGAGTTTTTATCGACGATTGCCTCGAAGAAGTCTGGGATGGATTGTCGCCGTGCAATGAATTCTTTGCCGATTTCCGTTATGCGTCCGAATCGATTGCTTGTAAATCCCCTGAATCCAGTGTGGTCAATCTGCTGCAGCTGCAACCAGTTCTTGTATTCATTGTACAATGATACGGAGTGACTGGCATGGCTGGGAGACAGTAACTTCGCTATAGCTAGTTGGCCCAGAGTGTGGATGGAGGTTGACGATGGCAGGAAGGCTTTCTGGCCAGCTGAAATGTCCAACAATTTGTGCAGTCCGATTTTTTGCTCAGTACTTCGAAACACTTTATTAATGGAACGATCTATGCCAAGAATTATATGGGCACAGCATTTCAGCACCTTCTCGTCTTCTACACCAAGGTTTTTCAACAATAGAGGATGTGTAGTGCAGTCTCCAGCACGATCAGACATCCAAAAATCAATAGAGGATTTTATGTTCTCCACTGTAGTTTCAGCCAGAATTGTTAAACTCTTCAGTTTGAATTCATAAGCAGCAGCTCCTTTGGCACCACCATGGCTCAAATTTTTGAGATAGCCCGTTGTCAGAGTCTTCCGTTGTTTATCAGGTCCAGAAACTGTAATATGATCAGCTTTTACATCATATAATCGATGACCAGCAACTTGGGTGGTGTCATCCAAACCAATCGTCACAATGTCATCCTCATTCCTCTCTATGATATATTGCACTGCCATCTGAAGATTCAGAAAAGAGGCATCCTCTAAATGTTTGTCTGTGGTTCTGGCTGAAGGGAAAACATTACTGAGATCAGCCGCTAAACGTCGACGTTTCACAGTCAAAGGCGATGATTCTTCACTGCTTGTGGAATCATCATCATGTGCAGCTAATGATTCATTTCCAGGAGTATTATAGTCCAAAAGCGAATGAAGAGTCCAGTGTTGTCCAAAAATTATATTAGTAGTTTTCACTATAATACCGGCGATATCGCCTCGACTTACTTGATGATCAGCTAAATACTGTACAGTGCACCGAACGATTCGTTCATCTAAACATTTGCGGCTCGTCCGAACGGGAATCTGTGGGAAATCGGCCCGTGGTAAAGATATAGTAGCTGCTGGAGGTTTTGAGCGGGTGATAGGTTTGTCATGCACTTGACAGACATCAGATAAAATGATAAAATCAGGATCGTCAACACTATCACTAGTTCTAGTATCCTTTACTGCTTCATCGTATTGAAGCTTTCGTGATATATTCTCATTTTTCACCGCTTCCGACAACTCTTTACATTTTCTCTCATCTGATTGTTCCCGTTTGGAAATACGTTTAGTCTTTTTCATCCATTTCTTGGAAACAGTAGACAAGTTACAGGTGGCAACATATGCACATTTACAATTGTCAGCATAAAAACTTTCGTCCTCCGCGGTCATTTTCACTTCATGTATATCCTCCATTTTTCTCTGATACCCAAAATCACTTGTTCTTATATCGTACGCGATACTTGTCATTCGTCTATTGAAGCTGGCAGCATTTTCGCACCACGAGGTTGTCTTTTTTAAGTTAATGTTCCGCTGTTGTTTAATCATTGTATTGAAAGAAACGTAGTCATCCTTTATTTTCTTTACCACTGCTTTGTCGTTCATTGGATAGACATTTTTGGATATCCAGTCATCACACAGTTCTTTGGCAACAATTCTACTTGCTTCATCCTGTGAAACTGTCTTCTTGTCCGTTCGAACTGCACACAAGAATAATATACGTCCAATCAAATGAGCACCAGCTTGTAACTTCGATTTCACGAGAAATTCACACTGCTCTTTGTAAATCAAACCATTTAGTTCACGACTTATTACAGCACTCCTCATCGTTGTGGTTGATGTATAATCATCCATGGCAATGAAAATGAAATTCTCCTTTGCAGGCAGAAGATAAAGACAATGGCTTTTGTTGACTCTTACGCGTGTGAGAAGTCAAGTAGGCACTACTGTGCGAATGATGCAAGTTACATTTCCGGTTATTTTACAAAAAACGTTATTTTCTGCATTTGGTGTTGATTTTCTGGTCATTTCCGGTCGCCATTTTGAAAATATGCATTTTTCTGTCCGAAAGCATACACGAAGGAGAAAAATACGTACGTTTTTGGATTCAGCGCTGAATTTGGCCTCGGAAACTACTCGCCCCAGTAAGAACTTACTGATGTATCCTACCCTATTATTACGTCTCAAGCTTTACTTTCTCATTGGAATAAACACTAAGAATTATTTGAGTATCTAGAAAACGTATTACTAAATTTTGTTTAAAATACATAACAGGAAAAAAAGTTTGGGGACAAGAATGAAATATTTTATAACATATAAACCCATTGCTAAATAAATTTGTTAATCTATTGCATAACTAAGGTTACTGCTGCAACAAACAATGAAGGCAGACGTTTCGATAAGTAAAAGTCAGGTTCTTTTGACGCCAAGCTAATTTTTTTGTATCAGAAGTAAGAATCAAAAGAGGGACTGGGCAAAGATTGATCTAAATTATTGAAAACATACATATTAAAGGAAAAAAGAAAAATTTGTATTTACTGAAAAATCATTGGAAATGATAAATGAACTTACCTCTTATAAAAAATCAGCTAATTTTTTTAAACAAGTACATTAAGCTTTTAATATCTATTATCAATGAGGTTAAGAGTTACTTTTCCACTGGCACCAATATTCTGAATCAATCTCGTAGGCCTTATGAAGCTAGAAGTACCAACTAAAAGTAATAATAATTATAGCTTTGAAAGATAATACCTTTTTTGTACCAATTGTCATTGGTAAGGGTGCTAAGATATCAAACAAGATGAATTAGTAAGCCTCAAATCATTGGTACTTTGACAATTAAAAGGCTTTGCAGGTGGTATATTCTTTTTGAAATATAAGTCATTTGGTTTCTGTCAATATATCTTTCTTTTCTAAATCCAACTTATTCAGCAGCTGTGTTTTTAAAAGTCTTTCAACACATCCTCGAAAAGGAAAATAGAGTATTGTTAAATTACGCTCAGATACAGGTGAATGTCAAACGCTCTTAGATTAACAATAATTGTACAGTTGATCAAGCTGTTACCCATCCGAACTTTTGATTTGTAACCATATAGGATTGGCAATATATCACTGTTTACCTAATCTTTGTATCTCCGACAATGCTCTTAAAATCATGTTCTCCTCTCTTGAATTCTTTGAATGGTCTAGATCTGAACTTGGATGATCGTCTTGACGGTGAGTACGTGGTAGTCGCAGAAGCCAGTACTGACTACCTAGGCAATTTTGGGTGAGTGCAGCTTTTCTAAAATTATAGCATAACAGTCTTTTACAATCCACACTGGCTGAACCTTTTACTGGTGTGTTGATGAGGGTTTTAAAACAGGTTGAAAGACTGAACAGCCAGAAGGCTGGAATTGTTGCTGTGAATGCAGTGGTTGAGTGATGGGAGGTAATTGTCCATAGAACTATGTCAGCTCTAGATGTTGCTACCAGGAATTATCTACTGTTGCTGCGAGAAGCATTTTGGTATATACACTTGTTAAGTTATAGAGCTTTTGTTTAGAGTCCAAATGTTACTTCCATGTAGCAACATTAATGCAGAAGTTGTTTGAAAGAACCCAGACTCAATTTCCCCCTGAAAGATTTGATATCCAGATAGCTTAAGGGTTCATAATAACCAAAGGCTTTCTAATAAACTGTGGTTAAGAGACCTAACGGAAGCCCTTTGTTCACGACAGTTTTGGATGATTATTCCATACGCCAAATCAATACTTGCAACAGCAACAAATGTATATTGAAAATCATAGCATTTGACCTAGTCAACTATTTGTGCATCTAGAAGCAGACAATCAACCAATTAATTAGGAACTGGGGTATAGCTCCACTACACTCCACAAACCATGTAACCAGATTTCTCTTTGTCAACCAATGAGTTTCTTTACGTGTATATTAAGGGCAGTTTTAAAACATATGAAAAATCAAATAAAGAGGTAAAAATCTTGTTTTTCTTGGAGATTTCACCTTCCTCTCACCTAATGCCTAATAATGCATTATTTATTTAAGATTTGGGTTGTTGACCTTAGATTATTTTTACCTTATTTTTATTGAACCTATTTGTTTTTGTTATTGATTCGGAAACATCTGCCTGATATAACAATGGTCAACAAAAGTTTTCGAAATCTCAGTTGAATACGATCTTTTTACTCATTGTTACCCTTTGTGATCTGCTAAATTCAAATTTGAAAACGGTTCAGCTCTGCATGCTGTAGTTTTAATGCAATTTTAACTTTTCCATCCTAGCTGTTTATAGTCACATTAACAGAGATATTAAAATTGTTTTGATTTTGTTTCAGTTCTGATCATAGCTACAAGGAGACGTCAATATGAGAACAAATCGGACGCTTTTTGGTTTTTTTTACGTCAAAGGAGTAATAAAACATCGTTTGTGAGGCGTGCTTATAAAGCATACTTGCTCTTGGCGACCAAGACAAGAAATGGCCCCCACATATTGCGTGTCATAACTGCGAGGAAATGCTGCTTGACTTGACAAAAGGGAAAAGTAAGGGTTTATCTTCCGCAATTCCCATGACCTGAGGAGAACTGACGGAACACAAAACAAACTGCTATTTTTGTCTGGTCAATACAAAAAGCATCGGTAAGAAAAAAAGACAAAATATCACATATCCTGGTATCCCATCATGCAGCCCGGCCTACTCTGCACTCTGATGAGCTCCTAATCCTAGATTTTAAAGAATGTCTTCCATCTGAAAGTGTGAGTAGTGATCAAGAGCAAGAGACTGCTAATAAAATTCATTCAAAACTGACGATCCTTCTCATAAGACCCCATAGTCATTAACGCCTAAACAGTTTAGCCAGAGAGAGTTGAATTACCTTGCTCGTGATTTGGGTCCCTCCAAAAATGTAGCTGAGCTCTTAGCTTCCTGGTTGCAAGAAAAGAATCAGCTGAGCCCTACAACTAAAATGTCATACTTTCGAAATCAGGAGCAGGCTTTTGTGCCATTTTTTAAAGAGGAGAATAACTTTGTTTATTGTCATAATATCTCAGGTCTTTTCCAGGAATTAGGGATGCCAGTAAACCATCCAAATGCCTTGCGATAATGCCTAGATAGTTTCAAGAACAGTTTGAAGTGCGTTCTACTTCATAATGCCAATGTCTATGCAGCTGTTCCAACTGGACACCATGTGTATTTACGAGAGGAATATAATGGTATTAAGCCTGTGATTGACCTACCAAAATATCATGAGCACAACTGGACAACTTGTGTTGATCTCGAAATGATTAATTTCCTCTCAGGTAAAAAAGAGGATTTACAAAGTACCTGCTATCTTTGCATGTGGGACAGCCGAGCTCGAGAAAGACACTGAAACCAGGAGTGACCTATACGTGAGACTGAAAGCAGGTATGCCAAATGTTGTCAACTATCCAATTGTCAGTCGAGAAAAGGTCATATTTCCTCCGCTCCATATCAAGCTTGTCTTGATGAAACAGTTTGTCAGGGCATTGGATACTGATGATAAATGCTTTTATCACAACTTTTCTGTGATTCCCAGTGCGCGATCAAGAATTTGTCGGAAAGATGAGCGACAAGAAAAGGACTGCATGGCTTTTATTTGTCGAGGTGATGGCAAACTTTCTCGGTAATAAAAAAGCTGACAACTATGAAACTCTTGTAGCGAATATGTTGTCAGCTTTTCGCGATCTTGGATATAACACGATTATGAAACTCCATTACCTGTACAGTCGTCTTGATAGTTTCCCTGAAAACCTAGGAGACGTAAGTTACGAGCAAGGTGAGTAGTTCCGTCAGGATCTCAAAATCATGAAAGAGCGTTACTATCATGGTAAGAAATTATGTAATACCAAGTGCTTGATATAAAAGCAACAAAAATTTTGTTAACCAGTGTGATCAATACTTGTTTTTTTCTAAGTAGCACTAAAAAGTGTCCTTGTTATTCAAAAACCTATATTCATATTTTTTTTTTAGTTTTAACGTCATTTCCCCCCAGAAATTAGGGCTCAGACGGTGCCCTTCAGAGGGACTTTGATTTGACAGTGAGAAATTTCTTGGCCGGATGCCCTTCCTGACGCCAACCAATGGCTTTTTCTTTTGCAAAGTTCCAAATTCTCCTCGACAGCTCGGGAAATCGAACCCGGAACTCTTGGTTACTGTGCAGTTGCACTAACCATTAAGCCACGGCTCCTCCTAAAAAAAACCCAAACCTATATTCATATAAAAAGGGGAAATGATTCAGAACGTCTGCCTAAAATTGTTATATTTTAGACCACCCTTTCAAAATAATATTTCAATGCCAGTTGGGAATATACTTTTACATCGAATGGTGGAGTGATAAGAAAAAGTGCAGACAGAAATGTCTTTTCAGTGTAATGAAATTTTTAGCATCGTAACAGCAAATTATGACATCTTTTCGAATTGTAGACTTAGATTTTTATCGGAGGACCCGAGAATGGGGAGAGGGTAAGTGGCAAATAAGAAACAGACAAAAATAAAGAGACAGGCACACACACACACACACACACACACACACAGAATTAATATTTGTGCGTCTGTCTGTCTCTATGTGTATGCTTGAGATAAAAAAGTTATTTTCTTATAAATATTGTCACTTCTTTCTATTGTTACACATAAATATACATTTTCCTCGTATTGTGCGGATAAATTTTAATTGTATGTGATTGCTTCAATTATTTTCACCCGTTTTGTAAATAAGAAACTATCAGGCTCAACTTGTCCTTTAAGTTCTTATCACTGATAATCAATTGCAAGGGAGTTTATTAAGTATCATTAAAAGATCTAAATGCCGGTACAAAAGTAAATAATGATAAATAATATGAATAATTAACATAATTAAGTGGATCTATATTTTAACTGTATGCAAAACCCAAGGGTAACCATTGTAAAGATCAATACTTGGAGTCAATATTAAAAATGTTTTTCAACTTTTCCTCAACACGGTACAAAGCACTTTCAAATAATTTTTTTACAAATGTCTATCATTAAAACTTTTAAAATGTAGATTCCCTTATTCTCTTTTAATACCACCCACAGTTTTCATTATTCCTTTAAGAATTTTTTCCTTGAGTATTCAGTTATTCTCTTTTGAGTTCACATTATTGTTACCCTCATCAAATACGAAAAAAATATTCGGAATGAAATAATATTGTAAAACTTTCTGAAGATAAATCTAGCTTTCTGTATCATTTTTGCTTAATGCTATTTACCTTGACCAACTGCCTCTTGTGTTCTGGTTTTTTTGTTTTTCAAATAGAGTACATTAAGCGTATATGTTAAGCGTGTTGTATTTTTCAGTTCTTTATCTGAACAATACAAATGTTGGTTGATGCAATGAATTCCTGAAAATATCTAAAAATATTATTTGTTTTGTCTTTTAGTCACAAATTTGACTCCAGCAGGTTGAAATACCAGGTTAGGTTTGTCTCATTGGGAGGAGGGCGTCTACAACCATGACTCTTAACCAGTAGTTATCCTACCAGGAAGAAAATCTCTTATTTCAAAACCAGGCCAGTTGGGACTCATAAGTCATAAGCGATATACTAACTAGTGGAAACCACAAGAACAATTAAATTCTTCAGCCCTCGTCGGCAATATATTTAGTGGAGCTTACATGAGCAATTATACCTCCAACTCGAAGATACCGTGCGCACATGCGTGAATACTTGGTGCTTTAAAGGTCACCGATCCCAAAATCTGAGAGAGAGAGAGAGAGAGAGAGAGAGAGAGAGAGAGAGAGAGAGAGAGAGAGAGAGAGAGAGAGAGAGAGCGAGA
>RDPX01000248.1:563040-585901 GCA_003991215.1 Morbakka virulenta
AAAATGATGTACTCATTAGTTGGGTATAATGGATTCAAGCGATTACAGGTGTAGTACTGGGGGGAGTGAGGTTGGGAAGGGATGGGGTGTGAGAGGGGGGGGGGGGGGGGGGGTAGTGGGTGTGAGTGTTGTGAATCCAACTAATAACACAATGACAAAATTTCATTGCAGTTGATATGTTGGTATGAAAATAATCATGAGATCAGCACTTGCATTCAATAATTTGGCAGGAATTACTGTTGTGGAAGTTATAAAATTACATACAACTAGACTTGTATTAGGATTGACAGTAAAAATCGAGTCCATTCTCCATTCTGCCAACCCCTTTCAATCTCCCTCTTTGGTGTCAAAAAACACAAGGTACCACTGTGTTAACCTAGTAAAGACATATTTCTTCAGTTAACAAATAGCCAAGTCGTTTATAAATCACTCAAATGACATCATAGATAACAGTCTTCGGTGATTTAGCTGGCGCGTGTTGAAGTTTGCAAGGTGTCCTCTAACGCGGAAAAGTTACGTCTAAACGGGATCTACATTGAAGACAGCTACCAGGAAACGTTGAAAAGAGACACCACTTACTGTAGAATACGCTGCAACATTGATAATAATACTGTCGACATAATCAAACGTCTTGTCAATAACTTGACTGATGTGGCTTTCTCGATCAGTTGGTGATGCAAGCAACAAAGGGGTATAAAAAGCACAAATAACATTGTTGGCCATAACGAATACTTGTAAACACATTAAAACACGTTTTCTGTCCGTTGACTAAGCAACCCTTAACGGGAATATAGCAACATTTCTCTATCTTTTTTGTAGACTACATTCTTAAAGACCTTGAAATGACATGAAATACAGCAACAGGACGACCTTTATACATCATTGTGGGCCTTTTTGATTGACGCATGCTCAATAGGGGGTATTTAGCAAAGTTGATATAAAATTCATGAATAAAGTTACTGTTACATATTGTCTCAGTAGCACAGCTTTTTCCTATCACTTAAATCCCAAAACATCAATCTTCAATGGTTGAAACGTGACCATTTTAAACGTTAATTATCAAATTGTTTACAGTCTGTACATTTTATTGCTTCTGCGAAAGAGCCACTTTTGCTTGTTTTATATAGCAGAACATTAAACATGTTATACAATGATGCCCTTTAAGACATTTTCAAAAAATTACATAAACCCGAAATTTATAGTCCAAGAGCAGAAACAGCCATTAATATTTTTTTATCAATTATGTCACGGCTCTATTTTTATAAAATTTATCTTCGAACTGGGTGAGCAAATGGCAAAGTACGGGCCAGCAAAATGGGGTACAGCTACGATAGGGAGTCATAATTGAATTTCTTTTTTCACTGGCAAAAACAAATAAATTTTTCTTTGTCCTCCCGGACTCCATGTTGTTTCCCCCCTCCCCCTTCCAAAAAAAAGATTGTACTGTGTAAAAATATGTTAACGCATGTAATACTTTTAAGAGTACACTGATACACTCTTACCGATAACAGTTGTACCACGCAGTGGCTAAAAAATTTCCAAAATGTATTTCAGTGTTCAAATTTGATCTACTAAAAGTGTACAGTTATTGATTGACCAGTCCTTCTCTCTATTTTTTAGAACCATACTTTTTATTGATTGTTAACCTCATTTTCCCAGTAATTGGGCTTAGATAGACGACGCCTCAGACGACGCCTCAGACAACACCTCAGACGACGCCTCAGACAACACCTCAGACGACGCCCCCATCGGAGGAACTTCATTAGAACAGTGAAAACCTTTCTTGGCAGAATGCTCTTCCCAACCATTAAATTAGCTTTTTCGTATCTAAAGTATTCAAGTCTTTTTATCTGCTCGGGTAATCGAACCTGAAACTTCTTGGGAACAGTGAAGCTGCACTAACAATTAAGCCACAGCTCCTTCGAATCAAATTTAGCTTTAATATTAGAAATGAAATGAAATCTGTAACTTGTATTTTGTCCTGGTGAAGAAAAAAATCTAGAATTCATCACTTAGAAGCTAGCAAATAGTTCGGAAGTGCTAAAAGCATGGAAGCAAGAAACAAAAAAACCAAAACCAACAAACCAATGAAAACTGAGTTAAAACTGAAATGATTACCTCTCTGTGATACCACTCTGGTAGATACTGAATCTCGTTATCAACTTCAGACAGAAGATCTCGAAGATTAAGGCCCACGACCTGGATAAGGACAAATGAGTAGGATAAACTAATTTCAAAGGAGACCTATGTATTCTAAATGGAAGTTTCAGGTAGCATTTCACTTTATACAGGGGATGCCTTATTTTCTCTAACTGAGAAGCATTTCGATAAGGACGATACAGAAATAGCACCTGCAAAATCACCACGAGTATGAATGCTCTTCCGCGAAGGCAGAACATATCAAAATAGGGTCATCAAATTAACTGGGGTAACAACTTGGTCATGTGAATTTTACGTGAAAGAAGAAATGGTGTGCAAGTCCGCGAAATAAAAAAAAAGACATTAAGAGTCCTGATAGCAACCAAGTATGATAATGTAAAGTTTCTTCATCTATAACATTTATGCTTTGCAAGACATTTTGAATCATTCCTTCAGTTCTCTACGTAATCGCATCTTCTTTTCAACAAACAATTTTATTTCGTCAATGCTTTACAAAGAGAAGGGTAACCCACCTCCCTATGCTTTACGGTATAGAATGACTGTTACCTACCAGGGTTTCTGATTTGTTAACATGTCAACTCTACCCATAACAGATAAAAACTTAGAGCTTCACCCTTGAATCATCTGTGAAACAACAAACTGAGCTTGCCTAAAGGCCAAATTTGAGAACTAGTGGACGAATAACGAATAAACTCTGCTAGGTGCAAAGGCATTGAGTGATTCATTAGATAGGGTAGGGTATTTGCACCAGACCTTTCTACTCAGTTTCAAAATAACACCAACAATACTACCAATAAAAAGTAGCTAGTACCTTTACAAGATCGACAAATTCATCGGGCCGAGCTATTTGAACTCCTGTATTCAGTTCAATAACAGATTTAACTACATTTGTAGTCCGTATATAAACTGGATTATCATTTGCATCTGGAGGAGTTATATCCTTTTCAACTTCTTCTGCTGGTGACGAATTTCCATTTTCACTTTGTGGAATGACTGGGGCACACAAATGTACGCCCTCCTACGAAATGAATGGACCAATACCTAATGAATACGCATTTATTTTAAGCACACGACATAAATATTATTATAATCACTATCATAATCAAGAAATGCTAGTAAAAAAATGTTTTATCGCAAAAAGGGTACGTTTGTCTTGAGTTTGTTTCCTTGTTGGATTCAGTCATTTTTATGCTGAATATTTAGTTTACTATACCTTCGGCTTAGTCTCTTTGCTACTATATTTCAAGGAATGACCAGCCAGGCACTTAACATGACAAGTTCTTTTTTCGAAGCGGCCATTTTACAGATTGGTACACTTTTGTATATTTATTACAATTAAAATTATGTTCATTTTGGTCGAGCGCCAGCGAAATAGCTGTCGACCAAAATAAACCTCACTAATAAGGAACTGATTAAAAGTACAAGTTACAGTACTAGCTTTTTCCTAAGTATTAAACAATATTGGGATTTGTAAGGTCTTTAAACCAAGCAACAGTCCCAGTTTCAACCAACATATGCTGGCAGACAATGGGGGCAATAACGATATTTTCCCCCACTTTTCTCTGACCAGGGCTAACATTATTTCAAACTATGCATTTTCCATCATGAAAGAATTACTGTGTAACCACTATAGCATCTAGCCCAGTGGCCTCGGGCGACAATCAACCACAAGTGTAAAGCTTGATATTTCATCATTGGAAAGCTAAGCTTTGTCATAAAAACTCTTTCCAGATTCATTGATTTTTTCCTTAAAACAAATCTATTGGATAATAACTTAATGTACATTTAGCAATTAAAGACTTCAAGCTCTATACGCTTGAAACACATTTCAATCTTGTGACAAAACTCAAATGAGAAATCCTATAACAACCTTTTGATTACTTTACTTTTAAATATTGAGAATGTGCCAAGAATAGGAATAATGGTTTGTTACTGTAAAACCCTTTTAAAACCGTACAACACTTCACTAATTAAATTGAAAGAAGTAGTTTTTCTGAAAAAGAAATACCGCTCAAACGTGAAATGACGTGAGCACTTGACGTAGGCGAGTGACTTAAAGGTCTGTATCGTGTTCACGTTCTGTTCTCTTCTTTAGTCCTTAAGGTTTTATTGTTTCTTTGTTCGTACGTCAAGGGGGCTTTTTGAGTTCTTTATATTTATCTTGAAAATTGTGTAAAATTCAACCTAACTCAACTCAGATCAAAATCTGGCAAACTTCTACCATAAGCTGCTCAATAAAATACCATTTATCACATTTGCCAAAGGCTACGACCGTTATCGTGTCAAACAATTCGACTATACTTTCTAAGATAACGAAGCGACAGATTTGAATTCAACGCTTTGAAGCATTTATGATTGGTATTTCATAATGTTACTATCCGAAGGTGACTCGATATCACCATTTACTCAAGAGCACGCAATAGAAATAACCTTCAAAACTCCAGAATCAAGTGGAATTGGTATAACATAATTGTCAGGATAAAAAATGATCAGGGAAGCGGTGCAGGACTGATTCTCTGTATAAGCAAGACTTTGAAGGTTTATAGAAGTTGAAAAAGGGAGTTATTTAAGTAAAAGTATAAATTTATGGGGCTCCTGATTTTTAGATCAGGAATTTTCAGGTATATATATGGTAGATTAAAGGTCTATGCCTATTTTCCTTGTACTACCGAACTCAATAAAGATTCACAGGATGTTTTAAAGGGCATTTAAATCGTAGGATAGTTGACTCGACAGAATATGAGGTTAAATGAGAATGGAAATAGGAAAATAGGAAATAAAACATTTGGTGGAAAAAGGAGACTATTGATCAACAGCTGATGTGAACAAGTGAAAACAAATTATTTAACCACGTGTTTTGCAAGTTCTCTTAAGTGAATCGGCAACGAGTACCTAAAGCAAAATATAAATGTAAAAAGAGGGTACGGCATGGCCTGGAAGGCGAAGCGGTGCTCAGGGCGGTGAATCAGGGGAAGTATAGAAAGAAATACATATGGATGAGAAGAGAACAATTGAGAATCAGGGCACTTGAGCCTGCATTTTGGTAAAGGATGAAAAAAGTGAGCCATTCTAGTAAGTGTGGTCAGGCTTCCTAAACTAAACTTACCCCGAAACTGCGTCGATCACTTGTCTCCTCCTCCTCCTCCTCTTCTCTGACGCCAGATTCACTTCCAGAGTGTATAGTCGCTTCCAGTGGCTCAATGTCCGAGAGTGGGCGGCTTCTTCGCAACATAGCTAAATAAATAAAAATAAGTGCTTATAAAAGATTTTAACAAGAAACTTTGTTAATGTAGCAAAGGAGAGTGCCAAATATTCATATTGGTGTTATTGCTTCTTGTCCAGGTCTAAATCTCGTTGATCAATGATAGTGAAGTCTTCCAAGTCAACTATAATCAATTGGTTGGTACGTTAATTAATGCATAAACAGTGTACTAAATTCCCGAGATATTTTCATGCAGTGTCGACTATGTTCAAAGTGAGAAAGACATTTTTTACTAAAGGAATGCTTAGCAAACTATGTCTGTCTGTCTGTCTCTGTCTCTCTAATATATATAATATGTATTGGTCAAAACCACAGTGTACCACGATAAACATGACTATTCGCATAAAATGGTTTTGGTAAAAATCCTCTACCATGTCGTATTATAAAGGGTAATTTGAAAAAACCAAAACAAAACATGTTATTATGAAATGCTTTAATTCGTATATAAGCTCTGGTGTCTCTTTTACAACATCATATTAGGCCACATTCAATCTCCCTCCCTGGGATTATGTTTAAATGTCCTGCAAATGCATTTTTAGCTTGAATAAATACAATTTCCTTTGGCAAACGTACTGGAATTGACTACAAAATTGTACCACTGCCAACACGTAGCTCTAAACAGTCACGTTCCAAACCGGTGGTCTGTCCATCTTCGTCTGCTAGGAACCTATTTTGTGGCCCTCCCAATATAGATTTCCCTTTAATTTTTTTTCAACAAATCATGGAACATACTAATTTCAAACTGTTCTGTTCACGGAAGTAGATGGTTTCAGGGGCTTCTAGAAAATAGGGGAAAATGAACTCACATTATATATATATCAGTGTCACTCCAGACGGTATCTAGTCCAGCACATTTTATAACTTTCCACGTTGAATTTCGAGCTTCCCCGCAGTCGTAATTAGAGTAACTTTGAACTTTTTTTTGTAATGGATTTACGTATCTTGTAAACGGGTTCAGCAAAAATTTAAAACTCTCTCCAAGAATAACTATTCTTTAATTTGAATGGAAACCCTTTACAAAACACACAGATATAATTAATACATACATACATACATACATCCACACACACACACACACATATATATATATATATATACAGAGTGTGTGTGTGTGTGTGTGTGTGTGTGTGTGTGTGTGTGTGTGTGTGTGTGTGTGTGACTGTGTGCATGTGTGTGTACATCCGTGCGTACGTTTATAATCCTCCACGTTTGCATATACAATTCATCATCACTCGGGATAGCAAGGTTGTCCGTGGCCACCATTTACTGAATGATGAAAACAGAAATACTATTTGCGCACTGCTTATCGGGATTGGGGATTGGGATCAGCAAAGGCGAATGGTAGACTTCAAATCTAACTGTCTACTTCATTACAGTCAAATTGGTATTGCTTTACTTCTACTTACATTCTTTAACCGACAGTTTTTTTTGAATGAGTGGTGAGATTCCACTTGTTTCTTCGTTTTGTTTTTCTTCTATTAAATCGGTTGGACTTGCAGAGCTTTCCACGTTGGAAGACTTCCGTCTTCTTACAACAGGAGGTTTATCCTAGCAAAAACAGGTTACAAAAATGCTGAGAAACACGATAAAAGTAACTAACAAACGGCAGACATACTAAACCAGGCCAGCATGCAGGGAAATACATTTTTCAAAAATGATACTCTCATCAATTCTACCTTTTCTGAAGGGTTTTACAGACATACAGTCAGCATTTTCAAACTGCACGTGAACTTTCTTGTGCTACATACTGAATCAATTGTCCTATCTAGTAAAGCTTGTGTTTTCTTACATAATACGGGACTCGACGATGACAATGCAATAAAACAATAGGTAAGACATTAAAAATAGATATAGTAACAAACTATACCTTTCCATGTGAAAACGACATAGACCGTTCATTTTCCATCAACCACTCTGAATCTGCTTCCGATTCAGCCCTCTGTTGCATAAGCCGGGCTTTCAAATTTGTTCTCTCTTCCGAAAGCCGAAGGGACCTCCTTTCCTTTTCTTCCTGATCTCGCCTTTGCTTTTCCTAAAACAAGAAAAATCCATAAAATTAATATAAAAGATATTAATGATAAGGACTACAATAGAAGTTGCTTTTTGATAGATAAAAGAAATTGCAAGCATATATGGAATTAACAATAATAAATATCTGTCAAACATGGTCGTTAAAGTTGTCTTGTGACAGAGTACAAATCAATGTAACAAGTGTTGTACATTTGACAAGAGAATGAGTTTTTGAGACACATCAGTCAGAAGAAACAATTGCAATTTTTTGGCCACGTTGTGCTATAAAAATAAGATTTCTTTCTTAAGTTAGAAAGAAGAGGGCACCACACCAGCTAACGAAACAATATATCGATAGACCAGTTTGTGATCTTCAGAAGATATGCACGGTGGCCGATCTTCTTCACTGTGAACGAGGCCAAAAGGAGAGGTTGTGAACGAGGCCAAAAGGAGAGGTTGTGAACGAGGCCAAAGACAGAGGTTGTGAACAAGGCCAAAGACAGAGGTTGTGAAAGAGGCCAAAGGCAGAGGTGGCACTTTAGAGACAAGTAGTGGTTTAGCGTGATGGTTTTAACGGCAAATTTACAATCTAGTTTTTATGATTTTTCCTTTGTGGTTGTCGTTGTGTTTGTGCTTGATGTGGTTTGATCTACTCGGGGCCAAGACAAAGAAGAGCCACCGAATTGTAACAAACTGAGGTCACTGCCTCAGATCAAAGCAAATTTTCCCTAGAAGTTTGATAAAGTACTGAAACGACTGATTTGGTTGTAGGTTCGACCCCGCATGAGGTCCTTTTGCTTCTTAAACTTTCCACATTAAAATCACTCAAAAAACGTAATTATTCAATTTAATTCCAAATTATTGAATAATTACATTTTTATTATGGTGATTTTAATGCTGAAAGTTTATGGTGGTAGCCGAGGTCCCGCAAATCACAAACACTCCACCATCAGAGTCGTGAAGTGGTTGCCTAATTTCCTAGTATTACAACAAGAGGGCAACGATGCGTTTCACAGTTACTAATGTCAAAAGAGATACAATGCCACTTAAAGTTAGGTAAACTTGTGTCCTCTCATTTCGATAAGAGCCACCTCCTGTTTGGATGCCCACTATCCAAGTTCCTTTGTGTTGCACCTGGCCTACACAAAACCTACAAAGGGTATAACTAGTTCCATAACTGATAACATTTCCCAAGAACTAACGTTTAGAAATGCAGTGCTTTTCATACCTGAAGTGAATGTGCTCTTGAACCAGACCATGACATACGGTTTGGATTATAGCTAGGGCTGTTCTTTGAGAACGGGCGTGGCAGAGTACTCGTCGTTGACAGTCGAGTTCTCTGTTCCTGCCGGTCGCCCCCTGATGAACTTAAACGGGTGCGCGGAAGGGTGACCGATCTGCAACCGTCTGGCCCTAAAAACGAAAGTAAACACAAACAAGATTTTTCACAAGCTCTTGTAGAAAAGTTTCAAGACACGAATCCAAATGCCAATTCCTTATATATTGAACTGTAAAAAACGGCAAAAGTCTATATGTTGCACTTAAAACCTTGTCTTACTGGTAAAGAAAGGTAGCCTTTGACAAAATAATAGCAAATGGGAAGAATGCATCCAATACCTCTGTACATCCAGAAGCGGATCTGGGTTTTATCTAGGTATGAAATTAAAGCTAAAAAGCAGTGTCAAATGAAACATAGTTAAAAAAACCAAACCCAACCATATCATAAACAGTTTGGTTACATGCAATACTATTAAGGTGAATTGACTAGCCTGCGTTTCGCAACTCTTTTCGCAACGTTTTGTATAATTAACAAGTCGTTTTGTTCATTACTTCTTCCGAAAATGTGCATTGTAATGTAGTGGGTGTGTTCAGTGAGCCAGATATCTTTGACGACTCAAAACCAAGCACTCAGCATGGTTTCCTTGATGTAACCTTTCTTATCAATATCTCTTTCGCAGAAAAATAAATTTCTACACTGTTTAGCTACATATATGTCTGATTCCTCTCCTTGTTATTTCCTATTTTCTGTGCGGTGCTTTGCCCCATTATCCCGGGGATTGGAGTTATTGGATGTGATGTCTACCCCTAAAAATCTGGAGGAAAAGTGAGGCAGTAAAGTGAATTTAAAAAACTGGCCAGAAAATCTTAATAGTTCTATTATAGGCATACCCTATTACTGCAGAAACACAGAGGTTTCGCTGGTTTGGGCAGGTTTTTTAAGAGGAGATACCATTTACTATTGAAAAAAATGAACAACATCTAGATTTACATGGTCCAAGGCACCAAAATCATCCAAGAAAAAATACTGGTGAAAGTGACAGTTCACAATACGCTCCTCAGCTACAAGCTTCCACAACTTCGTGGTAGCTTGTGATGTCATATTCCCAAGTAATGATGCAACCAACTTGCATACTTTACTGAACGACTTTATTTGATGAGAATTAGACGATGATTGTTACCATGATGATGGTGACGAATTATGACGACGTTGTGATGTACAGGCCAATAACGCACCATATGACAATGTTAGTCATTGACTTAGGTTCCTCTGACCCAAATCAATCCTTTACTTCATTTGTTTCACAAAAATACCTCTTTCGGGAGGTGCTTTAATAATGAGACCATCTAGTACAAACACTATTAAATGTATCGAATAAAAAGAAATTTTTAGACATGAATCTGTGCGTCTTTCAAGGATAAATTTGCGCGCTGAAATTATCTACAAAACTTCAAATACACGACATTTACATTGAATTAAATATCAGTACAGTTATTTCTGTAACTTTTTATCACAATGCATGTTTTTTTTAATAACAAGCACACACAAAGGCCTAAATTTCCAAAAGGTCGAGCTTAATGTATGTCACATGATTTATTAATAGAATTAGGAAGGTGTAAATCGGGCTTTATGGCTTCAAAAAATGTGCTTGTATTCATCAAAAAGACAAAAACGGAGGCACGCTTCTAGCAATACATCTAACCTGTTAGTACTTCCTAAGTCCAAGTGAGATTATGTTTTGAAGACATAAAGTTACAGGTAGTTAAAGGTTGTTTACCTCTCTCAAGACCAAATTCTGTACTTCTCAAGCTTCCAATGCAAAGTTATTCGACTAAATCAAAACGGTTGAATGAAGTAAACTATTCCTGGCATGAAAGTTGCATAGACAAACGGGGTCAGTTGACTTGAATCTCACTGGTATTGTATTCTTACATTACCACTGGTACTTCATCTGTTACAAAAATCACGATTCCAACATGTTTATAGATCTGTCAATACATTTTTAAGATCACATTTAAAGTACCTTTCATGAAATGTACGGTCTTCAGACCACAACAACTATTATAATGCGAATCATATCAAAGAGAGAAAAGAAAGTCTAACCTGAAAAAAAGGGTGGGTCAGGTCCAAATGCTGCAGGTCTTGTAGGCTAAAATTTAATAGACAAAAAGTAAAATTAAGGCACTTAATAGTATATTCTTATTATTATTCTCTGTATTCCTTGACGGTAGAGTAAATCACTACTATGTCGGATATATTCTATGGTAAAGACAATGATTACTCGAACAGTCTGTAAAATAGTGGAAGTCCTGGAATACCTTCGCCATCAATCTATAGACGTAAAGAACCCGCAATCCAGAACGGGGCGAGCAAGAAAACGAAGCGAGTATCAAACGAAAGGCCAAACGAAATCGTAATCTCAACGGAACTCAAATAAACTCAAACGTAAGTCAACATCGTCCATCTTTAGTACACATGTTCTCAGTTGGTAACTGCATTAAAGCTGAGGAAGAAAAAATTATCACGACCAACAGATTTACTATATTGCAATCTTTTAAGAAAAATGTACTTACACAACAACATTTGACCACGAGGATGTTTTCCTTTAATTTCCTTTGCTTCATACTGTTAAATAATTTCATTAAGTGTCTGTCGTTTATACTGAGGAGCTCCCCATACGCTCTGTTTGTAGCACGAGTAAACGTAACATCGTGCGTCTATGTAGTCTATTAGGCTAATGTGCACTAAACCAAACTACTTTGACCCTGTACTGAACCACCTTTCCAAAACTTGACTAACACTTGGGGGATTTCTCTAATGCAGCCCTATGATTATGGGAGTTGTATTAAACGGAGCGCAGGTAGAGTGTCTACCACACATCGCCCTCATAGCCGAGAAGTGGTGTGACACTACCAACGATGTTTTTATCGAGATACCATCTCCATGAGGGTTGCCATCAAGGCTAGAGTCCCTCCCCTTCATCAGACACACAACCCGCCAGACCCCAACCTGTTATTTCACGCTTTCGGGGAGAAAGCTTAAAATAATTAATATTCATAATATCTAATTAATAGTTAATAATAAAAAATATAATATTAAATATTTATTATTATTACTCTACTAAAAATATTTTTCTCTTTCACCTCTTGCTACAAGCCAGGCCAGTTGAACAACTTGGTTTAGTACGAAAGCAATATGAACCACCCTTATCTAAATCTATTTGAGTGGAAAGCTTCTAAGCAATGAAAAGCCAGCAATTGGCCAGGTATCCCAGAGGCGCTAAAATCTGCGTGGAAACAAGTGGTGGCGAACCACAAAAACAACAAATTACCGAATGGTCAACGAATATCAACGATGGGTCACATTAACGACCAATTTTATCATTACATCGAAACCATGAAGAAAGGAATAACTAGTATTTTGTTTACCTTATTACAGAATGAACTGTAAATATAAGCAGAACGTTGTTCAAATGTACCTCATAAACAATGAAAAAATAAGGGTCTTGGTGCTTGTTCCGGAAGAGGAAGATACTGATTACAAATTGTATTGTGAAGTAACTGAGGTATTTGGCGATTGCTAGTCTTGTGTAAAAAGTACTCGCTACGCTATATAACCTTTTGGCTATATGTTAATCAATCAAACAGTTAATTAATCAATCTACTTAACTATTGAAAATCAGGCATTTCATAATGTATAATAAAACCAATATTACAATTGGTTCAAAAACAAATGTCTGCTGTGCGAATGGTTTTGAAGATAACGATAAGTGATCTAATGTAACAAGCTTGGAAGCCTAAATAGTTCATTGTCACAGCTTATTTAACTGGCATTGTTCTTGTCTCACGAGTTTATTCAAAGTTTTCATGATAATTCTTTACTTTCACTAATGTCATCTCTCTGCTGAGTAGCTAAATATTACTTAGTACCGAAGAAGGCGTCAGAAACCTAAAAACAAATTACTTATTTTGTGAAATGTGCACTAGTACCATACTGCAAAAGTGTAAAGATATGCACATGACAGTAGTTCGAGATTTTGTGGATGCTTAAACAAGCATATGTTTGATATGAATAAACTGGTAAAACCCTAGAATATAACAAAATGGAAGAAGAACTGAATATGACTCTTTTACACTTGGGTGATCATAGCATTCGAATGAATGCCTCTAACATGGAAATTTAAATCACTGGGACCAGAAGTAAAATGGTGTTTCTGCTTTAAATTCAGTAGTTTGGAGTGTCATGAGAACAAATGCCTTTATCATCTCCATGTAAAGGCACACAAGGTATAACCTTATCTTTTGAGCATATTCATACACCCCACCCCCACCCCATATATATATATATATATGAAAGTTATTTTATCAATTTACTAATGATATTGAATAAGATGACAAAAGGCATCTGAGGTGGCATAAAGTTTTAAAATTGTCATAAACTATCACAGTGATTTATCGTCAACACAGTAACTGTTTTAAGGGAATAAATATTAAAGGCAGTTCTCTAGCAACACTGATAAAAAGACGTAGACCTGATACTGATGGAATATAGCTGGCTTTATAGGTGTTTGCCACTATGATATTATGTCACATGTTTTGATTCTTGAGGCTGTATTCAAGTTCCCTCAGGCTGTGTCAAGAAACTTTACAGGTGTTTGTGGGATTGTTTGTGTGTATGTGTCAGTTAGGAGGGCGTGGCTTTGTTAATCCATTCTCTTTTACCAGTTCGATGGCACATGGGATGAAGGCCTCATACAAGGGTATTGCTTGAGCAAAATGAAAAAACTTCGACCTGATCTATTCATAAACCAAATGATAAACAATGCTCCCAAACAAACCCACAAAATGTGAAATGAAAAGTCAACTATCATATTAGTTGAAAAACAAAGCGCTATCCACAATAGTGACGTCAAGTTTCAGAACGTTAAGTTGTACACCTTGATAGTCATACTTAGATCTTATGAGTAACTGAACTAAAATGATTCACGATTCGTCAAATGATTCGCAGTATGATTCATCAGATATTTCATTATATTTGTACACAAGTAAACCCAGACCTCTGAGTCATATATTTACAATTTTTAATGCATCTTTTTTACCATTACTGAATGAAAAAAAGCTTGTTGATGAAATTGGGGTATCAGGGGAGTATGTTTAAAAGTTCGTGCGTAAAGAGCAAAAGTTGAAATCAGTCGCTCTTTTTTTGTTTTACTGATTTAGTTTACCTCTTGGAAAATAGGAAAGGAATTATAAAGAGCATATGGTAATTTTTGAAGGCATTGTGCTCTATGATTGCATTTTATCAAAAAGAGGTGAAGAAATTCTATTTGGAGGTTTAACAGTACTTTTTTTTACTTAAAGCATATTTCAATAGTTCAAACAATTCAGGAATATTTTGCATGGATTGATAGTAGCAAAATATATTGAGATAGTTTCAAATAACATTAGCTCATAGCTGAGCTAAGTAACGAAACCCTTGCGCCAAATACTTTCTACTAATGCCATTTAAAATTTTAGTACTTTGCAGCAACTCGAGGAAAAATGTATACGATTTACTTTCTCCGTTGGTGATTTTTTTGCATGTGTTGGAAGATAAAATAGGTAAAGGGCTTCTAGCCTTGCTCAGGGTGAAAGAACGTTTTGAAAAATTAAAATGCGCGTGCATGTTATGGAACCCACAAAGGCTAGTCTGTCCAAACTCACGTTTATCATGCATAGTTCTTACGCATGGCAATACTGACACCTAGAATGATGACGGAAAATAGTCATTTACAAATTACTGAAGAATTAAAATACACTAAATCAGTATATAAACCATATTACATATAAAAGTTTTTACCTTAGGTGGTGCATCATCCGTTCCTATATTAAAGAAAAACAAAAGAGAAAATACTCATGTGGTATCAGTAGTTGCTGAAGTAACTGGTAAAATTTTACAGGCACTAATATTGACTAGAAATATTGTAGATGATGATGATGATAATAATAATAATAAATAAGCATACAAAACCATGCATAAAGAAGGTGCAAAATCATGCATAAAGAAGGCACAACATCAAGAATAAAGTCGACTGAAACTCTTATTAAGCAAAAGTTATGTCTTGAAGTTTACCAATCTCTAAAAACTCTGAACTGTGATAACTTTTACCAGTACTTTAGAGTAATGAGAAACATAACCAGGAAGAATAATATCCTACTCGGATTACCAAAAGCAAATCTGAAATCAATTAAATTTTTTTTTTATTTTCATGGGGCAAAGGTTTGCAGTAAACTCCAACGTAGTGTTTGCTCAGCTACATAAAATGACGAGTTTTCAAAATTGTTGTACGACTGAAGTTATTTCGTATCTTTTAGTCTTTTATCTCTTCTATTACCTTTCACTTTATTGTTAATCTTTCCTGCAAATAAACACACAGTAGACTCTCGCTAATTCGAATTTCAAGGGGGAAAATAATTTATTCGAATTACAGAGAGATTCGAATTATAGAAAGTCGCTCTAATTCGAATTATCGACTTAAGCTAGCTAAAAATCGAATTACGGAGAGAAATTAGAAAGATCAAAAAGTGACAAAAATGATTTAAGGAGTATCAGTAATATCTTTTCTGTAGACAAAAATTGGAAAATCTATTGGAAAAATTGATCAATATTTGATTGTTTTGTGTTCGCGATGTGAGCCCTTTCCACAATCCGTGTGGCATCACAAAGTGTTTTCCGGAGATCATCACCAAAGGTCGTAAAAACGCTGTAACTCTCGACAATCGAAATGGCTTTCACGACTTCCGCATAGGAAGGCTTACTCAATCTGATATCTTCTTCGGGAACATCCTCATTCTCTGCTTCATCATCTTCGATCTCGACGCACCCGATGACGTCATTGATGATGTCTGCGTCAGACAGAACTCCAGAAACAGAAACATCCGAATCCAAATCAACCAATTCGTCTGCTGTAATGTCAACACTGACATTGAACTTTTCGCTTAACTTTTGCAGATCACTCTGTAGAGCGCTGATTGTGTTTTCTTCAACCTCGACATCAAGGCTCTGGAATGGATCATCGCTATCATTCAAGGCTTTCTCAACTGATCCATCTGAAATGCCAGATTTCTTGAAACAATTCTCAAATGTTTGATCAGGGATGGCGTTCCAGGCTTTGTTAAGCATTGTCATAGCGGTCAAAATTGAAAACTTCAAAAGTCCATTTCCTTTATCCAACTGCTCAAGGTGCTTTTGGACGGCAAGCTTGCGGTATTTTGCTTTAAGCGATCGAATGACCCCTTGGTCCATTGGTTGGGTCATTGAAGTGGTGTTGGGTGGCAGAAAAATGAGCTCGACCCATTCAAGCTTCTCGACGTGGGGGTGGGCCGGGCAATTATCCACAATTAGAGCTATCTTTCTCTTCTTTTTCCCAAAACTGCGATCGATTTCTTTTACCCATTCCTCGAAGATTTCGGATGACATCCAGCTTTTCTGTTGGGATCTATAGCGACACGGAAGACTCTTTACCCCTTTGAAGCACCTGGGATTTTTCGACTTGCCAATAGTGAACATTTGGAGCCTCTCACCTTTTGCATTGCCAGCCGCCATTCCTGTAAGACGAACCTTGCTATGCTTTCCACCGCTACACTTCTCCTTCTTGAAATGATACGTTTTGTCCGGGAGGCAGTTGTAAAAAAGGCCGAATTCATCCGCATTAAAAATGTTTTCAAGCGGGTATCTTGAGAGAATGGTTGGTAAGGTCGTTTCGTTCCACGGCGCCGTCATTTCATCCGTAACCGAATTTGATTCCCCTGAAATCGTTTTGAAGGAGATTCCATACCTAAAAATGGAAAGAAATAAAGAAATAAATTCCCCGTTTTCATACAATGCAATGACATCTAAATTAGACGGCATAAGTTATTGTTAGCGAGAGTATTTTTTCTTTCTTTGCTTTGTGCCTTCTGTAAGCATGGCTGCGGAAAAACCAACGATTCAAGAGATGTTAGAAGTTGGTTCAATGCCAATAATCTTACTGAAGAGTTATGAAATTGAGGCATTTGTTATGGGGCACCATGTTTATAAAGAAAGATGGACACCAACTATCGGTGAACATTTGGATGCATTTATGCAGCCAAACAACTCAATGGATAAATACGCCGTGGCAACTTTTCAAAAAGGGAAGAAGCAAGTCATTGGACATCTCCCTCTTGGGAAATCTGGTAAATTTGCAAAGACAATTTTCTATTTTTTAAAAGCAAGCAAAGACAATAAATGCCAGGTGGAAATCGTCAGCAAAGTTGTAAATCAGAACGACGGTCTAGGAATGAAAGTGCCATCTCGTCTCATATTTACAGCAGAAGAGAAGTACCTCAAAATTCTTAAAAAAGAGCTGCCTGAATTATTGTAATAATTTACCAGTTTATTGAAGATAAAGAAAGTAAAGAAAAAAACTATACTAACCTTTTCTTCCACTTATCTAACCATCCTTCTGAAGCTTGAAATTTCTCCAATTTCAGTTCTTTAGCGAAGTACAAAGCCTTTTCTTTGATAAGAATCCCACTCGCTGGTACATTTTCACTTCTGATACGAGTGAACCATTTAAGAACTGCCTGATTGAGTTGTTCGTAAGTGTTTTCTTTGAGTCGTTTTGATTGACCAGCATTTTGATTTTTGAATGCCTTGAAGATCTTTTCCTTGTTTTTCTTCCATGTAGATAACGTGTTGGGAGGTATATCAAAAAGTTTTGCCACATCTTTGTTCGTTTTCCCCTTCTCCAATTCAACCAAAGCTTTATATTTAATCTCTAGCGTTCTGTCGTCGTGTTTTCTCTTGCCCATTTTCGATCGAAATACGATCATTCACGAATTCAAAAACAAAAACTTTTCAAAAACATTCGAAATGGAAATTTCGAATTTTTCATGGCATTCGAATGAGTTTAAGCCTCATCTACACATTCAAAATTCGAATTAGCGAGAGAATTTGTCTGAAGGGGGACGAAAAATTGTTCGAATTATAGAAAGTTTCGAATTACAGAAGTTCGAATAGTAGAAAGTGTTTTATTAGAGTTTCCTAAGGAAAACTGACGGTGACTGAGATTTGGTTCGAATTATAGAAAGATTCGAATAATAGAAGTTCGAATTAGCGAGAGTCTCCTGTATTATTTTTTAATGGTCTATCCTATACAAATAATTGATAATAACTAACTAAACTTAATAACTAACTAACTATCTATCTAACTAACTAACTAGCTAGCTAACAAACTAACTAACTGACTAACTAACTAACTAACTAACTAACTAACTACCTAACCAACTAACTAGCTAACTAACTAGCTAGCTTGCTAACTAACTAACTAACTAACTAACTAACTAACTAACTAACTAACTACCTAACTAACTAACTAACCAACCATCTTCATCTTATTGATTCTATGGTAGACAGAGTGGTGGAGTAATGATGCAATTTTGTACTTTTCACCGGCGTTTTAATTGTTCGTGGAACATTCTTATGTACAAAGGATGCCCACTTCTACATCAGTGTGGCCTGCTGTAAATGCAAAATGGTAACCTTCAAACCGTCAAGTCTGTAAACAAAGAGCACTCGGGCGAATTTTCTAACTTTCTTCACGGCTTGCAGTTGAATATGAATTCAACTGTATTTTATTATTTAATTCAAATATTTATTCAACTGTAAAAGGTCATAGATAGTAAACAAGGATAAAAGCCAATACATCTAAAATTCTAATTTTAATAACCACAGAGTGTACTGACGTCTAAAATTCATTGACAGCCGAAAAAGGGCTTAGCATATGCTATGTAGTCACCTTTCAGGTATGAACTGACTTTCGGGATTGCAATTTACAAGACAGTAGTCCCAGGCAGCGGGTGGTACCTATATAAGAACATTAATGTGTCATTTTTGTTTTATGGGGTTGAGATGAACCCCTAGGAAAGGCTTTTCTTAAAGGTACCCCGTAGCAACCGGTGACCTGAAACACTCTTATTGTTAAATTAGATCTTCCGGCTACGACTATGATCCTTACTGTTTTTCATGAAATACTACTGTAACGAAAACTCGGTCTTTTACCAATGCCATGGTTGAGGTCATTGTGGTTATCACACACCATAAGAAATCATAATATTTCTATGAGTGTGTGTGTGTGTCTGTGTGTGTGTTGTGTAAATTAATGTATGTATGTATGTATGTATGTACGTATGTATGTATTTATGTATGTATGTATGTGTGTGTATATGTGTATGTGTACCCATCGATGTCTGTTAGTGTTCTCATCAATCGAGGAGTTCGTACTGAACTTCTCCTCAATCACAGTTTTCTTACAAAATTTTGTCTTATGTCCAGGAAATTTATTATTTCCATGAAAATGTTTCTCTCATCTTGGAAAGAAAACTTTAAAAATAGAGGTACAGAAGGGGAGTAGAGAACCCATTTTGTAAATAAGGTAAAATGGTAATGTCAAACATAGTTTGATCAACAACTATGTCTTACTCTTGCATGTCTCATTAACGGGATTTCCTGAAATATTAAAATTGTCAGCAAAAGACTGCTGTAACAATTCCTAAATAATTGTAATTATAACCCGGGTAAGTACGCTAAACTGACACTTTCAACGACACTACAAGCAATTTAGCGAAACAAGGTTTCATCTCTCTTTGAAAACCATATAAACCAAATAAACTGGAGAGGTCGTGTTTTACCTCACCAATAACAAAATTCAAAACAAGGACTTACCAAAGGTCATCGATATTATACGACGATTCTCTGTTTTTCGTCGCTCTTCTTGGACGCACTGTTCCTCTTGCATTATTGTTCTGCATGATGACAAATAAAATTGCTAATAAAAACTAATTGGTTTAAGTTAACAAAAGGGAAAACGAGTTATGACAAAGAGGAAAAACAAAGCACTAAGCCCTGACTAAATAGAAACAAAAACAAATCATAAAGAAGACTCAGTAACACTCACGCTAAACGAGCTTTCAGTTTCAAAAACGATGGTCTCTTTGAAGGTTCATACGACCAACAATCGGTCATCAGATGATATAAGCTTGCCGGGCAATTAGGAGGCAATGGAAGACGTTCTCCGTTCTCGATGCGACCAATGACTCTCTCGTTGGCAATTCCTAAGAACGGCTTGACGCCATACATTAATATCTCCCAAGTACATACCCCTGTCAGAAAAAAATATGGAAGCAAATTATGCAGTAGTATATCTGGTACTGAGTGAAGCAATAACTGCATAACATAGACCATTCACTAAAAAACAGTTCAATGGATTACTTGCAAATTTTTTTAGGTATTAGTCTCAAATTACTGCATACTTATGAAAAAGACAAAAAATTTAAAAAAAATTGTTTGAACATAGCAAACACTTAAAAGTCAGATGGCTTAAAAAATTTTAAATACGGATGCAGAAATAAATATTTTTTAAAGAAAAAATGCTCAGTTACATGAAAAATTAAAAAAAGAAGTCAACAAGTGACTGGAAAAGCATGTACGAAAAAAGGTATGTGGGCAAAAATAAAAGTAAAGTACATGAGGAACTAAATGATAAAGTGAGTAAATAAGTAAGTACGTACATAAAGGTGTGGATAGTAAATGAGGACGTAAAATTATATTTTAACAATACAGTATTAGAAAAACTAGCTCCAGGGTTTGTAAAAAATATTGTATGACGATTAAAGGTCGTGAAATGAGAAAGCTTTCAAATTCTAAAATATCTCAACTATGCTACATGTTCAAATAATAATTTCAGACTAGCAGGCCTGAACTAAATATCGTTAACAGTAATTTATCATACGAACATCTTTATATCATACGATCATACTGTACAGTCATACATTAACTGTGTTAATATCTCAATCCTAAATTGAACTAACACCACATTAAGTGTGTTTATATATTGATACAAATGTGCATTAATACCAGTATTAGCTACTCTAGTACACTTTGTGTGTTAATATCGTAATCCCATTGTGAACTAATACCAGCATTAACTAATGTTTTCTATTTAAGAGCAAACAAATCAATCAACCTTAGGCTACCAAATAGAAACCCCGAGATAATTCTTCTTTTTCAAGCGGGTATATTCAAATGAGCCACATTCAGTACCCATTTTTGTATATTACCTTAACATGGCAATAGAAAAACTAATTGAAAATCTATTATTTACTTAATTTTTGGTGATTGAAATTAGAGTCCTCCAATATTGACCCAATACTGGCTCAAAACTCGAATCAGTAGATGATGGGTAGTGGTAGATGGGTAGTTGTCTTTGCCCTTAAGTAACTGAACCAACAGGGCAATATCTGGAAGTAAGAGGTCTTGCACTCTTCTTGCATATCCTAATTTTTTTTTACCAGAATCCTCTCATTTCTTAAAAATCTCTCTTAATCGGGGTAATTTGACATAGGGGTCCAGAGCCTAGGTAAAAGCACCCATACTTTTGGTCTTACCATACCATCCGTGAAACTTCACTTTGTCATTCTTTTAAGTTTTGGAAACTATGCTCACAAAAACATTAAACAATGCAGTAGGAATTGTTTAATCGGTATCAGTGAGAATTGAAAGGAACACTTTAGAAATTTTCTTTGCTCCTGAAATAGCATTTCCGTTACACCATTATTTCACAGTATGACTGAAAACCCTTTGTTTTCAAAAGTAATAGTGGTTTCGAAATCTGAAATTTTTAGTCTTGTTTCTACACATCGAAACTTAAAAATCACCAAAAATGCGATGATTTTGGTTTATTTGGTTCAACAAAACACTATCAACAGAAATGTCAATGAACAACACATGTACAAAAACATATGAACATAGAAACGAACAGTACCCAGCTGACTACAAAAAACCCATAAGGCTTTAAGAACAGTTAAAAACGAGGAAAACATGCTTACCAGTAAAATACAAACATAGTAATAACCCTTTAGCATAATTAAAATAAAAAGAATGAGGCAAAGGTAATATCAAGGTGGAAATGCATGGATTAAAGACACCAGTAAGGGCGTTAGCGTACACCACTCGAGAGGGTAAATGGTATCGTTCCTCGTTTGCTTACGACCAAACACATACGTTACCACAGCAATTTAAATACCATAAAAAAAATTACCGCAACTAAGCTTTCATCTTTAAAACAAAGAATACAACAACTTATGTAACTAAACATGAACTCAACAATGTTCGAATCTTAATACTTACCAAACATCCAAACGTCACTTGCGGTTGAAAATCGCCGAAAGTTGATCGATTCTGGTGCCATCCATTTTATAGGTAGCTTTCCTTTTGATGCTAAAACAAAAACGTGCCTCGTTCAGCATCTTACTGTTTAGTTATTTCTTTAAAAAAATATAATAACTACATAGGAAAACTCAACATTATGGAGCTATATCAATCAAATGTAAAGTCAACAAAATGAAAGAAGGTAGCTTTTCATTTACCCAAAAACACCTGCACAAGAAAACAAGTTACACACCACGCGTAAGAAAACAACAAAATCAATTGCACAAAATGACACGTTTGTCCTGTAACTCAAAAAAACGCAAACCCAGACAACCACACATTCAAAATCAGTTACTGCAATACTCTAAGAAATCATTGCCTAATCAACACCATAAACAAAAAATAAATTTGCGTAATTCTAAATTCTTGTGATTAAATTCTACCTCCCTCGTTTTCTCAGGCAACATTGCCAGCTGACATTAAAGTTTAAAAATATGATTACTATTTCTAGCATTAATACCATTACTTTTCATTGATTATTATCGGCCGTGTCTGTCCAATCTTAATGCAGACATTTATTTTAATGGCAGCTTAAGCTCCCTTTCCCATCATTGAAACCACTCTAGAACTTGTTTAAGTAGCGTGGTACTTTCTGACCAACTTGGTTGATTTTATGATAGATCCGTTAGTAGTTTTTCAGTTACTGAACCTTTCTCTATTACATTCTTTTATTTCTTTGTTTTGAATTTCCTTAATATTTTTGATACCATATTAAATCATATTATACTAAATTACATGGCATTGCATTCTATTCTATTAAAGAATTTCACAGCTACGATAGCCATGGGGTAAGAAATTCAGTAAAAAGTACGAGAGAAAGTAAAAGTGCAGGTCACTCTACGCAAATGAGAAGTAGTCGACTGACCAAATGCCTTATGTTA
>RDPX01000248.1:587448-605127 GCA_003991215.1 Morbakka virulenta
ACACACACAGAGAAACACACACACACAAACACATGCAGAGAGACACAAGTTTTTGAACTTAATAAGCTGTTACCATAGTTAAAAATGATTCAGTCATTTATCTGTCATTTATTTTGCTAAATTGTATTGCTACTTGGTTGAAAGATATCAAGTTCGCGTTCTTCAAAAACCATCTACCTCATGATATTATTAGTTTTAGTGCAATTGTCTGTTGTATTTTCACATGCTGCCTATAAATACCAGCACAAGAGTTATACCAATGTTCATGGCAAAATAATGCACAAAAACGTTCTTTTCATCGGCGGTATTCTCTTTTTTACTGAAAATCCCATACTCTCTTTCTCAAGCATTCCGTACATGAGTTCATTTTGGCAACAATTAGTTTTGACAAAAGTGTAGATGGGAGCTTCGAATTTAGGAACCCAAACAAAAAAAATTCATCAACATTTCTGGATTAAAATAATCTCAAAAAAAACAAACCCTGGCACTAAAAACGAAAAATTTCCTGTGAGCTCTGTTGATACAAAGAGTCCCAACAACAGCAAAAAACCCTAAGAGTGTGTTTTGAAACTTTACAAAAATGTCTTGTCAGTGAGAAAACAGTCTGAAAACCTCAACAATAAAAATGAAGAGTGAAAGAAAAGCATCAAGATAGCTCTTTATCGATACTTTCTGACCAAAGTCAAAATGGTTCCAGCAAGGTGTGATTCGAAACCGTAAAATTTTTTTACCCCGGTGCAATAGTATCAAAACCTCTGCACGCTTAAATCACATTACGAAATAACCCCCATACTCATTACATACGTGTACGTCACAGCGATAACTACTATTCACTCTAAATTAAGTTCTTAAAACACAACACTCCAGTCTATCAGTCTATCAGAGTCCGTATGCAACACTTCTGGTTAGTTGCGGCGATATCTGAAATGCATAATATAAACAGTACAAATTAAATTACTTGCCACACACAATTCTACAAGGGCAATCTCTTACCTGTGGACAAAATTTTTACTTTCTAAATACGACAAAGCCGTGCTCATTTGATAAATAAATGTTATAAGCATGTCTAATTCAATCTGATACTTGTGCTTCTGGAGGTGAGACCGGAGCTATAAAAAGAGACAAGTAATAATAAAACACAAAATCAAAATGCCAAAGTATTGCCAAAATTTGTTGCATTTGATTGTGCTGAGGTGCAGCTATCTCAGACATTGATTAATTTCATGCTCAACTGACATTCATGCTCTCGTACGCAAACCAATAAACAAAATGTCAAACACTGTTGTTTATCACAGTGATAAAAAATAATTAGGCATAATTAGAAAAGCTGAAGAGATAAACACGTGAAGGATAAAGCGAACAATATAGTACTGTTACTAGCAACTCGTAACATTTTTTATACTTTATAAATAATCGCCATTAAGTGCATCCATCAACAAAAGGGTAATTTGAGTTGGTCTACACATTTCACAGCCTGATCTACGCTTATCAACATATCAATCTATTTGACCCAGCAATATTAGCAAAAACATTCATGAGAAAACCCCACCAAAATAACCTCGGTTGTACAATAAGATCAACAGTGAAATTATAAAAAGTGTATATCTATCAGACTGTGAACACGCCGGTAAAACAAATAAAATTGTTTTACAGCAATCCACCAGATATCTTTATCTGTATGCATATATATCAACTGCAAATGCTCAAGGTCATCCCGTGGAGAGGTCATTGAACGGTTGTTTTATCCTTGAGGGGACTCGTCGGTAATGTTGTCTTCAATTTGACTACAATGTTCGGTCAAAAAGGCCTTTTTAAGGGTATGTTGATGTTTAGAAAAAAAAAGTTGGGCAGCGAAATCCGGTATTAATGTACAGGGTCGTAGTCATATTTTCAGTTATCGGGGATAAGGGTAAGGTATGCCATGTCGGGTCTTTGAAGGACTGTGCAACGACGTCAAGTTCTTTTGTCTTTAAAAGTAATTTACTCGGCCTTCCATTGGACTCCTCTGGCGATGTTCTACATCAAGACGGAAACAAACAACTTAAGCTCCACCGTAAAGAGTCGAGGCTGGCAGTATTGAGAATCAAAATAAATCATGGTCCAATATGTGTGACAAAAGGTTTTGAAAAATTTACTCCGCCAAAAAAAGAGTGAAATTGCACCCTCCCCATGGTAACAACGATCCAGGCTTAAAAGAATAAACAGATATCACGCAACTACTACAATTTCGGTCCCAGTTTGCAAATAGGTTAAATGGGAGAAACTTCAGCCATACGTTTCCATAACTAGCAAAATAAGAGACTTCTCATTATATTCAATGTAGTTAGGACACAATCAATAGTAAGTATATATACTCAGTAAAGACAAGTTAAACAAATACATCTTGTCCTGTTTATTTTTCTTTGGATACTTTTCACTTGCTTTTATTTATGCATTTCGACTCCCTCCTTTCTTTTAAAACTTGAAAGAAAAACCACACCCGTTTACTTTAGGAATTTTTAGCGGCATAAGAGAATTGAACTAATACTGAAATCAGTTCTCAAGCACTTCATTAAACAAAAATGGCTAGTTTATACTAGTATACAATGTAATACACGGTTACCAACTAATCCTAAAACCGTACGTACTAAAGATTACAGACCTTCGTGACAAGGTTTGTAGTCTTTGGTAATTACCACTCATTTTAAACCAAATACAACAGCGTGAATAACTCATCTTTCCATGTTAACTGGGGGCTGTCATTCACAAGGCTGAAAGTGTTCGCATTTTTGGCTAGATGCATTATCTCATTCTTCTATGGTGTTCTGACTGTATTCTACTTATCTTATTTGCCGTTGTGTATTTGCTATTAAAGTTTTTGTATTTCAAAAATTCTGTTTTAAACTGCTCATCAACAGATGAATGTGTAACCGCTCCACAATGATAACAATAATAACAACATTAGAAGGAACAATATGTCAACAACTAAAAAACAATTATGAGAAATTCAGCATCGCCTGAGGCTTTAAAAGAATGCAAATGATACCATCCCCGTGGAAGTCAAAGGACTTAGTTTATTGGGGAAAGGTGGGGGGGGGGGGTGTAGTCTCAAGTACGCAAAGGTTGCATAATTGTACTAAGTAACAGCAGAGGGTGGAGCACATCTGCGAATAAGGGTAAGTTTCAAAATCAATTTGTGATACTTATTAACATGTTTTCAACTGCTATCTTGTGGAAAGTACCAAGGCTCACTAGACCAATATTTTGGTATGTTTCCTACAGCTTTTGCAAACAGTTTTACTACTTTGTTACTTAATGGCGCGACTTGAAACGCATAGCAATGGGTACTTTTCAGGATCCAGGGCGTCTAGGGCCTCAGGCGGCTTTAGTGCCAAATATCCAAATGGCCGTACGTATATGCCCACTCACGCCTCTTAATACAAAGGCAACACCAAAATAAATGTTCGATAAGAAAAGTAGGAAATAATAATATACCTCTCCAAATGGCGCCAATTCCATAATAATATAAACGGGGCATGATGTAACAACTCCAATTAGTTTTATAATATGCGGATGATCAAATTGTTTCATGACATCTGAAAACAAATCAAATTAAGATTTAAATCGTTGCACAACGAAATTACAGTAGAATGCTTCTGAATGAGTATACACTGTTTTACAACCATCAAAACAAATTATTCTCTTATATCCATAAGAATGCATTATATATCAATCCAAGACAAATATATAATAATAATATAACTTATAATCAATATGAACATTTGTAGGGTTCATCATAATATTAATTGTTTTGATGAACATGATATCAAAATATATTTAGTGAAGTACCTTTGTAGTCTTAAAACCCCAATAGTCTCGTCATATCTTTATTCAAAGTTCCTTTTGTTGACACCTTAACAAATTAACATGGAACGACCACCTCTCTTTCAGGGCAGGAACACATGATTCATGCAAACAGATTGCCATAAACGCTGTAGACAATGGTTTGAATCCCGTTTGGTGAACCCTACATTTTATGGGTGTTTTTCTTAACAAATAAGGCACATACAAGGGGTGACATTTTCAAAGTTACCAAATCCTTCCTCCTATTTCCAAAAATATACTTACTACTTTAATGGGTTTCAGGTCTGCAGATTCTGCAAATGTGCGTGCATATAACCATAATCTGTTGAATTTAGTGTTTAATGCCTATGCCAGGGCATTAGACAGAATATGAAACGTGAAAAATAAGGGTTGCAAATTGGAGCTAACATTTTCGTGATTTATCAATTATCAAGAACAACACTCAAAAATTATACATAGGTACTTCTATATAAATTATACATATAAATTATACATTAGTATATAAAGCAATATGTTTTCAAAAAAATCCTATAAGCTTTTACTCCCTCAAAAGGATATTGTATTTTTGTGCCTAAACAACAAGGAAGGGAAACAACAAAACATTTAGAAATAATGAAAGAGAAAAAGGGGGAGGGGGAGGGGGAGAGAGAGGGAAGGGAGGGAAGGGAAGGAGGGAGAAAGTGAAAGAAAGAACGATATGTATAAGGTCCTTTCTATATGCTACTGCGGTATCCTACTTGGGGCCTTCATTGCAAGAGTAAAGCATTTCGTCATAGGCTCCCTTTGTTCTACACCAACCAAAGGCTTTCGAAAGGCTTTTCGATTAAGAAATTGAACCCAGAACGTCTTGTTTGTAGTCCCACTATAAGGGGCTACAAAGAGAGGAGAACTTGAGTCGAAAAGATTATTTTTATGCTCAAGAGTTCAATTGGTAGTAGGAAATGCAACGTGATCAATGTGACTTGCAAGCCATTTCACAGAATTTCTATCTCACGTGGGACAAATAACAGTAACTTTCTTGCAACAATGAATGACCACCTCAGAGCCGCAACCAAAACTGGGCTCAGTTGGTTATACGAATACTACCGCTATAATTCTAATTTGCATATTTATATACAACATATATATACATATAGATAGGTACGTAATATATTTTATAAAAGTAAATAAAACAAGGGTTGTATTTTAGTTACGTACAAGCTTCCTCTAAGAACTTATCCGTCCTTCCTTTATCATCGCCCTTATCGTCGATTTTACACGTCTTAATTGCTACATGAATTTCAGGATCATTCTGAAAAGCAAANGGGGGTGGATGTCATCATCAAAATCCGATCAGTAAAAAACTATCTTAATATGAAAGAAAAATCTCTTCTTTGGGGGCAAAACACTTATTTCTGATAACCAAAAAAGCAAGTTCCGAACCACGAAGAAAGCTTCAAATTCTGGATTATGAAATCGCTTGTAGCATAAATAACTTTTGGGGTTGGTTTTATTTATTTTTTTGGGGGGGGGAGATGTACAAATAAATGTAACGAAAGTTGAAGCTCTGAAAGAGATCGAAATAATCCAAAAGCAGAATATCGGCAAAGCAAATAAAATGCTGAATATGAGCAAAAAGTTCCAGTTCTGATATGGCGAAAGAAAAGCTTAACGATGAGAATAATAACAAATATTTTTAACTTTCAAAATACAGAAAAATATTTCAAACTGTTATCTGGTCAAACGTTAAAAATATCAGTGCATGGGCAGACAAATACAAAGGTGAATGCCGGCTAAAAATACTTTTTTAACTAATATTTTTCTATCTTTACTAGTCAACCAACTTTGTCATGTGCAAATAGTACAATGTTAAACGTTAGCCATCCTTGGCTTGTCAAGGTTTGACAACCCCTAAAAAACCGGCAATGGTATTTGTGGCCCGCCAAATGATAAGCACGGTCACGGAACTGGTCAGGCTTTTTTATTAATGGATTGCGAGCTCAGGTAGGCATCACGTTCATACTTGACGGGATGTATGCAACACGTATGTGGAAAGGAAGTCCACAAAATAGAAGCTACAGGAGTATGCACACTAGGCACACCTCGTATCACTTATTATATGCCCCCAGGTAACTAGTGATGACTTAGTACCAAAAAAACTCACAAAAAGTTTGAGCAGATTGCAAGAATGGACCAATTTTTACTCGCACTCAGTAATAATCGACTCAAAACCAATCATGTTAATGGTGACGATGATAATGATAATGAATCATGACAACGGGCAACGACGACCGCGATTATGATAATTATAACAATGTTGAAGATAATGATGATGATGGTGGTGGTGATGATAGTAAAGATGATGACGAAGATTTGTTGCATTAAATAAATATTAACACTTTTTGCTCTAAGTTAAAATGTGAATTCTTCTACCCTTATTAAGATAAGTGCATTTTTGTTTTGCCTTCATCCCAATGGTTTACATTGGGATCAAGGCAAAACAATTACATTGTTTATGCATTAGTCTTCATTCAAAAGTATTAAAATTTTATGCTCGCATTCAACCCTTAGCGCCTCAAGTCACTGTCTACAAATAAGTTTGAATGACAACAACCATTTGCAGGCTACACGAGTTCACACTATAAATTCTGCTGTAAAAGATGAACTTATGTGGAGACAGATATCCCACATTGGTTGCACAATCTGCTTTATATCGAGAAGGCGAATGATGATTGCCATTAATTATTTTTTTTGCAATTATTTAATCTTTTTGCCATCTTTTACCTGGGTAATTAGTCCCACATTTTTAGTGTATTTGGAGGCGTCGCAACCTGCTATTTGATTTCTACAAAAGCTACAAATGTAATCAAAAGCTTAGGTTCACAAAAATACCCAAAAAAAAAAGAAAAGTTTTACAACCATTATATTTATGTATCAACCCGAACAAAACCTGGATAAAAACTGTACTGGTGCTATTGACAACAGCAAGATCTGTAGCTTCACAAAAATTGTTGTTGTTGTTGTTGTTGTCACTAGTAGCGAAGCAGTTTAATACGAAGATTGTATTTTGGGGATGCATAGTTAATCTTATTGTAGCAACAAAGAATCCTTCTCAGAACCTTAACTTTAAAAAAATTAGACTTTGCTGTTGATATGTACTCTTCTGATTCATCCATGGGCTGCAGCACCCTTTTCATACAAAGTGTGCTGTTCTTTGGTCATAATGGATTATCTTTTCATCCAAAGAGTACCGTGCATTTGAATTGTCTTCTTCTTCACCTAGAGATGATAATGCTTGTTGTAATACTGGTAAGTGTACTGAAAGATTTTCTTTACTTCCTCCCAAATTTTATAACTAAAAGGTATCCTTCGGACCCAAGTTTTTGACACCTCCAAAAACATGTATTGTCTCTTATTGTCAACGTTGAGTCAATAAGGTTTGGAAACCCTGCATTATATGCGGCAAACACATGGCAAACTTGATTATCTCGTAAGTGTATGACCGTTGCCATGACAGGGTTTGCCTGTCAGTAGCTTCTTATCTGTCTAGTAAATTCATCATACAGCCAGGGACTCAGCTAGGCAACAAACAAGAACGCCTGCCAATATGTTTTTCTGTCAGCCTGGTGGCAAAAGTTTACCCTTATCTAAAAATATGAAATATTTTTTCACTTCTGCTAATTTTTCATCAACTGTAAATTAGGCATTTATTAAAAGAACGACCTTCGTAAAAAATTGCTATGTTTTACCAGCGAATCAAAGTAATACAACAATTGAATATACTAAAATCAATTTCACAAACAAGTTCCAAGTAAAGAAATCCATTCATCTGTTAAAGATTCTTATCAGTTGTGAAATATTTGATATTTCTAGTATTAACATGAACAATGGAAAGTAGCTGGGCACTGAATGGTATCTAACCCGGCTCTTCACCGGAAAGCACGTGGATCATAGCTTAAAGTGTATCATAGAGTTCACGTTCCACTCAGGCGTATGAATAATTAGACTTTTATCACTCTTTATCACAGAAATAATCAGTAAAAAATCGAGAAGCCAGTGCTAAAGTGATGATTTATTATGACATCATCCATGATAATGATTATACTTTATTTTCCCATTTGCAGTTATAACTTATAGCTGTAGTCTACAATGTCAATGTCTTAGGTATCGTATTCTCTCTTCGGAGTAAATCTGATCAGTGTCCAGGGTGTTCTTCACTGCTTAAAGGACTCAAATTGAGGAGTTTTAAATCAGCAAGTAGTATTTTTGCCAAATTAATTGGAATCGGTTCTGTGCGACTCCCTTTTACCCGATGTAAGGGCTTTCCATTTTACTTTTTGCTTTTTCTTTCTTACTGTCTGTTCAAACATTAAACATGCACAATGTGAGCTCAACTTACTTGCTTTGCCATTCCACCACATAACGGGATAACTCTAAGAGTATTCTCGTTATTTTAAATCTCTGATAAATCCACCTGGTTAAAATAAGTAACCACAGGTTTGTGTACCGGTCCTCATTATTTAATGTCCTTAAGACTTCATCCCTCCCTGTAAGGGGGTCAGACTCCGTCCTATACCTCGTTCCACCACTCGGCCCGTAACCATAATTCACATAGATCGTAGTCACGTCGAATGCACGCCAACACTTGAAGAAACAATTGCCATGACTACAGATTCATAGATCTTACTTTTTTTAGTTCATGCTTTAATCTCTTCGTCATCATCATCCGTAAAAATTCAATTTCCTTTGCTTGCATTTAAACTTCTGTTCACTCTAATATTAATGCTTCGAAAGCAAGAAAGTAGTTAAAAGCACATGTCTGTCTTCTGTTTATCTGTTTATATATATCAATCCGAAGATGATTGGAAACTTCCACTTTACTTTACTTTTCGAAGATCTCCTATCGTTGGGCATTTAATGCAATAAATGTCCGGCCAGGAAAGGAATGTGAGTAGCTCAAACAGCAGAATGAAAGGCTAAAAATTCTACATTTCCTTAAAAATGAAGACAAAAGGAAAGAAAACGGCAAAAAGAAATTGCAAATAAAAAAAGGAAGGATGCTGCCGGTTAAAAATGTTGCATATTTATCAATAATAAAAAATACTGTTGAGGTTCACCTTTGGCCTATAAGTTCCACGAAAAACATCTCCAAACTGTCCTCGTCCTATTATCTCTTCTAAATGTAGTCGATCGCCCTGTATTTCATAGTCTTTTGCTGTCAAAAAAGATTGAAAAACAGTCAAATTAATGTAAGAACTTTACATTAAGAAGCGCCCCACAAACAAACCTTTTGAAAGACCAGAATTAACCAATGATCGCAAACAGGTAAAGTTGCATACATCAAAAGGCACCGCGAATCCTCTTATCACTAAGCCATCAATACCGAAAATTCCACGTAAGAAATGCTACACCCTGAACCACCTGCCAATACTTTTAAAACCATAGTTTTAGTACACTACTATAATGAGGCCTGGCACTTCAACTATGACCTACAAAGTAAGAGAAACATTAAAAGGTTTTCCAGCCAATTGCACAATCGTTTCAATTAGACCAGTCTTTAATATCCTATGCGAAAATCTTTGCTTGGTATAGCCAGTACAAGAAGATGGCCCACCAGTTCGTGTGCAGCATGTAATATTCACCCTGTTTTATGCACAATGTCTAAAAGTACGTTTCACGTGCTCTGCCTGTAAAAAAGTTAAAATCCACTTTAGTTTAAAAACTTGCATGTCACACGTTAGTTTAGACCTTATTACTTTTAATTTATTCTCTCCGTCTCTCTTTAATTCTCAAAAACAACTTCAACATTCTGATAATTATTCAACAAATAAATTTTCATATGGAATCAAAAGGCTGTGTATTTATAAACATATAATTAATTTGGGGAGTTTGAACGTTCCGTAAAAAAGTAGTTATGGGAATTCCCCTTGATAAAATTCGCGGGAATAAGTAACTGCGCTAAACTTTCTACAAAAAAAGCAATGAAATTTTAGCAGATTCACTTACGCACACCTTAAAAATTTTCATCCATAGATAACCAAGATTTATGAACAACCACGCAATCCGTAGGCCGTACACGATCAACATGCTATAGCTCCAGAAACCTCAGTAAAGCATTTAATCAGTAGTAGAAGTGGGCGGTATGTACTGAAGGTTGGGTCATAACCAACATGAGCTAAGGCCCCTTTTTAGCAAAAATTCGTTGTCTACCAAACAAATTTGGGCTCCTATCATGCCGATGTTTAACATTATTAATCACACCTATCATTGCTTGTCTAACTTCGGTAAACTCCTAGTATCTTAAAGAAGATAAGCACAATTCAAGAAGCCTATAGCTCTTTTACAGCTCAAGGTCTCCTTTGATTACGGAAAACACCAGTCAAAATACTCCAATACATAAGAACGGCCATCCACTAGCACTCGAAGTTTCAACAAAAACCATCTAATCTTTTAATCCTTACTACTTCTGGACCTGGTAAGCCTTCCTTTTGCCAATTAAACAAGGCACTAGGTCCCATACCTGGTGGTGCCTTTCTGTCAATTTCTTTTATTTCCAATTTGCAACTACACAACAATCACAACTTAACTTGAACAAGTGTTTCTCAAAAGGTGCCCAAAGGCTAATATAAACACACCAGCAGATCCCTACTCAGCAAATCTGCTGGGTACTCAAATGACTGCTAGAAGGTGAAAGGGAACATCTTGCAAAAAATACTAAAGCCTTGAAGTACTATAGATTACGACAAATGGCACAAAAAAGTTAAGAAAAAATGTCACTTTTGGAAAGAATTTCAAGTCAAACTTGTGTGTGAATATGTAGAAAACTAATATCCCTGGTGGAAAGCACCAAAATATATTAGGTAAGTCTAGAAGTGTACTGCTAAAGCCAGCTAAACAAATAAAATAAACAGAAAATTGTATTTAGCTGCTAACGGAAAATAACACAAAATTAAGAAGTAAACAACAATGGTAAATTAATGGGGTGTTTATTGCTTGCTTTCTTTATTTTTCTTTCCACTTGTCTCCCTGTTTTAAGATATCTTTCCAAAGTCTTTTCCATTAAATAAATAGCAGACAACGATGCCTTCATCTCCATCATTTTTCACATCCTTTCTATTGTTCTAGACTTTTGCTGAAAAGATCGTGGTATTTATTCATATAAAGTGTAAAAATTCACTAAGCGGGGGTTGGCGACAGTGCGGTGAGCTGTAAAATTTTCGAAAAATGAATAAGTATAAGTCTACTATTTCCTCAAGAAAAAGGGAAAAGCAACATATACAGGTAAAGTACGTGCACAGTAAATGTAACAATTTAGTTTTTACTGGGTATTCTGCAAGTGTCAGCTATGACACAGTCACTGAAATACCAACAAGAGATAACAACTAATCACGAAACCAGGAAACGTGCACTGAATATAAGGCTCGTTTTTCATTTAAAGCAAACGGGCGATATTATCTGCTTTTTTTCCAAAATTCTTCCACAATAACAATCTAGCAAACATATCAACTGAGAGGAATAATCCTGCTAGTTTGACTAAAAGCCACAACAATTAAAGAAAGCTTAACAGGCTTTACATGTCTAGAACATCAATTGAGAAATGAAGTTCAAAGAAAATAACCAACACCTTATCGGTACAAAAATTGTTTGTATTATAGGTAAGATAATATTCACAGTTAAAATTACCTGCCATTGGCATTGCATAATCATCATCGTCTACAATCTCTGCATAGTCGCTTAGTTCTAGGAGAATATAATGGATTGTTGTAAGATAGATCGTACCGAACTGTTTCTCACCATCCAACATCAAAACGATATTTATTCTGACAGCCCATGAGATCATTGGTCATATCTACTAACGACGATTTCGTTGCGTTAGTGATTAACATAAGCAGATTTTAGAGATTAACGTAAAGAAGAAAACAATCATAAAAGGCATTTTATTAACTGGATTGCTTTTCTTTTCTGCTACATAAATTTAAAAAATTTGATCACAAAGTTGCATAATGTATATTTTACCTGTACTGTCTAATCTAAATGTGACCCACGTGACTGCCACAACAGTAACAAAAACGAGAATACTGGTACCTTGACGGCGGCCAGCATTCCAAAAGGGTACCTATTCAAGAGTAGCCTGGGAAAGAGGGCTTATTCGGATGGAGACTTAAATGACAGCGGGCTTTAATTTGGGGTACGATCCTAAACAATGGGTACTTAATCCAACGAATACAGCATTGGTTCTTGTAACTGTCATCGGCAACGTTGGCAATGAGGTCCCACTATACAATAAATCTAAACCTGAATAGGAAAACTGTATCAAATATCGACATTTCTATCATGACGACATAAAAATATATATTAAAAGCTATCTTCAAATTGCGCATATTTTATATAAGAAATGATATCTATCCATTGAACTTTGAGGTCCATTTTATCATAATACACGTCTGAAATGACACATTTATATATATTCAAAACTATTCTTCATGCTAGGCTCTGCAACCAATATTTTAAGATTAGAATGAGATTATCAAGAATAGCCTTTAGATGGCCCTTCATCCAACATAAAATTCTGCTAGTCTCTAAATTTCTCCCATTTTCCATCGAGCTAAAAATCTACACAAAGAACATGTTTCCAGTAATGGTCAATATGTGGAACTTCGGCTGAGCAGCTACTTTTAAAAAATGTGACTCTTTAAAAGCATATAACAAAATTAAAAACAAGATATAAACTGCAAGGCAGTATCAAACTAACAGATTTACGACATCTGATAAAATTAAATGCACAGAACATATAAGCAGAGTTAAGGTTCTCAGAACAAATAAGCAAAGTATGGGTACATCAAACGCCGCACTACAGGTGTGTCAAAAATGCGTCTTGGGGTTAGGAAAAACTACATTCGCTGCAGGGAAAACCTAAAATGACGCCCGAGATATAATATTTCCGATTAGACTAAATAAGGCCTCTAAATTCACTACAAAAAACCCGGTTATCTCTGGTGGAATGTTCATTTTAGTTGGGGTACAAATGCAGGCAGAGGTAGTGGTTCATCACGAAAATGGAAAAAAAAAAAAGGAAATCAGAATTTGTTCTTTATGTCGCTACCATAAACTATAGACACCTACCAAATTGTTATCAAGTGCTGTGCAAAATACCCTGCCAAACGCGGGATTATTTATTTTTTATTTCGAATATTTTCTGTTTACTATTTATACTTAATTGGTAAAATACATTGAATAACTAATTATTAATGAGAAAGTGCCATAGCTTAATGGTTAGTACAGTTGCACCATAACCAAGAGGCTCCGAACTCGATTCCCTGAGCGGGCAAAATGAATTTGGAACTTCACAAAATAAGCCATTGGTTGGCGTCAGGAAGGGCATCCGGCCAAGAAATTCCTCACTGCCAAAACAATGTTCCCCTGACAGGCACCGTCTGAGCCCCAATTACTGGGGCAAAATGACGTTAAAACCGAAAAAAAAATTAATGAGAAAGTAGAACTCAAAATTAACTACAATGGGTACGCGCTAACAGAATTAAAAAATTACAGAACCCGGTTTTTATCTTACCACCATTCCGTCTACTGTTGGATGACACATTTGACAATCGTCTATGCTCCACAATACTGACAGCACTTAAACCTCCTTTGTTACTAAAGAAAGAAGTATGCCAAAAATTAAGTATTAATTACAAGAACAAGTTAATAACACCAAGCTTCCAACACTCCAAAAATGTCAGTCGATTAAAAATTGTGACTAGTTAAATAACTCTTATATACTGAGCAAAGCAATAACTAACTTCGTCTAACTCTAGGTATCGAGCTCAGCTTTTATTGTATTTCCAGTACGTATGAGTAACACAGAGTATATGACCAGCTACTTTTCAGGATAACTAAAACCTGTGATACAAACAAATTTTGATTTGCCTATTTTGGAACAAACTATTACAACAAGGCTTAACGTGGCACCCTTAACATTTACAAAAAGTAATCTCCAGCCAGCTTTGTATATCCTGGCGGCAATATCTGCTGTCGAGCGTCTATTTCCAATCCTTGTTTTTATTCGTCTTCGTTAACTGTAAGATCTTTCTCATACTTCTTATTTTCCTTAATCTAGTGTCGAATGTTTTGATTTAAAGGTCAGGCGGTCATGATGTTTCGATATATCAGATAACAAATCGTTCCGTGTAAATGGAACTTTCAGTGTCCATTATGCGGGCATATCTTTTGTATTTGCTTTTTAGTATCTCGTGAATTTCACTATAGGAGGTTGTGCATTTTCTGCTTCTAATAGCAGTCCTTCGCGTAGGGTAAGAACTCGAACCGGAATCCGACCAATCGGGCTTGTATTTTGTTTGGTTATGAGACCAAGGCAAATTTAAATTACGCAAATGCTAGAAATGGCTTTGGCTTGACACTCAATCCAACTAAAGTTTTATCACGTAGTTAGTTTACTGTACAAACAATTAAGCAAATGCTGGAAAATACATATGTGTGGTTCAAAAAACTAATAGCATTAACTGATTCAAATTAAAACCTATATAAAACATTGGCTGCAGCATAATTGAATATATCATGAGACTAACATTGAAATGTCGCTTGATCTTCTGACGACACATTTAACCTTTTTGAGAGCGAGGTACAATGTAAAGTTAAAAGACGCGTCAAGAACTGCATGGCAAAATTTTTGTAACTTATTAGGATATGCCGGGTTTCTTGCAGTTTAAAGATTCAGCGTAAGATAGAAATAATATTCAACGCCCTACATTTGAACAATATGTCAAAAGGGGGAGTGCTCAGCCTTAAAGAGTGTTTAAAAGTCATCAGACAGAATGAAATGGGATTTTTCTCACCGACAATCAGAGTGAAAGTGCTTGTAAAACACAAATACGGAATACCCATTAACATTAAGGGTCAATCATCTAGCCATGAAGCATAGGTAAAACGTCAACAATGGGAAAGCTTCTACAGACAGGGTGTCAGTTTTATGCTAATGTTAATTCTCCTGGCTCTGAGTAATGGGCCAAACTTCACTACCACACATGCGCGCTAGCTTTATACAGGCCTTGTAGAGTAAGGCCTTTATGTTGGATGGCACTTTCTTATTGTACATCACTTCAGTTAAATCCCTCCGCCTATTCCACGCAACTCATATACTCCTCACCACTTCTGTGCCACATCAACGATCTTAGTCTACGATGGTCCTAAGGTGTAAAGGTCCTAAGGGCGTGGCTTTTACTGATAGTTTAATGAAATCCTACTGGTCATATTTCTTCAGCTCAAACCTTTCTGTTATCATCCTTTGGTGGCAAGTATTCAGCTTTGTTCTGTTAAGTCATGAATCCTCCAAGTGTTTACGCCAGACCTTCAATGTGTCTTTCACTCCTACCGCTTCTCTACCTCAAAAGTTATGGTTCCCGTGAAAAGCACGCTCCAAGGTGTAACTCTTCTAGTATATTCTCTGTGATGACATCTTGAACCACGGTGAACACAAAAATGCACTTAGGGCATATTCTTAGTGTAATCCTATCTAGGTTCCCATTATCATTCTCGCTTAGATTACTGGTTAACAGATGCTGTGCTGTCACGATTACTATCCTGTAACAAAAACTGTGACGAAACTAGTGAGTTTTTTCAACATCCCAGTTACCTTTCCTTGTTGCCAAAGGGATTAAATGCAATAGTGGCACGGTAGCCAAAGGACGCGGTACAACTCTGCTAGCTGCCTCCCCTTGTGGCCACAAGTTTCGACTTTTTGTTGTTAAGTGATATATCTATTTCGTGACTGAGGCGATTGGGGAAACCATCATCTTTCCAGAAAAAGATCCTTCTGTTATATTTAGACGACTATACAGCTAACACTTATTAGTTTTTCACATATACTGTTTATTCTCCTTCCACCTAACACAACCAGTATGCTGCAACCAATGATCGCGAGTGCTATACAGGCGACTAAGCTGTAGTATTGGAAAAGTGCCATGTTTCTCGTCCCTTTGATGATTTTGCTTGAGATTTGAGGAAACTTGTTGGTACCAAAACTCAGGAACATGAATCCACTGATCAATTTTTTTAAAAAACAACCACAATATTATGTGAAATCAGGGTGTAACAGAGATATAATAATAACAATAAAAGTAACAACACCAATAACAATAACAATAAAAGTAATAATAATAACAACAATAACAATAACTATAACTATAACAATAGCAATAACAGTAACAATAACGATAAGGATAACGATAATGATAACGATAATGATAACGATAACGATAACGATAACGATAACGATAACGATAACAATAACAAACCTTTCTTCTGTAACTTTTGGTATGCTTGGTAGTGTTCTCATACTTTCTGAAATTGGAATAGAAGCAAGACTGTTAACACTTTCAGCAAGAATATAAATATTAAACAATGTAAAACTGAGTTAAAAATAACACAACACAGGAAACGGGAAAATAATCCTTACGTTTTTCTCTTTCTCCTTATACCGTAATTTTCAAATAAACACATAGATTTATGAAGAACATAATCTATGTCGATTCTCATTTCTTACAAATTTTCGGATTTTAGGCAAAGAATATGCTCAAATGATCTTCAAAATGGACTTTACATATACCTTAAAATAAAGAAAAAAAGGTACCATACCGCAAATGCATCCATAATGCGAGTGAACTAAGACAAAGTGAAAGATCAACGAACAGTTGAGAGCACGAGTGCATCTGAATTTTTGCGAATTACGACAAAAGCAAATGAAGCCAACACTAATTTGAAAATTTCAGATTGTAGAGTATACCTGAATATTATTCTCAATTTATTCTCAATTATGGCAAATTTTGTATTTTCATATTCTTATACAAAAAGGAAATGTGTAGACCCGCGAGATTTTCTCATACATTACATAGATTACAAATCTAAGTTCATTGGTTTTTCGACGACACTAATCAACCTAGGCTGTGGGTCAGACCTAAAGAGCACTTGTTGTTCATTTCCTCACTTATTATACTTATATTTTACACAATCTCGCCTTACATGATTAGGTTTTTAAAACTAATGACGCCAATCTGTTCTAGTACTATTTATATTTTGAGATATTGCCTTTCAACGTTCTTAACTACCTTACGGCGAATTTTGGGATAAAAGATGGTTTTCTTTTAATGTCTCTTGCGGTCATATGCGCTCCTAAATAAAAAAATTTCCTATTTCTGTATTATAATATCACAAACTAAACCATGTATAATCTTAAGTGTTCGCTTTAGTTTAATCCATTCATCTGCTGTTGGACACTGCGGTCACGACGAAAAGAAATAAAAGTTCCAAAACTGGTATTGCAGCTCAATTGGTTTTTCCACCTATCAACAGTCTTCCAACATTGGTTTACGGCTTTCGTAGCACTTCGCATAAATATTTACTTTATTTTCGATGGACTGCTGCATCAAAACAGTAACAATTTCCTTTACAGGGCTTTAAAAAAAGTTACATTAAACTGTTTCGAAGGGCAAAGATGTGGTAAATGGCTAATAATCGCATTTGGGGTGTAGAAAATTGATAACCTATTCTTCTCTCTGTGCCTCTGTCTGCCTCTCTGTGTTTGTCTGTCTGCCTTTCTGTCTCTGTCTCTCTGTCTGTCTCTCTCTCTGTCTCTCTCTGTGTCTCTTTCTGTCTCTGTCTCTCTCTCTCTACCCCACCCCCCCCTCTCTCTCTCTCTCTTTTTTTTACGATTTACGACCTTACAGAAAAGAATTATGGAATTTCTTATGTAACTTTCTCTATTAAAAAAACATTTAACCACCAACTTTAGCTCTTTATACTCTGGTCAGGAAATAGAAAGAAGTGCCCCCTTTCCTCCACCACCAC
>RDPX01000248.1:618961-629404 GCA_003991215.1 Morbakka virulenta
ATACCCCGGTACTTATTTGGATGATGAAAAGCTCACCTATAATTATCGCCACTCTCGAGCGAGAAGAATTTCTGAAAATGGATTCGGAATTTTGTCAACACGTTGGAGGATTTTTAGAGGACCATTTCTTCGATTTTACATAGCTCTCGCGTATGTATTTCCACTTCTTTTTAGCAAGATCAATCTCAATATTTAAATTCCGTGCTATTTCTTGCCAGGAATTTTGAATTCGTATAGAGTCTCGATATTCTTTCAACGATGAATCGTAGAGCTGTGGATATTTTTGAACTTCTTCGATCAATTTTCCTTCAAGATTATCCATTGCTACTTCACAAATCTTGTGAATAAATTATTTTTACACAAAATATTTGCCCTTTTTTTAAACCCAAGAGAAAATCATGATTTAATGCAAGAAATTCAGGAATGCAAAACAGGAAAAATGAATCACAGAAACGTAGATTCAGTGACGATTTTATTAAGGGTGTTTACAATTACTCAGTACTAACGTCATTTGTCATGATCTTCCTTGTTTCAGCGCTTTTAGTCACAGAACCAATGTGAAGGCGCTTAAGCAAGAAAAAAAAATTGAACTTTTTTCAACTCCGTAATTTTCTTGCTTGAGCAGATAATTTTTTGCTTAAGCGCCTTCAAATTTTGCTTGCGCAAAAAAATTAACCACTTAAGCAAAAAAATTAACCCTTTAAGCAATAATTTTTTTGCTTAAAGGTGTAAGCAAAATTATAGCGAATTAAGTAGGATTGCGATGCAGACATTCTGGCGCCAAGGCCATAATTTTTGGCTTAAGCAAAAAATTACGTGAAAAATTACGAAGTATAAACCAGGCTTAAAGCCTGGTTTAGTCAGGGCACAATTTGAAATAAGACAGTCTTAAGAAAAAGAAGGGCTCGCAGAAAAACGGGGGAAAATATACTGGAGATAGTAAAACGAAGTTATCAAAATCTAAAGACGAGAGAAGATTTTGATACATAGGTATCAAACCTGTCAAATTAAAGAAAAAATTCAAATGGGGAACCTTTCAATTTTGCACTTTTACACACCTGTGGTTTAACCTGGTTCCATTTTCTGCCCGGACTACCTTTTTTACTCCTTTGCTTCCAACAACCTTGTATATTTCCCCCAAAGCCTTTGCAAAGAGCTGCTTATCATCGGGATAGATGATAAACGTAAATTCTCATAATGTTGTCCATGCCGAAACAGAATAGGGAAATAGCGTTAAAAAGCAAAACACAAAATTTTTATAACAACTCACTTTGCTTAGAAAAAAAAAGAAGCTATAAATCCCTTCTCTGGCTATCGTAATTAAAAAAGAATTTTTTTAAATTACGATAGCCAGTGGGTCTAATTATTCTTGTCATGAAATAACACACCATAGTATGAGTGGTTGTGCTTTTTGCATTTTTCCTGCCACGAAATTTTATTCATGAAAACTGTTCCTCATCATACATAGAACTGATTTTGACATCTAAGCCACATTTATCTCACATTCAAGGGGTTCCAGGAAGTATTTATTCCGTGTACAGCCGAGGCCGAATTTATTAAAGTTGCACTTATTGAAACTTTCTATGCTGAGCATCAATAATGCTTTACTAAATATATATCGCAATTAAAATGACGGTCATTTCAGTCGAGAACTTTTTCGCTAGAACTCGACTGGACCAAGAAACTAGAATGGCTAGAACAGTTTATGATGCAGCAATCATGGGCGATTCGGACTATGAAATAGTGGACCGCTGGTGAACAAAAATGTACAAAACGGACCACGCCCGTCACTGTGTAATAATTTATTAGTCCCGTTATGTATTTCTTATTTGGCGACAGTAAAGCTGTGTATCATGCATGTGCGCAATATCAGGTATTTCTGAGACTTGAATTAATGCGGGTTATTGATCAGACGAACTCACATTCACCCCTAAGCTTTTCTGCAAATCTACGTGCAACTGCTTTAAATGCGCAGCTGCCAAAGTAACTTTAACCGTGACTTTACAGAACGATCATCACCATTATTATCACCAGCAACAAAAGCAGAAGCAGCTTCTCATGTCACTGCAGGTGGATGGTCTTTCACAAACACCCCACTTACAAAGATCACCCAGAACAAAAATTCTACAAGTGAATTCTCACATAAAAACAAATCTTAATCTTTCACCTTCGATATTGATTCAAACTGTTATACTCTTGCATGAACGCCGTAATACAGCAATAAAATAGGTACCTTGCAAAACAACAGTAATAATCGTTGTTTCGGGAGGTCTCTCTTGTGTCACCCATTTTTATTGAGTTAGCGGTACATCATACGTTTTCCGTGTGACAGTTCAAGATTCGCGTCAAAACAGCACTCGAGAAGTAGTCGCCTCCTCCAACGTCGCTATTCCCACAACAGTTGCATCAAAGTTGTTTCGGAGGGTCCCTCTTGTTCCAGCAAATAGTATAGGTTTAGCGGTCCATCATGAACTATGTGTCAGTCCCTGGCTTGAGTCAAAGCAACAGTTCAAAAGTATCCCCTATGCATGTGAAGCGTCATTTTTCGAAGGTATGGGTAAGGGCCTGCAAAACAATCAATCAGTTAAAAAACATTTACAAAAACGTGCATTACCTCATTGTTTCCATCAACCTGTAATGTTATTGTTGCTTTTCCATTAACCGATCCACCGTGTGGTGGTACTTTTGAAGTAGTGATTGACCGTATATCAACAAAATGTGCCATGTGGGTGATCTATAAATAAGAACGCATACACTTGTACTGACAAAAGGAATTTGGTGTACATTATATACCTCCATAAATTAAGTGTTGCTAGAGTCATACATCATAAAACACTGCATATAATTCACTTATAAAAACAAATACATGATGCACTACCCGCACAGCTAGTGGGTCTGCGGGGGTTAAAATGTGGCGTGCGCCTAATGTAATCTAAGTGGGCAATTAGTTTTCCGTCTCACCCTGGCAACTAGTAATCCATCACGTACAAACTGCCTGGGAAGAACAACGGCAAAACAAAAATTGAAGTATGGTGTAGACGTTTGCCAAAAATAAGGTTACATGAACCAGATTGGGATCAAAACGATTCAGGATTTTATGAAAACGGAGCTCAAGACTAACCTTGAACCAAATCCCTGAATCAAACATCTGAATTCTGGGCTGAAACCTAACCCTAAACCTAAGCGCTAACTTATACCCTAACTGTTAAATTAAAGAGGAACTGATCCTCTGGTCCATTTTTGTCGTTGCGTTTTTCTTGCCATATAAATAAAGAACTAGCTAGGCGATAGCTACTTCTGCGGTCGTCTTGTTTACATATTAATGCCGCTCGACACAAGGAAATTTCAATTAAAACCAATGTTACAAACTTATATTAATGAACCAAATACTATTTTTTACTGTCATAATAACTCGACTCAGCCAGTTAGCAAATGGCAGGATTCATAATTGGCAATCAACCTGCAGTAGGAAATGTTTCATTTTCTTTCGTATGAATATTGCTTAAGTATGATTTGTTAAGTCAAATATATATATATATATATATATATATATATATATATANTCCTCCAACGTCGCTATTCCCACAACAGTTGCATCAAAGTTGTTTCGGAAGGTCCCTCTTGTTCCAGCAAATAGTATAGGTTTAGCGGTCCATCATGAACTATATGTCAGTCCCTGGCTTGAGTCAAAGCAACAGTTCAAAAGTATCCCCTATGCATGTGAAGCGTCATTTTTCGAAGGTATGGGTAAGGGCCTGCAAAACAATCAATCAGTTAAAAAACATTTACAAAAACGTGCATTACCTCATTGTTTCCATCAACCTGTAATGTTATTGTTGCTTTTCCATTAACCGATCCACCGTGTGGTGGTACTTTTGAAGTAGTGATTGACCGTATATCAACAAAATGTGCCATGTGGGTGATCTATAAATAAGAACGCATACACTTGTACTGACAAAAGGAATTTGGTGTACATTATATACCTCCATAAATTAAGTGTTGTTAGAGTCATACATCATAAAACACTGCATATAATTCACTTTTAAAAACAAATACATGATGCACTACCCGCACAGCTAGTGGGTCTGCGGGGGTTAAAATGTGGCGTGCGCCTAATGTAATCTAATTGGGCAATTAGTTTTCCGTCTCACCCTGGCAACTAGTAATCCATCACGTACAAACTGCCTGGGAAGAACAACGGCAAAACAAAAATTGAAGTATGGTGTAGACGTTTGCCAAAAATAAGGTTACATGAACCAGATTGGGATCAAAACGATTCAGGATTTTATGAAAACGGAGCTAAAGACTAACCTTGAACCAAATCCCTGAATCAAACATCTGAATTCTGGGCTGAAACCTAACCCTAAACCTAAGCGCTAACTTATACCCTAACTGTTAAATTAAAGAGGAACTGATCCTCTGGTCCATTTTTGTCGTTGCGTTTTTCTTGCCATATAAATAAAGAACTAGCTAGGCGATAGCTACTTCTGCGGTCGTCTTGTTTACATATTAATGCCGCTCGACACAAGGAAATTTCAATTAAAACCAATGTTACAAACTTATATTAATGAACCAAATACTATTTTTTACTGTCATAATAACTCGACTCAGCCAGTTAGCAAATGGCAGGATTCATAATTGGCAATCAACCTGCAGTAGGAAATGTTTCATTTTCTTTCGTATGAATATTGCTTAAGTATGATTTGTTAAGTCAAATATATATATATATATATATATATATATATATATATATATATATATCTGTTATCAAAGGGTGTCTTTTAAACAAACTATTTAAACATAACAAATAACGAAAACAACAAGTATTCATAAGTTAGTAACTCTTTAATAAACTTGGTTGTGTTATTGTTGGTGTGCAGCTACTATACTTGAGGAAAGGAAAAGTGCTATAATGAAAAGAAAATGAAGCAAGGTTTTATGTAAAAGCAAGGTTTTATGTAAAAATGATGCTTCATAAATGGAAGCAAAGCCAGAGGAAGACCAAGAGAGAAGAACACATATGGACTGATGAGAGCAACAAGGAAAGCAAGCATACTTGAACCACTACATGCAGCACAAGACCGGCAGGAGTGGAAGAACCTGGTCGACAACGTCCTGGAGGATACGTCACTTTGGTAAGGTAAGATGCTTCATATGTCTTATACCTGGTAAGATCGTGGGAAAAATAAAACAAAGTAGCGGGCAAGGAGTATCACAATACCACAGCCCTGGGGGAAAGTATCCACTGATAAATCAACCGAAGACTACAATTACCTAATGGTCCCTGTCCTGATAACAGGAAAACCCCTAACAAATCCAACTTAGCTCAGCACACAATAAAAAAAACAGGGGAAACGCTTATCATTTTAACTATAACAGGTATGACCTCTACTACAGACTAACCTACACTTAACAAGTGATCGTATTCAGATTAAGATGAGATCACACCAAAATTAAGGAGCATTTTTACAAAAATTTAAAGATTGGAAACACGTCAGATTACCAATGTGGCAAGGACCAGAGAAAAACAAATATGTCTTTTAACGCTGTCCCAGATTTATAAACCTCGCACACAAACTTGGAAGTAACCGACACGACTGGGAAAAAAAGCTGTATGGCATCTGGAACGATCTACGCCTTGCTGCAGTGTTTATCATAAACACTGGTACGAGAATCTGAACGTCCTTCACAGAGAACGCAGAAGACGAAAAAGAAGACGAAGATGATGAAGAAGAAGAAATACAGAAACATATCTACAGAAAAAATACAATGATCGAACAGCTCTGCGTTGAGGCGGGGATTTCAGGCTTATCTGATCTCGAGACAAGATTTTGAATCGCGTTTAATCTAAAGATAGCACAATGGTGTACCAACACCAGAATTGACAATACTCCATGCAAGGTCTAATGACAAGCTTATACAAGTTTAACTCAAACTTTAAGGCCCCAAACCTCGTGCAATGTTATAAAGCCCCAACTTTTACAGAAACAGATTTACCAAAGTCAGTAAAACCTATAGCCTTAGTCTAGCTTGAAAGCATGGGATGTACACATTAACCTTAATGATGATTGCGCCTATAAAACCTACAAATAGATACTCGGAAAGGAACACTAAAAAAGTCACGAGTTCTGTCTAAATTACAATTTGCGTAATAAACAGCAAAGCGACTTCTCGAGCAAACTCACTGTACTGTTTACGTAAATCAACGATGCCGTTTTATTATGGGATAGCAAATGTGACGTCCAACCACTACTAGAATACAAATATCGCGCGTACAAAATACAGAATCACCGAAGTCGTTGATGAACAAAGAGAAAAGACTCAGAATAGACACTTGTGGTGTTCTGGCATTTAAAAAGATATAAAAAATAATTACTATTTACGGCAACCATTAAAGTACTTAAACGAGAAAAGCCTTCCGTATGTTGTCAAAGGCATTCATACAGATTCCAATAGGTTTTCATTTCTGAGACTAGCACGAAATAAATTGCCAAAGCATTCCAAATATAAAGTGCTTTGGCAACGAATAAATCAAATCCATCCAACCTTCCATACATTCTTCTAGTCACAACTGTAAGAAGAGAAGTGTGTTGTCAATTAAAAGTTCTAACTGCAATACAATTTTCCAGCAAAAATCATTCTTCGTTGTTTTTGGTAACTGGTAAAACAAATTATAATTTCCAACTCAACGGAAAAGAAGTATCTTTAAAACTAAGATAAAAAGCCTTTACCAGAATTCAAGAAGCACAGCACCAAAAACACACAAAGAAAAAGTCATTAATTAACCAGGCGCCTTGGGAGAATCAACTTTACACTTTACATCAGCAATGGACCTAAAAGTAATGAGTGCGGTATTCTGAAAAAGCTCTGTATTATGAAGGGTAATTTACTACCCGAAAAATAATCTAAACAAAGATTCTAACGAAATCTTCACGAAAACAACTGAGCTTTATCCAAAATAGGAATGACTGACTTTTACTTAATAGAGAAACACACAAAAAAGTTAAAATAACCCCCGTGTTTCTGTTTGGTAATTGCCTATTTTGTTCTGTCCACATGATTTTCCCTCCTCGATGTTTCCCTCGTATTAATTACCGGCTTGCTAATCACCACCCTGAGTCCCTATGTCTGCTTTTGACACCAATTATAGACGCCTTTTCTATAGCTTTTACAGCTGAGAATGTAGGCGTTAACTATGGAGAATAAGCAGATCTATCGAGAAACTTAGTACGCAAGAATGGAATGTAGAATAAGCGATGATACAATGGTTTACTGGTGTAGGAAGGTGAAACCATGAAAATGATGGCAACTCTTTACACAAAACGGGCATACCAACAAAGTACGTGACCTCTTTACAATGACAAAATATTATGTAACAGTACCAAACTGTTGATATACGTTTAGCAATACTTTGTGAAACAATCCTCGCATATACTCCTTAAAGTAAATTACCAGCTCCATGGCATGATACACAATAAAATACCAAATTAGACAGTTATACTGAACGTAACAAACATTAATATATTTCACAAACTTTTATCTTCAAGAGGAAATCATTAACAAAATTGCCGTTCAGTGCCAAATGCTTGCAACAAAATCTTTTCACAAGAAGTCAAAAGTGAAAGGAGGTAGGGAAGAGAGAGGAGGGAGAGGAGAGAGAGGAGGGAGAGGAGGGAGAGAAGGGTGAGAAGGATGAGGAAGTAGAGGTGAAGGTAATAAAAAAAGGAAGATGGGAAGGAGAAAGAGAAGAAAGGTGGCGAGGAGGGGGATAGGGGTGGAGTGGAAAATAGAGGGGAACGAGCAGCAACTGTAGTAACTGCAGTGGAATTGGGAAAAGTACTTGGTGTAGGAGTAATGAGTAGCAGTGGGCTGAGCAGGAGGACCAGGTGCAACTGAGGATCATGGCAGGGACATTGACCCGTTACCTCCCTACAAACAGTCAAGCTTCCGATGGAAAATAACGAATCTTACCACTGAGCCTTGTTCCGCCCTATAACTTATTCCATTGTTGGGGCCAATGACAATATCTACCATTATGCTCCATGCAGTCTGAAAAAAATTAAATAAGTTAATGTGACGAGGTTTTTTTCAAAAACAGTAGGACCAATACGAACGTATTAGCAGATATCCAAACATTTACAAAAAGCTGTAAGGAAACTTCCTGAGTCTGGCTTGAACTGCACGGCTAATTATGTTCTAACAAGCCAATCCTTCTATCAATATTTCTGTTGTGTAAAAATTAAAAGGGAGGTATTTGCTGCCAGTGGCCATTGCACCTAAGGAAATCGTTGGCAGACAAAAAATTTCCGTGGAAATTTTCTTACACGAAGTTTTCCACAAATCTTTGCATTTGTGACAACCTGTATGTGAATATTGACACCCAGGTTTGCATCGAATCTGGGCGCCACTTTGAAGCATTGTGAGAGATTGGATGTTTTATTTTGACATCTGAATGTAAATCCTTGTCTGATACAACGGAAGTGGGGCCTCGCTTTGGGGTACTTGAAAATTCACAAATACTTACCCTTTAGCAGAAAAAATGTTCCACTGTTACAAGACAATATCTTTATCTGTCTTTTGATCTTATGTTTTTCTCCCCACCAATGGTCACTGTAATAAGCCGCAGTTAATAACATTTCCTTTTCTTGTGGGGACAATAAATAGTTGGGTGCAAGAAATGCTTCTCCAAAGGGAGTTGTTAATTACTCAAAAATCTATCTAAAACGTGAGCTGTTGGCATTAAATGTTTTCTGTCGCCAGTTTCTCCATTTAACATCAAAGCTATTGATATCGGCTGTTCTTTTATGGGGTGTATGCCATTATACTCGGTAAAATCACAATATGCTTTTTATGTTTTTCTTTGTTTAAGTGGCTGACGTCATTGGCAATTGTCTTAAACAATGCGTCTCCAGACTGAAGCAATTCAGTTAAAGATCATAATGGGACGGCGTGTTCAACCGTTGGCGTTTACGTCATTGCTTGGAAAGAATGAGTATAACAAGGGAATTTTAAAGAATTTCACCATATGAAATAATCAGTATAAATTAACCTTTTGTTAGTCAATTTTCTTAATTTTTGCATACTTTTTTTAAAAAAAGTGGTTTCTCACAAGGGTTCAAAATAAACTTTGTGATGCAAGGAAAAAAAATTAATGCCTGTCACAACTTTTTCCAATCAGCTCCCAAACAGAACAGTTTATAATAATGGCAACAGTAGTATTACTTTTTTTATTATTATTATTATTATTATTATTATTATTATTAATTATGGCTAATTTATTTATTCGCAGACATCATCATGATAAATTGGTCTGGGTAAGTAAGTAGGTAACAATCAGAAATAGGCTGATAAAGGACCCGCCCTAATTATCTCGTGGCTTACATAAATGTCTTTCGAAAAATCTTTGCTGCTTGAATGAGTGCTTTCTTTTGCACCACTTCTAATTTGACATCAATTCCAATCTTTTCCATGTCGTTTTCGAGGCAATGTGATACGCTTCCTGGTAAGCCAATCACAACAAGGATTACTGTAACCTTATTATTAGTAGAATTACTATTATTATTACTATTATGTACAGTTTTCTTTAAATTTGCTGTTTGATACAATTACCAACCGGGTCACCCCGGTGACCTAAGGCGGGTAAAGGTCCAACGAGTTTTTGGTACGAACATGAAAAAAAAACAAAAACAATAGTTACGAACATATATAAAATTTAGTATAAAAACGGTATAAAAATATTTGTATAAAAATCTGTATAATAAAGGGTCTTTGAATGGTTTAAGTCGATAGAGTCTTACGGAGAATATGAGCGGTGCTAGTAAGTACTATTTTTTGGATCTCTTGCAAATTATGTTCCCCAGGTATCTTGTCTATATACTTTTGCGTGCCCTTTTTTATCATACCAAGTGCCCCTATAATGACAGGTACTGTCGTCGTTTTCAAGTTCCACATTTTTTGAATTTCTATTTCCAAATCTTTGTATTTACTTAATTTTTCAAATTCCTTAACTGATATGTTTTTGTCAGTCGGCATACTCATGTCAATCAAAATACACGTTTTATTTCTCCGATCTTTGACTATAATGTCAGGACGATTAGCTTGAATTGTTCTGTCCGTGTTCACAGGAAAGTCCCAGAGGATGGTGATATTATCCGTTTCAACAACTGGTAGAGGCTTGTGCTCATACCAGTTTTGAGGAGCGTCTATACCGAAGTGTCTACAGATTCCCCAATGGAGATATTGTCCAACACGGTCATGTCGACGAACATATTCCGTTGGGGTTAAGACTGGGCAACCTGAAACAAGGTGGTCAATAGTTTCTGTGTATTTGTCACAAAATCTGCATTTCGGATCTGTGCCGTTTTTCAATATATTTGCTTGGTAATTCCTTGTAAACAAAGACTGGTCCTGGGCAGCGATGATGAAGCCTTCCGTCTCTGCTTT
>RDPX01000248.1:654527-681296 GCA_003991215.1 Morbakka virulenta
TTCCTCTAGCGGGCCAAAATAATGAGAAACTTTACAAAAGAAAAAAGCCATTGGTTGGCGTCAGGGAGGGCACCAAGCCAAGAAATTCCTCACTACCAAAGCAAAGTCCCTCTGAAGGCCACCGTCTTAGCCATAATTATTAGGGGGAAATGACGTTAAAACCAAAAAAAAAGGGGGGGGAGAAAGGATTTTAACAGGACCTTTATGCATTTAAAAAAGAAACAATCTAATTTTAGCCTTTCTTTACATTGTTCAAATACAAATAGCAATATTCACTGGTTAACTTCAGGTAAAATCAAATCTCCAAACTGAGATAGGTATTCGGCTATGCCGCCTTTACTGCCGTCTTGACAAAGAATGAGGTAAGACTTTTCAAGAGGGACTTCCAGCCTATTGGGGTCGGTAAAGAGTTAAGGATCTTAATTCGTTCCTTTTTCCCGCATTGAGCGCATATCAACAAACATTTTGCCAGATAAATGTGGCAGTCAAAATATCGGACAAAATACTACATGAAAAATTGTTGAAAATTTTGAATTATAAACATTAAGCTATCAATAATAAAAAGTATTGACAATAGTCATAAGGCAGGAAGAAGTGTAGCAGCTATTGCTTGAATAGCTGCATTGTACAACATGTAGCACAATACAATATGCTATTATCGTGTAAATAACACCAAACATGTCAAACATGATTTCCAGAAATGTTAGTGTAATATTTGACCAAAGGACATAAGTGAAGCAACTTGTAAGTGTTGGCAAATAAACTACACATCCACATTAACGAAAACAAAGTCAGTGCCAGAAGCAAGGATGAAAATGACAGTGCTGGAAACGTGGTAGTTTCATACAACAAAATGGACATTTATACACTGCCAACAAATCAATAAACAGTGCCTTGCAACACTGCCTTCAAGCTAAACCCTTATCAATATAACATTTATCCATTGCCAACAAAACAAAAAAAGTGCCTTGCAACACTGCCTTCAAGCTAAACCCTTATTAATATACTATTTATCCACTGCCAACACTTTAATAAATAGTACCTTGCAACACTGCCTTCAAGCTAAACCCTTATTAATATAACATTTATTCACTACCAACACTTCAATTAACAGTGCCTTGCAATGCTTCCTTGAAGCTAATTCCTTATTAATATACCATTTATCCACCACCAATCCTCTTCGCTGGTGCACAAAGTGCCAGTAAAAGATCTTTACTATTTAAATATATTCTTTCTGTAGCACGGATTCTTCCCAATAGATATGTAAAGATTTTCTTTGGTTCTTTCATACCAACTTATTTAGGGGCTGTTCTCTTTTTATCTTTCCACAAAGTAACCACTTCAAGAAAAGGCATATGTATCCAATCCACTCAGCAAACTGTTTTTGTCTAATGGTTCCATTGGTACTGATGAAGGAATAACAAGATGGTCTTGTTCAGAAATGGATTATACTATTACCACGCTTTTACACCTAACATTCAAAGATATCCAAGAGGATGGCCCAAAAGTCCATTCTTTTTCTTGTACTGATGTAATTTGCCAAAAGCAAAATATAAAGGTCTAACAAAGGCATTACCAAAAGGAGATTTAAGTGGCATACTGTTGCTCCTCCAGTTCTTTTCCAAACAGAAAAAAATATCTTCTCCCTTTTTGCAAGGTTCATTAATTGTTCACTCATTCTTGTCAACTGGTTAGTTCTCTCCTTCGTGGTAGGAGAAAGTGCATGAAAGTTTCAAGGCTTTATCAGTAATATCAACTGTGGGGTTTTGAAAACCAGGATTCGTGTGTTTGACCTTCTTGTTAGGCCTTACTACACTTTCATTTCTTTCATAAGGTCAGTCTTTGTTTGTCTTGCAATTAGTTATGTCAATATCACCAACCTTTCATGAGCTCCTGTAGCTCTTTAAAGGTCACCCATGTATCTTGCAAAATAACTAATTTAAAAGGTTGGACAACTAAACTGTGATTAGCAAGAGGTGCCCATAATAACAATTGTTATACTGGTCATCTCATCAGTCCATATTGTTACTGAGGGCAAGCCACTTCTATTTCACAAGTGGTAAATTTTGGCAAATTAGTGGAGTGGTACATTAGTTTTCTAGTAGCTATTATGAACATTTTGAAGCATTCTTTTGGTGGTCTCAAAGCAATCATCCATAGCCCAATATTTCTGTACCTAAAAACATTCTTATTATTGTATATTCATTAACATGCATCACATGTGTATGATGCTTCTTTAATGAAAACAGGCAGTTAACAAACTAAGTATCCAGACAAAATATAAAAACTAAACAAAATGCAGTAAGATAAAATAAGGCAATGTATTTGATTTAGAACTGTATGCAAGGTACTGAAAAAAAGTGAAAAAACAACAAAATACACTTTTAGCTTTTGCTGTCACAGAAACCTCCTACATCTGTTTGTACATGACAGGTAATCAACAGAAACCAAAAAGAGGAAGACAATATGAGAACTTACTCTATAAAATCAAAATTGGATTTCTTGTCTAGTGCTGCTTGAGGCATATTGTTAAAAAATCTCTTCATTGCAAGCACACCAAGGTGAAATGCAGTGTCTTGGTCAACTGTTTCGGCAACTGAATGCAAATAATTATTTCTCACCTTAAGATGGGAAATTGGAAAGTAAAGTAGCTTAATGACTGAGGCTACTATAAAATTACCATGTTGCATAAAAATCCTGGCATTAAAAATCAATTTGTTCAACCTGTAATACTATGTGTGTTTTAAAAAAGTTCAACTTCTTGCTGAACCCTTGGCAGATCTAGACTCAGCAAAAAGTAAGTAATTAAGTAAAGAGCAGCACATTTTTTACTCCTAGTCTAAGGAGTGCAATCATTTGCATGGGAAATCAAGAAAACAAAATTCAAAAACAGCTTAAGAAGGAAAAATTCATATCACCGAATGACAAAAACTTGCCTTCAAAATCCCTCTTCTACATCATTCCCCATACTATTAAAAATAGAGGTAGCTGACCAATTATTATTTTGCCTTTCACTAAGCTGTCTATTGCTAGATATGGCATTACAAGTTCTTAATCAAGTCCAATGATGTTTGATGAAGAGTGTTTTCCTTAAAACGTTCATAGTAGCAAAGTGGGAAAGGCCTGTAACACATCAACATTAAATGTGCTATCAATTTGCAATAGGTACCAAGAAAATTATTGGGAATTAATCTAAGAGCACTGATACCAATAAGGGCAACAAATATGCACCTGTGGAACAGCCTCAACTGTTCCACCTTCAAATCAAACGAACAGTCCATCTTTTCCCTATATATTTCAGTCAGCAGCAAGAAGAACATTCTTGATAGAGGAAGTCACATTGATATTGTCATTGCAAAAAACATTGGAGAGGCAATGTTCAATGACATGATACAATTGCAAATTGAAACACAATAGGAGCTCTCTGGTGTCACAATTTTTCTGCTACCTCAGCCTCAAATTTCTTTGTCAGACACTGGTGTATGTGATTGAAAACTTTGTCATGACATCATTTAAGTCTTCCTCCAAATGCAGTGGATATGTACACATGATATGCATAACTGCCTCCTCCTCCTCCTCAAGCAATCTACAACAGTCAATATTAATTTGTTTTAAGATTATCTTTACAATGCAACATGTATTAAGGGCCTGGTCATGTGCAGCAGATACCATTATCAAATTTGCTATTATTTTGGTATAAAACTGACACAGCAAAATAATAAAGGGCAATAAAACAATCTATTCTTTTCATGATTTGCATGTTGAAGACAATCAAACTGGTATGTGTTCAAAAAATGTCAAGTCCATATCATCAGACATCAGGTATTAAGATCACACCTCAGGATTAGTGCCACCCCCAACAAAGATATCATTTGTAATGTGCAGAATACCTGATGTGGCTCCATCTTTTAACACCATTTCTCAGGGTCCTCTGAGCCCAATGGTGTGATTTTGTATCTAGTAGTATTCTCCTATTTCACAACTCTTGGTCTCACCTTTCTAAACAGCTCTCCTGTACTCTTTTGCTCTCTGATAAAAGGTACACTTCAATTCAACCATGTAGCAGACAGGGCAGCCTTTACAATGTAGTCTGTTAACTATATTATTTCTATAACAAAAAGAGGCAATCAGATCACAGATTCCCTTCTATCAATCTCCTTCAGTTTGTCATTTCTCCAATTTGTGAAACCTGAACCATATCTCATCAATGAAATAAACCATGTGTTAATAACTGTCATCTTGTTCTGACAATGTAATTTGGATTGCAATTCTAATCTAGTCTTAAAAAGGTATTGTTTCCTGAACACATCCTTAATTTTCTTTTTGTGCACTTTTTATTTGATTCTGAAATACCTAGATATTTGTATCTGTAGTAGTATTATTACAATTATTACTATTATCTTACATGGCTTGAAGTCCCAAGCAATATTGTCTTTTATATGAAGCTAACCTTCACAGCTATTTCCATATTTTCCATATTAGCTTTAAAACCTTTTGATATACTGCCTAATGCCTGAACAATTATTATAATAACTTTAACCTTTTTCATTCTTCACATTCTCCCAATTTTCCTTTTCAAGTTTTAGTATTTTTCAATTTTTTCCTGTTCTTTTTCATTGTTTGTTTCCTGTATCTGTTTTATTTACAATGATAATGCCTGATCTACAGGCATCAATGACATTATCACACTGTATGTTCAGGTCCCAAGGAATCATAACAGATTTGTTTTAATCACTTCTTCAGGGTTATGCTGGTACCATTTTTAACCTTTTTCAAAAGCAAATTTTTCACTGAGTTTCCAGTGTATTAGTCATGTAACATTATCACATCTCCTCATATATTCCTGTTGGACAAATTTTTCACACTCACAAACAATGTGATAGACGGTTTCACCTCTTTTGCCATACATTCTACACAATTCATTGTCTGAGCTATTGTCAGTCTAACACTTTATGTAACTTGTTCTGGATGCTTGGTTTTGTGCAGCACACACCAATGGTTTAGTTTTTACTTTCATATCACTTGTGGATTACCCCGTCCAACATTTTATCCAAGCTCACTTTATCAGACATATTTCTAACAAACTGCCCATACATGGTTTTATCTGTCCATTTTCTTTCAGTTCAAAATTCCTTTTTCTCTTAAACTCTCCTTTTGGTACAGCTCCTTGTGTCTTAATTGTCCCAGCTACCCTCACACCTTATATCAACTTTTCAGTAAATTCTTTGACATACATTTCCAGAATGTTTTCTTCTGATTTAATACAAAACTCTACACTTATCAGTCCCCTGCCACCTTCTGTCTGCTCAAATACAATCCATCCACATCACTCCTTATATGCAGTTCCTTGTACACTGACAAAGTTTTCCATGTTTTCCTATCCATACTCATAAACTCATTTTCTTTCCATCCAAAATTACCAGCTCCATATTAATTGCAGTTATCCTATCCCTCCAATTTAACTTAGATTTCAAAATTAGATACAGTCTCCTTTCATATTTCTTATACACTTTGTCTTTTATCTCACTCTGTTTACCTTTTTCAAGCTTAATTATACCTACATTGGTGTAGCTGTTTTCATCAGCTTCCTTCATCATTTCTCCAGAGGGGAGTTCAATTCCACCACAATGACTGATTTCCTCCTTTTCAATGCAACAATCCCACATTTCTTAAGTCTACATTCCACTCCTATACCTTCACTAAAAACACAGACATCAACTACCAATAAGTTTAAATGATCTTTACTCTTGGAGAAAATCTTCAGATCATCCATGAAAAGTAGGTGATTAAGTTTAAATTCTACCTTGCCCCATTCATAGTAAGCACTGACATTGTACAATAACAATGACAATGGTATTATACTGATTATTAAAAGTGTTATCAGCTTGGAAGACATTAACACATTAACATTCTCCAAAACTATTCCATTTGAGATAAATGATAGTGTCTATTGTCTCAAGCTATTTTGCAGTAGTACATTATCTGCACTACCCAACATTTTGACACATTTAATAATCTGACTATGTGGCACACAATCATAGGCCTTTTCATAATTGACATATGCCATAAACATTTGGTATATATCTTTTTACAGTCCTTTTTAACCATCTTATCAGTTAAAAGCTGGTCTTTCATGCACTGCTTTCTCTTTTACAAAATTTTTGCTCTGCTGGGAAAAGATTTTCTAGTTCCAGATATGAATAAATGATATTTTCCATAATACCTGTCATCAGTTTCCAAATTATTGGCAGACAGGTTATAGACCAATAACTATGGACCACATTGTCTTTTGATGGGACTTTTTGGCAAAGGACTTTCCACCCAAATGTCAGCCACTATGGTATTTCACTTAATCCTGATAATATATCATTCAGTTGATCTGCTATCCTTTCATGTAAGATACTTAATTTCTTTATCCATAATCCCTGTACCCCGTCAATGCCTGGTGCTTTCCATTCACGAGATTTCTAATATTGTTTTATTACATTTTATTTACTGATGACTAGTGCTCCCAATCTGGTTTTGCACATTTCCTTCTTTTTTTTATTAAGTCATACAGGTTCTCTATTGTGTTGTTTCTTTACAGACAATATATCACTCCAGAATCAGTAGCAGTAGCAAGTACCTTGCTACTTTTGTTTCTACCATTCAGTTCATTATAGAATATCTTTTGGTCAACAAACAACATTTGCTTTTCATCTGAATTAATCAATTATTTGTATATATATTCTGAGTTTTTGCACTTTTTACAATTATGCATTGCTTTGGTTCTTCTGTTATTGTACTTAAACCTTTTCTTTCAATTAGATATTTAGCATTAAATTTGTTCAGTATCCTCTTTCTTTTCAACATTCCTTTCTTTTTTCTTTCCAAAGTATTAATCTTGCTTCTCAGCTTAAATCAGCTTCAATTATTCTTTTCCATGATGGATCTTTCCTTTTATCAACTACTTTCTTTCTCAGCTTCAATTTATCAACTACACACACACACTTGAATAAGGTTATTTGTTTGTGTGGTAGTATTAGTTTTAATAAATTTCAATGCTTCATTAACTTTTCTAACTTTTTGCTCCAAAAATCTCTTATTTGCTAAATTAAAGCTAATACCTTCTAAATTCCTTTGATCCTTTATGAAATCTTTAAGTTTGGTGAAAATCTCCATTATCTGCTCTTGCTCCACTCTTTCAAAAACAACTCCAGCATGATCATCTTCCCTGGCATCTAACCCTTGCATTCTTTCATTTTCTCTTTCTAAATGCTGTCTTTATCTCCTAAATCTGGCTCAAAATCTTCAACTAATTCATTCATAAAGTTTAATTCAATTTTCCTATTATTGATTATAAGTCTAGTTCTGACAACCATCCATTTTTCTTTATACATCTAGCTTGGTCACACAGTCTTTGTTCTGTAACTTCAAAACAGCCTCTTGTTTTCCATTCTCTATGCATCCTCTGTAAATACCCTTTAACAGCCTTTCCTTCTTTATTAAAGCATTCCATAACTATTTTATTGACTTCTTTAGACCACTTTTGTTATTGCAGTAGTAAAATGACAATTGGGCCCATGCTGCATTGCAACAGCAGACCTGCCAGGCAGAGTACTTTGTGCCATATTGCCNACTTTCTTTCTCAGCTTCAATTTATCAACTACACACACACACTTGAATAAGGTTATTTGTTTGTGTGGTAGTATTAGTTTTAATAAATTTCAATGCTTCATTAACTTTTCTAACTTTTTGCTCCAAAAATCTCTTATTTGCTAAATTAAAGCTAATACCTTCTAAATTCCTTTGATCCTTTATGAAATCTTTAAGTTTGGTGAAAATCTCCATTATCTGCTCTTGCTCCACTCTTTCAAAAACAACTCCAGCATGATCATCTTCCCTGGCATCTAACCCTTGCATTCTTTCATTTTCTCTTTCTAAATGCTGTCTTTATCTCCTAAATCTGGCTCAAAATCTTCAACTAATTCATTCATAAAGTTTAATTCAATTTTCCTATTATTGATTATAAGTCTAGTTCTGACAATCATCCATTTTTCTTTATACATCTAGCTTGGTCACACAGTCTTTGTTCTGTAACTTCAAAACAGCCTCTTGTTTTCCATTCTCTATGCATCCTCTGTAAATACCCTTTAACAGCCTTTCCTTCTTTATTAAAGCATTCCATAACTATTTTATTGACTTCTTTAGACCACTTTTGTTATTGTAGTAGTAAAATGACAATTGGGCCCATGCTGCATTGCAACAGCAGACCTGCCAGGCAGAGTACTTTGTGCCATATTGCCCCCAACATCATTCATGATGTTACCTCTATCCTCTAGATTATTCATATCATTCATAATGAGGCGTGTGCTTATAAGGTTTCACAACCACTAGTGTTTTTACTCAGATACCATCTCTACCAAAAGGGGTGAAGAAGTGGGTACAACTGGAGCTATATTTTGTTGTTAACAATGCTGTTGTGGAAAGGTAAAATGAAATATAGCACAATAAAACTATATGAAAAGTAAATGACCTCAATCTTCTAAGTCGTCACATCATGCAACTGTATGTATATATATTTATGAAGTATCAGTTTCAGTTAAGTGGGCTGCATTATCTGCACAAGTTCATAATATTTATGTATTTATCTTCTAAATTCAAGCTAAATATTCCTTTGTTAACAACTTCAATAGTCATAACAGTATTAATCATTTAACTACAATATAATCAGCAAAATGTCTTAAAGTGACATTGGGCTGTATGACCAGATTTTCTTGTGTATTGCAAAAAAACTCTGAATCAATAAACTCAGCAGTTTTGAGTCTTCTGTTATATTAAAAAACACAAAAACCCTTTCATAGAAGGACCCTACAAAAATATTCAATGACAAGGGTAAAATTAACACATATACTAAAAGACAAGTTACTTGGTTTTGGAAATTAACATTGTTATTTTCTGGTTTTGATGTTCTGTTCTCTATTGATATATTCAGAACAGGGGAGTTAAGTTTATGGGTGTTTTCAGTCAAAATTACTTGCACCCTAGTCATTAAGCCAATAGCACTTCAGCAATAGTCTGTGTTATTTACTCCAACAAAAAGGCTTTAATAGCCTATCATACAGCCATCACATAAACAGAAGACTTTTGGCTACTGCAATTTAACCAATCATTTGATTATTCTGTAGACTTCATCTCTAAAGAATATATGCAAACTTATTAGGTAGCAACTACTAACTGAGAAGAAAAGTCATGTGAAGTAGTCCCTGAGTCATGGTAAGGTTAAAATATGAAATTTCTTGCATGGTAACTGATTATTTATCACCTTCCAGTAATTCACTATTTACAAATACAACATAAACCATAATCTAAAAGTATAAAAAAGGCATCTAAATATCTATACAATACAACATTCTACCAATCAGTTCTTCCTGCAGTAAAATATTTATATAATTACCTGATCATACAAGAAGAAAAAAGTTGTCTTGTCTATCTTGAACAATGCTTCGAAGTCTTGGGGCAGGAAACGGACACGCAATTTATACCTTTAAAACAAAAGGTACATATCTGTTTAAGCAGCAGTAGTTATGGTCTCCATAAAATAATTCCAATAAAACTATTCAATTTATATGTCATTGTTCTTTGTTCTATAGACTTATACAAAAATTCATATTCCTGTTAATTAGTGAATCTGAAGTTATTCTCCTCCTATNATAATCTAAAAGTATCAAAAAGGCATCTAAATATCTATACAATACAACATTCTACCAATCAGTTCTTCCTGCAGTAAAATATTTATATAATTACCTGATCATACAAGAAGAAAAAGGTTGTCTTGTCTATCTTGAACAATGCTTCGAAGTCTTGGGGCAGGAAACGGACACGCAATTTATACCTTTAAAACAAAAGGTACATATCTGTTTAAGCAGCAGTAGTTATGGTCTCCATAAAATAATTCCAATAAAACTATTCAATTTATATGTCATTGTTCTTTGTTCTATAGACTTATACAAAAATTCATATTCCTGTTAATTAGTGAATCTGAAGTTATTCTCCTCCTATTATTAAGCAACTGAAACAATGAAAAGTTCTTGTGAACTCAATACTTTTCAGACATGCTTATAGTTGTGATGCTTTCTTTCATTGTTTTCTTTTTTCAAACAAATCATGATACCCAACTATCTGGGTATGATTACACAACACAAAACAATCATTACATAAGCTACTGAATTTTCAGTTTTGCTAGAAAAATAAAGGCCAGCAAAGTAATGTTCTGTTCTGTCAATACAGCAACCATTGTCAAAAATTCTGGTTGCTATCACAAAATTTTACTAAACAACTTTTTTCCTTACATTATTATTTCTGGTCATTTTCTTTAATGAGTGATTCTGCTTCTTGTTAATATATGTACCATTCCTTTCAATACATGAATTGTTTAATAACCTTATTAATTTCCACCAGTTTAATAAAAAGTTATTGGCACTTTCTAGAACATTATCATCATGTTATTGTATGTGAATTTCAGAGTTGATTTTTTTACTTTATATTAAATAAAATTGACAAAAGAAAAACATTCACCCTTTTTCACTTCTTTTACCTTCAGCCAGTCTAGAAGTTAGTAAATACTTACAGCCAGTGAAGAACAAGGCAGTATACTCCAACATAAAGTAAAATTTACTAAAATGCTAATGGTGTAAATTCATTCAGGTAAAATACTCTACATACTTCCAGTTTTCTTTTCCATGTTGACCTTCATAGCGACTTTTAACTTCTGCCATAGTCAAGTTTGAGTTTAGCCAATAGCTCTCTGTGGCATCAACATGTTCCAGCTTAAGTGCATAATACTTTTCTGACAGTGATATATTGGCTCCCAGTCGACGAATCACTATCTCAATGACACTCTTGAAAATAAAAAAACAAGAAATATACTTTAATTTTTACTACTAGATGTGTCAGAATCTCAAACAAATAAAACCCTTAAGCTACTAGTCATGCCTATTTCCTTGGTTGTCTATTTAAAGTCTTGATTCACATTTCATAACAATGCACATAATAAACAAGCAATAAAATTCTACTCCTTTTAACTCACCAAAAAAACTCAGGTGATTAATTCCACAAAACTATTAATCATCTACAATCCGTTGTTACCACACTGCAAGAGGAAAGAGGTAGTGTATTTTAAATGTTCCATTGCTTGTGAAATTCAAATTTGAAAAAGTTATTTCCTATAGATTAAGTAAACTAAGGAGCAACACAGTTACTCCATGAACTTGCTTTAAAACTGGTAAAACAGAGAAAATCAGAGTAAAGCCGAGTAGAGTAGAGTAGGGTAGGATAGAGTAGAATAAAGTAAAGCAAAGTAAAGTAACATAAAATATATTGAAGGAAAGTTAAAAGCTCATAAATGTTAAAACACTTTAATAAAAATAATAATATTCTTTTACCAGGTTAATGACTTTTTTCTTGGGTAATGCACTATCCCCAATAGCTTGAACATTTCAATAAAACAATTACAAATGTGACATACACACAAAACTATAAGGAATCTGAGTCTGAAAATTTAAAGGTCTCCTAACTTTATCAATATTTCACTTCTAAGTTACAATGAATTAAAAATAATTTTGATGGCATTTTCATTTTGAACTCTGTGAACTGCTATGGAATGCCCCACCCACTAATACTATTTACCTTTATTTTGACCTACTACCTGGGTTATCATTTACCTTGTTTGTGCCCTGTTTGAAAAGTTTCTGAAGTAGTTCAACACTGTCCTCATTGTTTTGTAGAAACATTGAGGGCCTTGGATGGCTATCAAGAGCTATCTCTTCATTACATCTAACCACATCTTGGAGTTGGTCAACAGTGAAATTTACAGTAGCTTGATAGGAAATGGCATGTGCCACAACAATGAATGCAGTATTTCATAAATTTCTTGATCTCCTACTATTCTGCAAATGATATTTGCATTTTTTCATAACTTTGAGTACTTCTCTTACATTGTTTGGTTTTTTTTGCATTTTTACATTTCTGCTCCATTCCATAATTCTTATATATGCTATCCTTACAGCTATAAGTCTATCCAATGGTCATGACAAGCTTCCACATTAATGAAAAACAAAGTGTGCTCCAGATAATTCAGTTAAGACACAAAAAGTAACATTTACAGCTTCTGACTCAGCTTTAACTGCTGCTTTTAATTCACCAGATATTTGAAGAATTACAGTTACCAGTATAAATTATTTTATGTTATAAAAAATGGTGTATTAATTCTAGCTTTTAATGAAAACAACTTAAAAATTCATGCAGTATGTTGTTATACACCAAGGCTGGGTCAATCACTAGTTGTGTAAATGTACGTATATTTTTCTATTTTTACACTTGCACCACCTACTGTTGCACTGACCAAATATGTTTCATATTTTGGTCTGTTCCCCAATGCTTGTCAAGAAGCTGCAATCTGCTGCTTTCTTGATGGATTCTCCATCTGTGCTTTAAAAGTGAAACATGTCAGTTGGTGCTGTAATAAAATAGCACAACCCCCCCCCCCCCTCTTTCAAAGTATATTAAAGTAAATCTGAAGTAAACCTTTAGTTCCCTTTTTGCATGATTTTGAGTTGTCCAAGAAAACTGACATAACTGTTGGCAAGCATCAAAGTGACCTGTTATAGTATGACCATCATATTAAATAGAAGAATTACTTAGCTATTCATTGACTTTGCTTTCCCCATGAGATAAGTGTTAATTTGCCTAAAACCTTTTACCAAAATGCTATGACACCATGCTTGGTGTCAAACCAAGCTTATACATAGCCCTTACCAATTTTTTGTAAAGAGCTCTTGCAGATACATTGATGTATATTGTAATACTTAGCTGCATCTTTTTTGTAACATATGTTTGTTAAATCTGAATTCTTTTATCACTGAATCAATCAACTACATTATGTATGTTATGAAAAACCTGGCCTTATTCAATTTAACTCTGTTAATTGCAAAGATGACCAAACCATATTTTGTATTATTAGCTTTAATGGTTTAACATACTTACTTACTTACTGCACGGTTTAATGTCTCTTGTTCCCAGCAGCTGGGGTTAGATGCACTTCTTTGCCATGTTTTCCACGAATTTCTGCTCTCCATGATCACGATCCAGTCAATTCTTCATTTATATTTAAAAGCTTCAAATCAGCTTTCACGTTTTCCAACAACCATTTCTTTAGACGACCAATGCACTTGCCATCCACTTTAAAAGACAGCATATGTTTCTGCCAACTATTGTGACTCAACCAACTGATGTGGCCGAACCATCTTAGCTTCCTGCATCTTATAACTTCTTCCAGAGATGTAATGCCGAGGAGAAATCTAAGGTGTACCATTGGACATCTGTCTGAGAGTTTAGATGAACAAATCCACCTGACCATATAGTTATGATTTCTAACCAGTCTGTTTAGATCTACAACAGTCATAGACCAGGTCTCACTCGCATAGAGTAGAACTCCTCTAACACCAGTAACAAACACACGGCCACGTGCCTTCAAGGAAATCCCTCTGTTTGTGAGGATTGGCAGAAGCTCTCGAAATTTAGACCAAGCAGATTTTATTCGAACAGTGATAGCATCAGAACAACCACCAGAGTCTCCAATGACATCACCCAGATAACAGAATGTTGTAACACATTCAAGGTCCACACCATCAAGTTTGAATATTGGTGCTGCAGACTGAGGGACAGGATTGGAACATTGAGGACAAACAAAATTTTCGACATGCCTCAAGCTCCCTATAAGTTTAGAACAACCTTTATGGACCCAGCGTTCACCTTGGATGCAAAAGATTGAGTTAGCTCCGACACCCTTCAGACATACACAACAGGGGTCCTTACCAGATTTAACACGTTTATTTGTACCAAAGTCACAAATCAAGATTTTTGTCTTCGCCATGTTCACTCGTAGACCTTTGAGCTCCAACTCCTTTTTCCAGGTAGACAACTTTCTTAGCAGTTCATCAATACAATCAGCCGAAATGACTAGATCATCCGCATATAACAGTTCCCAGGGGCAACTGGTCTTAAACTCAAAAGATAGTGCTTCCATCACGATGATGAAGAGAAGTGGGCTCAAAACAGAGCCTTGGTGAACGCCAACACCAACAGGGAAAAAGTCACTGTATTTACCATTGATCCTGACACAGGAACGAGGTGAGTAGTACATGGCTTGGACTGTAGATATTACCCATTCATCAATACCCAGTTTCCGCATAGCCCACCATAAAACTTTTCTAGGAATACGATCAAACGCTTTTTCAAGATCGACGAAGGCAAAATAAAGCTTTTTTCGTTTTTCAATGTGTTTCTCTTGCAACTGACGGAGGATGAAGATTGCATCCGTAGTGCCCCTACCAGGCATAAAGCCAAATTGCATGTTATCAATTTTTATCTTGGACCTAATAATTTCCTCCAGCACCCTTTCCAAAATCTTTTGAACAACTTCAAGTAATTTTAAACCTCGATAGCTCCCACGCTCAAGAGCATCACCTTTTCCTTTGTAGAGATTTATGATAAAGGATTGATTCCAATCATCGGGCATCTTATGATCATGAATGATGCAATTGATAAGATTGGTAACAAAAGGAATAATGCAGTCACCAGCTGCTCTCAGCATTTCAACAACAATACCAGAAGGTCCTGCAGCTTTGCCAGATTTCATGCGATTAATTGCGGAAACAACAACATCATCAGGTATTCGAATAGGGGGACCTTTAACTGGACCAGTGTCAGAGAGACTAGCCACATCCCAGTCAAACTCAATATTTAGAAGCTTGTCATAATGCTTTTTCCAGGCTACTAGTTTAGCATCATCATCATAGGCAATGTTGCCATTGTCATCATACAATAAATAAATATATATATGATATATATATATATATATATATATATATATATGATAGATGGATAGATAGATAGATAGATAGATAGATAGATAGATAGACAGATAGATAGATATTTAAAAGAAGCCTTCTCATTTTTCCAACCCCAAGCCGTTTTCTCACTGAGAACCAATATTGGTGTAAATTATCTTGCCTAAGTTTACTTTGGGGCATAACCACTATCTTGTGCTTCTTCATACCTCCTCCACACCAGGGCATATTAAAGAATTTACTTTAGTGAAATATTTGATGTGTTGGGACGTTGGGGATGGCAAAAAGAATTGGGTTCCTGAAATAATAACAAAATTCTCAACAATATCAACAAGGTGCTAACAATCCTCGGGATTATAACACACATCCATGACAGTCATTTGTTGTGTATATGTGTTATTTCACACCCTAACAAAATAGTTTACTTCCTCGTAATCTATTGTTATGGGGACACTAGGTCATACACCCATAAATATAAATCATCAGTACTGCGGTTCTTCCCATCAATGGAAAATGTAATCACCACCTAATGTGCATCAAAACAATCAATATCACCAGAAAAAATAGGTACTGTATTTAACGGTTTGTAGTGAAATAAAAGCTGCGGTAAAATAACAGCAACGTTCATTCTTTCTTTGTAAAGCACGCGTTTTGTCAATATGGGCATTAATCATGTGTTCACATTTCATCCACCTTTTTAAATAGAAATTTTCAACAATCGCCTCAACACGCTTGTGGCACCGTGTGCATAACTGTTGCGAAGCAAACGATGTTTAGACGTTAAAAAGGAGAAATGGTCAGTTTTACAATAGCTGTGATACAAATATACATAATGACATTGTATCAAAACATGGCACTCGATTCAAATAAGGTAAACAAAGCTGTGAGCATGGAGTGCAAAAATAATTAGCGATTAGTGGGAGTAACTCTTAAAAGTAACACTGAAATGAATCAACTAAGCAGTCTTGTTCAGATACAAACACAAAAATAATCATCCCTCTTTCTCAATGTTCAGCACTAAGATTTAACAGTATTATGGCCCCTTTAATAGCGAGTCAAAAAATAAATTTTCTTAACATGCCATCTCAAATGAAGCTTCCGATGAATTACATCAAAACAGTGATTGTATATTTCATGGTAACACTTGACTTTTTAGCTGGCCCCACAAAACCCTTCGGATTTCTAAAACAAATACTCGACTACCAGTATGGCTGTGAACTCTCCTCAACATTCAGTTGGTTCATGAATCACTTATCGTCCCTGGGCCATTAATTGCATTAGTATCAACAACAAAAAATTATCAGCAGAAGTCAAAAATACAAAATTGAAGATACCTTACCTTCAAGCTCGATCCTTCTCCATACTCAACAGCTCTAAATTCGCCATTTGGCAAAAAAACTTTTAGTGTAGATCGAACGCTGGCAGTCCTATCTAACTTTCCCTTAACATCATTAGGAGTTGGTAAAGTACCTTTCTCGGGCATGGTTAACATGAACCCGTTTAATCCAACAACTGATGATTCGATGGAGTAGAAATATATTTGTCTGACACCCAGAAATCCGATGTCATATCAACATTTACTATTCCATTCGTGTATCCATGAAAATTATACCTTTTCTCTTCATATTAACTGTTTTTTTGGTTATGTGTAACGGTCCTTCTTCTAATCTTTTCTAACTGTCTCAGACTTGCAATCCAACAACATCAATCATAAAAATCGATATGGCCAAAGGAGGTTCCGAATGTTTGTGCCCAACAATTGAAGTTTCTAGTACTCTGTAGTTTGTATTTCACAAGTCAGTGAAATACTTCAAATAAACTGCAATGTTATTATAATGTTTTACTACTTGTATTTACTTCTATCCAATATAAAATTGCTTTGAAACCCGTTAATATTCCACAACTACAATCCAGTAGCACAAAACAAATTCCGATTCTGACTGAGATCAAGAAAAAGGAATATACAGATGGATACGCGACCACGTTATTTTTCAGTCAGCGGTAAACAAAAACATTGTGAATACCTTACGCAAAATATCTGGCATTTGTTCAGAGATGAAGTCGCATCCTGCCAATTTTCAATTGACTTTCAACTTCACTTTTTTCCATCTTTTTATCATTTGCCTTATCCATATTATCAATTTTATTTTTTTTGTTGACATTGTTATTGCTATCATGATCATCATCATCATCATCATCATCATCATCATCATTATCATTATCACCATCATCCTTTTTTTCCTTCTTCTGTGATGATTTTCTCCTTCAATGATGCAAAGTGGCTGGTTTTATTCTGCTGAGCATCAAGTTGATAGACACAAGATATCCAGGCTTAGATATCCAGGGCATTTATCAGGGTACTCTATGTTCCAAAGAGACAGGCCTTTTGTGAGCTTTCCAAGGCGATGTTGGAACTGATCTTATCAGTCTACTTGTGGAAGTCCTTTGTTGATGGCATCCAAGGGACTTTTGACTGCAGGGATTTCTGTCACTTCACTACAGTTCCAAACCCTCTTCAATTCGCATTTCAGATCCTGATACTTGTCCACTTTCACCATTATTATTATTATTATTATTGTTGTTATTATTATTGAGTGGTGGAGCAATACGAGCCCACGGGGGACTCAGGGGTAGAAACCCCAGCAAACCTATCCGACTCCCAACCCGATAAGGGTACGTTGGGTGCATGCATCAACCCAAGTGTGTGCGATCTTGATGTTAATTAAAACAGCACATGACCTTGCAGGTGGGGCCCGTTTAGATTTCCCAGTTTAGGTCACGCATTCTGCTTAAAACGGTCTCCGTAGCGAGGAGATTTCGATTTCCGTCTACCGTAAATTATTATTATTATTANATACTTGTCCACTTTCACCATTATTATTATTATTATTATTGTTGTTATTATTATTGAGTGGTGGAGCAATACGAGCCCACGGGGGACTCAGGGGTAGAAACCCCAGCAAACCTATCCGACTCCCAACCCGATAAGGGTACGTTGGGTGCATGCATCAACCCAAGTGTGTGCGATCTTGATGTTAATTAAAACAGCACATGACCTTGCAGGTGGGGCCCGTTTAGATTTCCCAGTTTAGGTCACGCATTCTGCTTAAAACGGTCTCCGTAGCGAGGAGATTTCGATTTCCGTCTACCGTAAATTATTATTATTATTAAATTATTATTATTATTATTTTATTATTATTACATTTTTAATCATATTTAATTATTAATTTCTGTTACAGTTTTGCAGTTAGTATTAGTCAGGACTGCTCCCCAGTCCTAGGGTTACTTTGCTTCATTTCTCTGCAGTGCACTAGTACTCCTTGTTCAATGTCTTTCGCAGTATTCTTGATGTTAGTAGTAGTACTATATTTTGTAACTCCTTTCAATGTACTATATCTTTCCTGAGGTTATCTCAGAATATTCCTCAATTCCTGTTCTCGTCATTCCCACGGTATCAAACACAATTTGTATTAGTATTACTCTCATGCACCACATTCTTTTTATTTCAACCTCACAGTCTTTATATTTTCTAATTTTCCCTGGAATTTTTACTGACACATTATTTTTATCTTTTAAAGTTATATCTAGTCTATTTCCTGGTTTTGTTCGATCTGTGTCCCTCTGCATACCCCGCAATAACTTACGCACGTTCTCCTTCCTGAACTGTTTTTGAGTGGTGTTATAATAGTTTCTTGCATTCTCAATTTTAAGCCTTTTTTACATCCTTTGCTATGTCTTCGCTCTAGTTCATAATTGTTTAATCCCTGTTTTTTCACAATATCTCTACTAACGTTCGCTAATTCGTTGGCATCCATGTTTGGTTTCATGGTGGCATTCTCCCTTCTCCAATTTGAGAGTGTCGTTTTAATTAATTGATCTCTTTGTGGTGCTTTTACTGCTATTTAGTAAGCCTTCATTATCTCTTTGTACTCGACTGGGTCCTATTTCTTTTCTATTTACTCTAGTCTGATACACCTCAGGTATTTCTGATGGTGAGCTGTTTTGAGCAACTATCTCGTTACAAAAATTCATCATCATTGTTAAAGAGGTTGTTCTGATTGCTTGTTTTTGACCCCAGCCGGTTTCACATTAAGGAAATTTGTCCTTGTTAACATACTCAAAACGGGGAAATGGATTTCAGGTTACACAACCATCGGTGCTTTTACTCAGACACAATCTCTAGTGGTGTTATCAATCAAAGCTGACTGGTCCCTTCTATCCATAAAACAGACTAGCCCCCCGCCGGATGCCACCTGGAATTTTATGGTCTCGAATAAAGGTGACATACACTATACCTTTCTTAAGAGTGACATGGAGGTAGTTGTGGCCAAGTAATCTCCCCACGTCAAAATCCATGAATAGAAGCACTTTAATGTCATATTGAGCACCATTATTATTATTACTATTATTATTACTATTATTATTATTAGATTTTTAATCATCATTATATGGCTTTGTCAAAAGAAAGTCTTTTCTTTTTCGTAACTCACGGTTTGAATAGTCAATTGACAAATACAGTCTGTTTTATGTAGGGTCTTTATGATTCAACAACTCAGCCAGTTATTTTCCTTCTTTGGAGAGTGGTCTGGGTATTAAGCACCTTTCTGATGTTTACGAGTGATCAATGATGCTAGGTTTTTTCTTCAGATTTAAATCAGCCAGTAAGAAAATTCAGAGTAACTGCAAGAACATCACTGGAACTCCATGTGAAGAAGCAAGACTCAAGTCTATCTTTAAATAGAGTAAATTTTCTTAGATATCAGTAAAATGAGAATGATTATCTTGACAATTATTCATATATCTGTTGGTTGCCAGTCCAATTGACCAGAAATGCTTAGATATGCCATAAGACTACAAGTAAATTCAACATTTCGAAATGACAAGGCCGTGATAAAAATAGGAAAAAACTGTTGTGATGAAAGTTTTGATCTTCAGAAGCTACTGTTCATGGTTAACATTGATAGAGATCTCGAGAGAGCAAACTTTTTGTCGATGCAAGGAGTCTTCCTCTGTTTTACAGATATCTAAGTCCAACTTTTACATCGTGTTCTTTACACCTGGCAGATTAATGACGAATTGGTCTGTTTTTCAATTATAGCTCTGAAATCTCTAGAAAATTATAGCTCTGAAATCTCTAGAAAATTATAGCTCAGAAATCTCTAGAAAATGTGTTCTTCACACCACCTTCCTTCACCTGTACTGTGACATCTGTTGTCGTTGGGGAACAGGTGATGATTTGGAGACAAGATTTTTCTTTCCCGTTCTGTTTTCGATTGCTCGCTGGGACTATGTGACCGTCAGTCCTGTGCAGTCATAAATGTTATCTATCCATCGCTTCCTCTGTCTTCTTCTTCTGCTGCTGCCTCTTACAGTACCTTCCAAAACATGCCTCTACCATCTCAGTTTGCATTTCTTTACAGTTGCCAAGAGAACTTCAAGGGACCTTACTGGGTACGGTATTTTCCGCCAAACCTTTTGATTAGTTAAATGTTTAGTGGAGGAGAACCCCAGGACATTCCGCTAGCATCGCATCTCCATCACTGTAATCCCTCTTTCAATTTCTACATTAAAGGTCAATGTTTCGCATGCATAGAGGAAGATAGAAAAGATGAGGGATCGGAGTTAGTAGGCTTTAGTACTGAGTGTGATGTTGCGGTCCTTTTAGATGGGTTTCACCCACGCTAACGGTCTTGTAGGTACAATCCCTGCCAATACCTCTGACTTAGATCCATCAGCTCTGTTGATGGAGCCCAGGTACTTAAAACTTTTTACTGTTTCTGAAGCTGGGTCACCAATTTTGAAGTCAGGGTTGATGCACTGAACATTTTTGGTCACCAACTTTGTTTTCTTTGCGCTGATTTCCATGCCATAGGCAGCTGAAGTTTCAAGGCACTCCATAAGACCTAATAGTTTATTTTCACTTTCAGCCAGGCCGTCCATATAATAAGCAAAACGTAGATTGGTGATTGTTCTGCTTTCAATACTCACCGTCCCTTCTTGTTCTTCCAAGGGATCTTCCATGATTGTCTCAAAAATATATTAAAAGGAGTTGGTGGTAGGAGACATCCTTGTCGCACACCGACGGCGGTACGGAACCAGCTGCCAATTTTGCTGTTCAGGAAGACTGCAACTGTGGTCTTCTTGTACAGGGTTCCAATGACTTCAACAAAGTTGGCATCGATGTTGCATTTCTTCATGATTGCCCACAGTACTGCATGACAGACCCTGTCAAACACCTTCTCAAAATGAATGAACACGCAGTATAGATCTTCCTGTTGCTGGATGTATTTTTCAAAGATCACACTAAGGTTTAATATTTGTTCAGTTGAACTTCGTCCTACGCGAAGGCCTACCTGCTTTTCACCTATGATGGTCTCAGCTAAAGGCCTCAATTTGTTAAATATCACCCTTAGTATACTTTGCCGGGGGTGACTTTTCAGACTTATAATGCGGTAGTTCTGGCATTGTTGGTGGTAGCCCTTTTTAGGAAGTGTTAATGACGTGTGACTGTGTCCAAGGAGTGGACCGAATCTCTGTACTTGAGGTATTGTTGCATATGGCAGTTAGGACTGTTATCATTGCCTTTTCCCATGGCTGGACCAGCTCTGAAGTATGCTATCTACCTACCCCCGCCCATTTCCCTTATTCCAAAGTGTTGGCTGCGGCTTTAATCTCTTCGCGTAAAATAGAAGCTTTGTCTTCTTCAGTTCTTCGCTGTGGACAATTAAGCACCGTAAGGTCACCACTGAGCTTTTAGTTATATAGTTCTGAGCAATACTCTGTCCTTTTCTCTAGTATTTCTTTCTTTTCTGTGAGACATTTCCCAGCTTTGTTCTAGATATTAGTAGGCCTCCTCTGCCTCTCAGTGGTCAGATCTTTCACAACCCGAAATGCTTTTTTGCTGTTGCTGTTGCTGTCGCTCTGACTTCCTGAAGCTTATAAACACTGCTGTTCAATCCTGGCCTTTTTAGCTGTCTTCATTTCTTCTCTTACTTTGTTCGTCTTTGTGTGCCTTTGCGCTCAGTTTGGGTTGCTCTTTCCTCCATTTAGTTCACGTCTTTAGTCACACAGGTTTGGAAGGTCCTCTGCGACCTATATCTTGGGCGATGGTGTTTCTCTATTATCTTTTCAGCTGTTTCAGTTTTGACTGAATTACAAGTTGACATGACAACGTGTAGATCCGTTTGCTCATTGATCAAAGATGTGAGAGGTGCAAAATTTCTACCCATCATTGCCTAGAACTCTTCTTTTACATCAGGATCTTTGAGTCTGTCAAGATCAAACCCAAGTATCGTAAATTTTGGGTTGTTGCTATTCTTCAAGTGCAGGTAGAATGCCATGATCACCTCGTCATGATCACCTTCAAGAACTGTGAAGAAATAACAAGAAAAAAAGAAAGAAAAATAGAAAAAAGAAGTTAAGGCAATAGATAAGAGTTATTCATAGACTTAAAATATTCAAGTCATAAAATGTAGGAAAGCACTCAGAATCCTAAGAGTTTTTCCATCTTGCAGACTGAGAAAGAAAACTACAACCACATAAAGATTTATTATAACGAGGAACAATAACTGCACAAGGAAGAAGACCTTAAGAGAAACGAGTCACACGAGATGCAACAAACTGAGGTAGTATCAGCGAGGAATGCAAATCAGAATATTTTCCCCAATAATACCTATATAAAAGACTAGAACAAGATATGTTTCGTCGATGAGACAAAGATTGAAGGGTAACAGCATGAGTTGGAGCTATCAAGTTACAAATACATCTCTAAATTTGATCAAGAACATCAAGATAAGATGATGGAACACCTGTCCACATATGGCAACGGTGCTTAATGCAAGGAAATACTCGATACAAACTTAACCCAACTTTCTTCTGAATCCAGAGCAAACTCTGTCATTAAGCCAAGTTTAATGTGTAATGGGAAAAATATAATGCCTTTTAGTCAAGTAACGGACACCATATAATATTTTCTACACCAACAGTTAATTCTTCTCTTACTGGCCAATCCTTTATAACACATCCCTGTCTGTAGTTTGTCTGTCAAGAAAACAGAACAGGATTGGATGCTTTAAAAAATTACTCTGCTGGTTTGTTTTCAATTTATTTATTTTATTTCTTATTTTGTACATAGGTGGTACGTGATTTAAGGGTATGTAAACCATTGTACATGTTTCTCGATTAACCAGTCTTTCAATAGATGGCCAGACAAGCTTCTGGAATAAAGGAGAGACTGGATTGTCAAGTGAACTGTTTGTAACAATTCCAGTACTTCTATTCTGTAATTTTCGCAAGATTTTTAATTTAGACGCCCCACAACCTTCCTAAACAGAGCAACAGTTACTCAAGTGAGGCTCCACAATGCTAAGATATATGTTCGTCAATGTTTCCGCTCCACAAAAAATGTTTTTTTGGATTCCTTAAAAGTCCGAAAGTTTTTTAGCTCTGGTCAAACAAGAACACCATTTTCAAGCTCACACAAATCAGCCAGTTCTGTTGTGAGTAGTAAATTCGCTTTGAAACAGTCTTTATATGATCAATAGCAGAAGTACCCAGCCTTACTTGAGTAAAAAAGTGCAATTTAGTAAGCTAAAAAGGCCCTATTGCTCGATTAGACAATTGGGGTGTGGTATAGAAATTATAGGTAATTCAAACTTTGGTAATCTTACGAAAGATAATGTTAGAGCTTCAAATAAAAAATGCCATGGCAATACATTGGCAAAAAAAAGAAAAGTTTAAAAAAAGACAAAAAAAATTCCTTCCGGGCGGGGAATCGAACCCTGGTATCCCGAGTGACTGGCGGGGACATTCACCACTATACTACCGAGGACTTGAACGATCAAGAAGATTACTTTGTAGTAAATAGACTTTCTTAATTTCAAAAAAGGTTTCAATATCGTTTTATTTTTTTTTGGAATTTATTTTTAAAAATAATCTTGAATTTTTAAAATTTTAATTTTATACATATTTTTGATTAGAGGCCTCCTTTACCTTGAAAATGGGCTTTGCCGCCCCTAATGCCCCAGAATATGACCTCGGAGGTCAGCCTTCTATACCTCAAATCCTCTTCCGTATACAGATAGACTCACACTCCAAATTTCAGCTTCGTAGGTTCAGCAGGTTTCACATCAATTTGCTTCAAACAGACAAACAGACTCACATTTATAGAGATATATATTCTTCTTTTAGTTTCACAGAATAGCCAGTAAGAATGACATTAAATAACATTCTATCATGTAACAACGCACACTTAACACTTCTCTTTAAGTTTCTAAAAATGAATCTCAGCTCTTGCGGAAAATATATTTCGAACTTACAGCATTTAACATTTTCTGCACATCGTGTCAGTATTCTAAGCAAATTTCACTAATAAGTACGAGCTTTTCCTCCTTACCACGGCAAGATGTTACCTAGATACGACATTGTAAATATTTCATGCAATTCAGCCTTAGGGTAAGTATTCTTGATAACTTCTTAAATAGCTCTAATTCCTTAACAAAGTGATTTTTAACTGATGATGAACACATGGGTTAAAAAACACATTTTTAATTGCTTACATTGAAGTTCTTTGATGCTATGATGAATTAGCAACGCAATGTTATTGCTGTTAGCTTTTTTCTGAATGCAGCTACACCATAGTTTTTCCTTGATATTTTAATGTAGTTAATTCAAAGTTGACCATCATTCATAGCTTGAGACAACCCGCCTTGAATCATTTAAATTTCACCAATATTTGAATAGACTTTGCTGGGTTTTTGTTTAGTAACTGAAATTGAAATATTTTATAAACAGCTGAGTCTGCTTATCGTACGATTTGTGGTACACCTCTCGTCTCTTCATTCCACACTTGTGGTGTAGAAATAGCTGTGCTGGTGTTTAGATTTGATGTTTACGTTAATCTTTTATTTAGTAGAAGTGAAGAGTAATTAGCGAGATTTGGATTCGGAACATGTGGCAGAAGAAGTAAGAGGATCAGGCTGGGTTAAGATCTTTCAAGTATCTTCAAAATTGTTTGTTTGTTTTTTCTCAATGCACTCTTGTTTATGATATAATTTAAAAGATGTTTGCAATCTAACGGAAAAGAAAGAGTTTCCCACAACAACAAATACTGGGAAGCAGAGTAGATTTTAATTCTTTGTCATTGTGCAGTTTTCAATTAAAAGCCCTATCTGTACTGACTCCTGTTATCCACTTTTAACAAATTTGTAAAAACTGATACTGCAAAAGTCGTTTTCGAATCCATAAAATTTCTTTAAGGGATAACATTGGTACACAAGTTGATAGTAAATCAAAGGCAATCATAAGTACGATATTGAAAAGATACTCATTACCAGACAACAAGACCTAAGAACTATAAAAGAATAGACTAAGGAAAAATTATGTATAAAAATTGGTGAAAACGAGTGAAAAAAGCCCACTACCGGAGCAGTCGAAGTCAAAAATATAAGAATGAATTACAACTGACACCAATTGAAATGGACGAAACAACAAAAAAAACAAGAAGCAAAAAGAAAGGAAAAAATAATATCAAAAGTATATGGAAGAAAAAACCTTTGCATGACCAATATGCATTCAGAAGTGAAGGTCCTGATTTTGAGTAGCACAGAACCCATCCGTGGTTGCGATATGCTGAATTCAAGACAGAGGCTGAAGGATTCATCATGGCAGCGCATGACCAGAGCCTTTTCACAAGTAGCTATCAAGCCAATAAAATAAATAATGGATCTGAATCTTAGTACAGACTATGTGAAGACAAAACGGAGACTATTGATCACCTAGTTGCAGTATGCCTTGCATCAAAGGAACGCAAACCAAGTCTTTTCCCAGATAAACAAATTGTACTCCATGTTTCACAGTGGAAACTTATTTCCTTCTGACGTTTAGATATGGCAGGCATTGCACGCCTGAGGAATGAAATTGTTTTATGGCAAAGCAGTGACATTTTTCAATTCGTATTACGAAATCCGCGCACATGCACCAAATTTGAAACAAGTTTAACAACATATGGTTGTCAGGCTCCAGATTTTTTTACGATGGTTGTGTTGTCAGTAAACTGAAGCCAATTATGGGGGGGGGGGAGGGTATTACCAAACACACAGCCGCTACATTTTATCTGATTTTGATTCACTGTTTTTTTCAGTGTAGTAAAATACATGGTAAACAGCAATGGCGACAATCTATCTTCTTGTAATATACCTTTCTTGACTTTAGTAGGTTTCGTAATGAAATACAGTAAAATACCGGATAAACGCCCACCTGGATATATGCCCACCCGAATATAGGCCTACTGTGGTTATAATGCAAAATCCATCCTAATTTTAAGCCCACCCGGATAAGCTTAAAGCCTGGTCCGAAATGTCGAAGAAAGAAGACATGATAATTCGAAGCTTTAAGAAGTGTGGTATTACTCTTGCATTAGATGGGAGTGAAAATGCCGATCTGAATATTGAATTGAGGGGTTGGAGGACTACGAAATGCCATCTGTAGAGGAAGCACATGAGGAGTTCCAACTTCAAAGCAAGTCCAGTGATGAAGAGGAACAAGAAGACATTTGATTCTATTTGTCAGGAAACTGCCCCTGTTACTATTTATTTTGTTTTGTTTTGGTTTGTAAATATTGTATCTAGGATTCGTGATTACCGATAATTTCTCTGTGGTATTGACGCAAGTAGACGATTGTTCTCGGCAAGAACTAAGTGAGTCACTTGGGTTAGGTTCAATGTCACGGGCAGTATTGCGTGTGTGACATCGGTAATTTGCATGTAGGCGTGTGAAATTTAGATCATATTTTAGATGTGATTCATGTAATTAGACATTCGCATATATACTTGTGATTTTGTACTTCAAGGTCGTCGTTTGAAGTGATCTTCGTTGTGATAAG
>RDPX01000248.1:699044-728307 GCA_003991215.1 Morbakka virulenta
AGGGACAGACTTAACTCCGCGGACGTCAACCCGGTATTTCAAGGTCTCAGAGTAGGCTAACAGGTGCTACACCTTGCCCAAGGGTGACCTGGAGGTAGTTGTGGCAAAGGGTAACCTCATTCGCCCACGTCGAAACTCCACAACCGGATGCAGTTTATCGTCATACCCAGGACAATTATTATGATTATTATTATTATTATCATTAATATTAATATTAATATTATTATTATCGGTAGTAGTAGTACCCCTTTTTCACCTGGGAACGCTCGTTTTGGCACCAGTTTGTAAACAATGAAAGGAAGTTAAATTGAAGAGATTACTGCTTTGTGTTGCTTCAAATATGGAGATATGTGGAATTCTAACAGTATAATACCACATGCTATGGTAAATGCAATCACTTTATTTTCTTGAAAATCGTTCTGAGTGCTTTTCGTTATTTCACTGTGAACCTCATCACGACATTTTTGTAAACACCTGGTTGCTTTGCAAGCCATCTTAACAAGGTGTGCTCAACTTGAAATAAAAACAGATGCTCCTTTCTGGTTTGCAACATGCGGGGCCTTGAGGACGAAATAACTCGCTTCATTCTACTGAAGACCCTTTCACAGTGCACATTCGTCAAAGGGTTGACTGCCACGATCTTTAATAAAACCACAACTTGAGGAAGAGCATCTACTATTGATTTGCGAAATCAAATAATATGGCCGCTTTTATAAGTGCTTGTGGGTCAAAAACATAAAAACTTCTTTAGTTGTATACTGAAATTCACTAAAAAACACTCTTATCTTCTGTGTATCTCCCATAAGCAAACAAGGCCAGAAAAAATATGTTTTTCTTTTTATCCCCACATATCCATGAGAATGTATCATAAAGGACTTGGCAAGATCTGTTTTTCAGTGAAACTTCTGGGCATGGTCACCCATCGTCTTAAGGATAAAGATGTTGCTCATGGGTTAGTTTATCTTGTTCTGACAAAAGGGGTAACACTTTTGAAAACCCCCATTTTACTCCATCTGCTGCGACTTGATTCATTTTGATTCAAAATGCGGTGAATTTCCTTTCGAACAGGCACTGCGACTGCGAGAAGCTATTGTATTCTCAAAACCAATAGCAGATACGTTTCACGTGCTCAGGGGCCGCGACACGAATTTTTCATTTGGCGAATCACCTTGGTGGCCAAACTTAGTTTAGTAATCCTCAAAGGCAGCACCGCAATAGCAACACCGTGAAAGACGTATTTTAACGTGATAAAGGAAGAAAAGTGGGAAAAGTCAAATTACATCAATAAATGTTCGTTATCTTGGAAACAAGAGAGAACCTATACAAGGTACAAATACTGTAAAAACCTAATACAAAATATGTTCAAATATCATAACCTAGAAAAAAAACTATGAACGTCTCTGTGTAAAAGCACCAAATTCGCCTTGTCTATATGATCGCCCGTCTACAAAATCATTTGCCATGTCAATTAAGGACAGTTCATCAAGAATTTCCTTATACGTATTTAAGATCGAAAGAGCATTGAACCTCTTTCAAGACATCGTTAAGCGCAGCCATGTTTTCAATCTTCGAGCCATGGAGAATGAACGCTCGAGTGTTGCTGATGTTACGCCACAGGTTAACACCAACCCTACGGTCGTAAAAATATTACCAATTAGTTGTCGTTGATGTTCGGGTACCAATTGCAAGTTTCTCACCATGTCGTCGAAGTTGCAGGGTGACCATTCTTGAAAGATTGTTTGAAGCAAATCAAGCTCTGATTTCATTGCAAGCGAATCGAAGTCACCAGCATACACTTCTGAAACTCGATTCAATTCATCTATTGATTGTTCGCATGACAGTTTTGTTGCAACCCCTGAACGTTTTCCTGGCATGTTGCTGGCACCATCATAAGTTTGCCCGCAGCAATCTGACAAACTCAAATTAAATCTGACCAAAACATCTTTGACAGCATTCACTATGGTGGAGCTTCGAATGTCACCAATCCCATACAATTCAAGAAAGTTTTTGTTGATATTTAACTTCCCATCAACTGATCTTATATTAAATGACAGCTACTCCAGATTTGTAACATCAGCATATTCGTTAATTTCTTCGTTTTGTCTTTTATTTCTTCGTCCATAAAAAAATATGTCACTCGCTTTGTACTCATTTTCTGTTACTGTTAATATTCTCTGTCATTCCGCTTGCTTCAACATCTAATTCCGAACCCACAGCAAAATGCAAACACAGACCTTTCCGAAATAACAGCTATTATGCATGACGTTCCATTTAGAACGTTCTATATTGAACGCCATACTATTATGCGAATACAAAATGAAATGAATTCTATGGAATGAACTCGTTATTAAGTAATATTCAGAGAATGTCAATAGGGTAATGAAATCAATAGAAGATCAACTTGAAAATATTTACTTGTATATTATCCTTTTAAAAACTGGATTCAAACATTCATTACGATTTTAAACAATTTCATTAGTTAGAAATATATTGAGGAGGGCCATGGCCCTCCCGGTTCCCCGGTATCGCGGGCCCTGCACATGCTTACGACATAATAGGTGCAGCGTCATCAACAATGAGGCAGATGACCATATTTTCAATTGTTTTCTCTCATTTGCAGGAGACGCAGGATGGGCTATTGAATTGTGAAAGAATGTCAGCGGCTTTGTTTATTGGATTAATGGATAAAGGACGCGTCACAGACCCAATATCAATTGGAAACGGGAAATGAGGCAATTTGAATAAATAAGACCAGTAAGACCTGTCGTTTGGTATCATTTGGTATTTTTTTGAAAATATTTTTTATGAAACTATTGAAGTCAAATTACGGGGGAAAGTTACTATTAGACTAATAGTATTAGTAGCTCTTTCCGCCGCCCCTGCTTATACAAATTGATCTGACTGCGTCCTAACCCATGTCATTACTGNTAGAAAAAAAACTATGAACGTCTCTGTGTAAAAGCACCAAATTCGCCTTGTCTATATGATCGCCCGTCTACAAAATCATTTGCCATGTCAATTAAGGACAGTTCATCAAGAATTTCCTTATACGTATTTAAGATCGAAAGAGCATTGAACCTCTTTCAAGACATCGTTAAGCGCAGCCATGTTTTCAATCTTCGAGCCATGGAGAATGAACGCTCGAGTGTTGCTGATGTTACGCCACAGGTTAACACCAACCCTACGGTCGTAAAAATATTACCAATTAGTTGTCGTTGATGTTCGGGTACCAATTGCAAGTTTCTCACCATGTCGTCGAAGTTGCAGGGTGACCATTCTTGAAAGATTGTTTGAAGCAAATCAAGCTCTGATTTCATTGCAAGCGAATCGAAGTCACCAGCATACACTTCTGAAACTCGATTCAATTCATCTATTGATTGTTCGCATGACAGTTTTGTTGCAACCCCTGAACGTTTTCCTGGCATGTTGCTGGCACCATCATAAGTTTGCCCGCAGCAATCTGACAAACTCAAATTAAATCTGACCAAAACATCTTTGACAGCATTCACTATGGTGGAGCTTCGAATGTCACCAATCCCATACAATTCAAGAAAGTTTTTGTTGATATTTAACTTCCCATCAACTGATCTTATATTAAATGACAGCTACTCCAGATTTGTAACATCAGCATATTCGTTAATTTCTTCGTTTTGTCTTTTATTTCTTCGTCCATAAAAAAATATGTCACTCGCTTTGTACTCATTTTCTGTTACTGTTAATATTCTCTGTCATTCCGCTTGCTTCAACATCTAATTCCGAACCCACAGCAAAATGCAAACACAGACCTTTCCGAAATAACAGCTATTATGCATGACGTTCCATTTAGAACGTTCTATATTGAACGCCATACTATTATGCGAATACAAAATGAAATGAATTCTATGGAATGAACTCGTTATTAAGTAATATTCAGAGAATGTCAATAGGGTAATGAAATCAATAGAAGATCAACTTGAAAATATTTACTTGTATATTATCCTTTTAAAAACTGGATTCAAACATTCATTACGATTTTAAACAATTTCATTAGTTAGAAATATATTGAGGAGGGCCATGGCCCTCCCGGTTCCCCGGTATCGCGGGCCCTGCACATGCTTACGACATAATAGGTGCAGCGTCATCAACAATGAGGCAGATGACCATATTTTCAATTGTTTTCTCTCATTTGCAGGAGACGCAGGATGGGCTATTGAATTGTGAAAGAATGTCAGCGGCTTTGTTTATTGGATTAATGGATAAAGGACGCGTCACAGACCCAATATCAATTGGAAACGGGAAATGAGGCAATTTGAATAAATAAGACCAGTAAGACCTGTCGTTTGGTATCATTTGGTATTTTTTTGAAAATATTTTTTATGAAACTATTGAAGTCAAATTACGGGGGAAAGTTACTATTAGACTAATAGTATTAGTAGCTCTTTCCGCCGCCCCTGCTTATACAAATTGATCTGACTGCGTCCTAACCCATGTCATTACTGGTAACACTCTCTGTTTCTTGTAACTAATAAGATACAGTTCTTCATGGTAGAGTTGATCTTTGGGCAGGAAACAAATCTGGAAATCGATTTTCTACGCAAAAAGTACAAATGTGACACATTCATTGACTAACTCAAATCAAGTCACTTCCATGCCAAATTTGGAAATCTTGCTGTCAGTTTCATTGAAGCCTTTCATCTTTTGTGACTCATTTATTTAAATGTGCACCTCTTGAGTACGAGCATAATACAACAGCACTGTCTTACATATTATAATTTTAGTTATTATTATTAATTATTATCTCAAATCTTTCTGCAATCAACATTCTTTTCACTTACCTTTTGCTATTGCAACAAAGCATAGGACAATTCTACTAATCTTTTAAACAAATTTTTATGTATGAAATTTCTAATCGGTATCTTCTTACACAAGTAGCTTATAAATATAATCAGCAAAAATTAATATTGTTACAGGTATGCTGTTTTTGGAAATGAGACGAGCTAGTGCAAAGTTACAGTTACATCAAGGTTCAACATTTTTCGATAAAGTGGAAAAAGAAATTTAAGAGTTTGATGTTCTAATAATTCTGGTTTTTCAGTATTGTCATTAGCGCCTGGTTCTTGACGAGCCAATTCCAAGTATCCTTAGCTATTTACAGTATTTTCTTTTCCAGTAGTTTCAATTGTTAAAACTTTTCACTTTGTAAGTAGTATTGTTCTTTAGATTGAAAGCTCAAATAAATGATTTTGAATTGAACTGATTTTTGAATTGAAATTTGTAGTAGTAGTAGTAGTAACATTGTATTAAGAGCTTAAGGTGTTCCTTATGTCTCTGGTTCTCTGGTCTTCAATGTAGAAAATTAATATCTTTAAATAAATTTAACTGAGAAGTAGATTTACGCCACTTCATAATTAAAGTTCCAAAGGTAATCACCTTGATTAAAATTTAAATATTAAATGTCCTGTTGAGTGTACTTGTGATTATCACCAATAGGTTCCTGTATTCTAAATACCCGATGGATTCATGTCTACAAATTACTAGAGTTTTCTATCTTTCAGTTTATTGTAATCATCAGAAGAGTGTAAAAGCATGTCCCTAGCCCCATTTTGATTTTTTTGGTCTTGAATTCCTTTACATCATTTTCTGGAAAATTTTAGGCATTCTTTACCAAATTTTGACATTATTTTAGAATTAGTTTTAATCTAATTTCCCACTATCAACTATATTTTGTGGTTTTACACTTTCTACAAAAGTATACAGTGAGTAAAAGCACTTAAAATAATTGTTTTATACATCAAATGCATTTTTCCACTAAAATTCGAAATTTGAAAACTGGTCACATAACCTAATCTAGTCCAAGCAGTAAAAATAACTTTTTAATAATTTTTGTTTAAGAAAAGTTGAAGGATAACTTTTTGAGAAACTCATCGAATTACGTGTATGAAAAGTGAAAGAATCTATAAAGATGAAACAACTATCACCAACATGTATCTAAAGCACTTCGCATTTGAAAGTATTTTTGTACCCCATGAAGGGTTGGTCCTCTGAAGCTTCAATTAAGTGGACGGGTAACTTTCATGGAATCCAGAAGAGGATGTTTGTGGTATCAAGGAAAGATATTCAAAGTACAATAACAAGACGAATTTTCTAAACTCTCCATGAAGAAAAACCTTTTGCTATAACAACTTTCTTACAAATTTTTGAAAGCCTTAGTGCTATATCACTAACTGATATTTTCTAAATTTTGTCCTTTACTTTTCCAGGGGTCAAAAAGTCTCCCAAAAAGAATTGGTGTCGGAGCAGTAAATAATCTTTTATTTGGATGCCTGACGCAAAACAATGGCGTTTTATACCGTTCTACAAACTCTTTTGGTCCACTAAGAACAACCAGTAGCTTTTAACTTTTTGTGTGTTGGCCACTTAACCGCGACCCCTCAGGCACAAGTGACAACAGGACTGTATCATCATCTTTTTAAGTACAACAGTGTAAGAAAACCATGGAGCGGTGGACGTAAACATGGACGTAGACATGGACCGTAATGTAAAATTAATTTTACATTAAGTAGACTACTTAGTGGTACTTTACAGTATATGCTGAGCCTCTGAAAAGTAAATTCAAAGCATAGGCAGTTTGTTTTCCGTAGTCGTTTGCAGTTATACTGACTTACGGCTTCTCAGCTAATGGTTTTTTAATAAAGGATCCTGACCAAATTGTTACCACTTTCGCACACAAATATGGCTCCTTCTAGAGAGGTAGTAACGGCAGATGGGTTCTTCAAAGCCATATGATGATGTATTTGTGGCCCAAGTGAATGAAGAATCCTTCCATGCATATCAAATACTTTTATTTGATTATTATGGTAATCAGTGATTAGAATGTTATCTTCGTCATCAATACAAACACCTTCAGGTCCATTCAATTCATTCGTCATATCACCTAAAGGAAAATTGTAATACAAATTGTAAGTGATATCAAAATATTGAAGATTAGTAAGAGTAATACTTCAATTTCAACTTGTTATATTTATTATTTTTTAATTATAAAATCACGTTTATTTCAGTTCATTTTCATAAGACATTTTTAAGCGAAAGCTTTTCGGGATCCACCCGTCTTCAGTGCGTCACTACCCAAGCGACTTTATTTGGATAGTAATGCACTCAAGGTGGGTAGATCTCGATACCTTTTGCTTAAATATATAAATATATAAATATATCTTATGAAAACGAACTGAAACAAACGTGGTTTAATTATTTCAATTAATACATTTAATTAATACAACGTTGTGCGTGACAGTCAGCAAGAAAAAACAGGAAAGAAAAAAAGAAAGAACAGGTTAAGTGAGACTTGAAAGTTGACGGTGAGCAGATACAGCAAGTGGACAGATTCAACTACCTTCAAGATGTTAAGCTCGGGTAATAGAAGCGGCGTTGAACTAAAAAGAAGGATAGCGTTGCAAAGGAGGCTTTTGAACGCATGTCTGGTATTCTGAAGAGTCGAAATATCTCAATGGACACAAGGTTGGTACTCAACTCCTACATTCTCTCGGTTTTGACATATGGACGTGAAAGTTGGACAGTAAATAAAGAAATGAAAAGCCGGATAAATGCTGCTGAGATGTATTTTTACGAAGAATGTTGAGAGTTTCTTGGACTGACCACGTAACCAACGACGAAGTTTTGAGACGAGCAGGTTACAGCATGTAGCTTCCAAAAATCATCAGGAGAAGGCAGCATGTGATCAGAAAGAAAGGACTGGAGGACTTGGCTCTTACAGCAGGATAGGTGGAAGAAGAGGCAGAGGGCGTAGACGGGTAACATTCATGAAAAGCATCAACTTGGACCGGGAAAAGTGAAATAGAGATGCTGAGGATAGCAAAGGGCAGGTCTCTGTGGAGAAGGATGACCGCCGACGTTCTGGAAGGACATGGCACCTGAGGAGGAGGAATACATGCCAATTTATCATCAAATATTATCAATACCTAAAGTGGATGTTTTAAACATCTTTTGGGTAGTATTAAATACTACTTTTAAAATATTTAACATTATCATAATAGACATAATTGTTTCAATTTAACATTTTGATTATTTAGTGAATTTATGTCTTTATAAATGCTTCCCTGTCGATGTTTTTCTGATTTTTATTTATTTAAAGATCAAATGTTACTGATTGATAATAAAGGATCTGAGCTTTAGCTGTTCAGAACGTTAATGATCTCCAGCTACAGGTTCAAATGAAAACAAATCTCTTTCTGGTAAAATTTACACTTTGTTAATTATATTCTATTAGGCTTTGAAATTGAAAAATAAGGACCTAAGTCTGAAACATTGCTTTTAGGGTTTCATTTGCTACATCTCATAGTTAAAAGCAAAGCAATCTGAAAAAGGCAAAGGAGCCGTTTCAAAAACATCTTGAAGATTGTGAAAGTATTTTTTAAACAACAGCAAGTTGTGAAGTCAGTTTTGTGAAAGGCTGTAACGGAACAGCAGTCAAAGATAACGTAGGCGTAAAGACAGGATGATAAGTTTAATTTAAGAAGTACATGATTTTTGAAGTTCAACAAAATAGCTTGCATTCTATTTAATCAACTGAAGGACCACACATCGTGCTGTTGTAACTAGAATTGAAGGCAGTTTTGAAGAATATTGAAGTATTATGCCGAAAAATGATATAATGTTCATATTGGTACCTCTGCTTAAAGTCCTTGAAAAGATCCTAAACAAGGGTCTGCAAAGCATAGTAGATTTAAATCTAGACTAGAGGTCTGGCAGGCATGCCACTGTTGTACCCTTTATTTCACGATAGCAGCAGATGATGTACTTGGAAGGGCAAAAAATGAAATACCTGTGCTTTCATTGAGCTTTAAGCAAGCACACGATAGAGTAATTAAAGAGGATGCTAAAGCAAAGACTCCATTCAGGGGATTGAATAGAATCATTGACAGCTTTAATATACAAGAGTACTCTATCAAAACCCTGCCTTGAGGAACCGCTCTTTGACATTGCTCTAGATATGTTCAATGGCTGGAAAGTTATATAGAAAAATGATAAAAGATGTAAAATTTTAGTTAGGCAGAAACTAGTAGCCATAAAAGATGTAGATAGAAATAATTACAGTTATCTGTGTTAGAAAGGCAGCAGTGAAAGTAAAAGTTGAATTGTGTATAAATATTATAGAACATATGTACGCTTCAATATGTGTACACTTCCCTATATAACTAAGGAAATCTCACCTAAAAAATTGAGAAAATAGTAGGATCTATGGTGAAATGTTACCAGTTTTTTCAAAAAGGATGAGTTCTTTTGAAGAGCGATAGAAAAACGTATGATGCCATATGAATGATACGTAATGACGAAAGTGTCTGGAACATTTTTTTAACAGTAGTCTCTCAGCCGAAGAAAAGCGGGGGAAAAACAGTTGAGGAGGATATGACAAACTTGGGTGTCAGAGAGGAAGATGTAGTGGATAGAGACAGTTAGAAGATTCTCATACACCATCGAACCCCATAGCTATGGGAAAAGAAGACGCTAAATGGAGAAAGTAAAGTAAAGTAAGTAGTCTCTCATGACATTATCTAACTACCTCTTCTAGGCAATAGGCCAAGAAGATTCAAAATACTAAGGATTACCGATAACCATTAATTAAATTGTTTTGAAAGTCATATGTAGATGCAAGGCATGGTAATGGTAAAGAAATGCAAAGAAGGCAGCTAGTAGAAAAGAGGAAGTAGCCGTTTACCTTAACATACCAATCAGGTAATTAGATTGTAAACAGTTGAGAGTCAGAACAAAATGTTTTGGTTTCTGTAGTAGTATATACTTGAGTAATTACTTTCAATTACTCTTTTAATCAAATAAATGTTTACTTACCAGGCCTCCCAAAGGATGTAATGTATTCTCCATTCAAAGTAAACATTTGAACTCTATCATTTACACTATCTGTGATGATCAACTCTTTTTTGCTGTTGACTGCAATTTGATGAGGATGCAGAAATTGTGCTTTAGAGGAACCCATATCACCAATCAATAGAATATGTTCTCCAGATTGTCTTGAAAAAATTTGCACTCTGTGGTTACCTGTCAAGGGTATTGATGAGTAAAAAATACTGTATTTGTAAAGATGAAAAATTAAATTTAACCATCATAAACAAATGATGATGTAAAGATAAAACATTAACTAAGATCTTGATGTAATGATAATAGGAACAACTTAGAACCTTGCTTTAAAATATTTCTATACTACTTATTAAACGAAAATTACCTTAAATGGAATCAAAAAATTTTAAAAACAGAAGATAAATCCATCCTTTCAACAGTATAAACTATGGATGTCCTACAAAATATTTTAATTCAGTTAATGCTCCCTTTTGCTCGCTTTTAAGATTTTTTGCATATCGCACAAAATAATTGACTAATGTGTTTCTATTAAATTGTTTAAAGGAAGGAAAGAAAGGAAAAGATGTTCAATTTTATTTTCCACCATATAGAGAAAGTAAAAAGTAAAAAAACAGTAAGCTGGATTTGAACAAGGTTTAATGGGTATTTGCTGGAGATATCCTAAAAATGAATTTTGAAATAAGTGTTAGTCTTTTAGAGAATGAAAATTTGCTTTCCCAGAAAAAGGCACTACATTCACACAAGACGTTAGTGCAAAGGGTATCATGAAAGTAAAGGGAAAGCGTTAAAATTTTACAAAGAAGACAGTTTTGCGATTGTTCATTAAATGAGATGATACAAACTCGTCTGATTACGAATGTTTACACAGATTTACGAGTGCTTGTAACAAAATATCAATTGTTTCAAACAAAGTTTAGGAATTGGGTGACTTGAAACGGCAAATACTTTTAACATGTGGTATGACTACAGCGGAATGAACGAGATTGTCGCCATCATTTATATCCTCGCGTTAGTATAAACATTAGTTTATGCCACCAGGGTAGTTCGTAGCTGGTAGACAGGAAGAAAACAGCCAGGCATAAAGAATAAATGTGAATAGGACTAACGAAATAATCAGTTCCTGTCCAACAATGCCACTGAGTTAACAAGGTGTTTTGGTTATGCTAATGGCAAGATATAAGCCAAACTAAGACACCAATAAAGTATATGACAGCAGTTCAACCGGATAAACAGCCTACTCCTAAAAAAGCTATTGTCACACGTTTTCGGGATAAGCAATTTCAGAACCAATAACATCAGCAGCCTTATAGCAATGAATCCTTGCAAAAGGTTGGCCCAAATAAGTTTGTTATCCACAATGAAAAAGATCGTTTAGGATAAAGAAAGAGAATCCTACAAGAAAAATCTCGGGGTTAAATGGGTTTGTGAAGGATGATTACTCTTCTTTTTCTTTACGTACCATATCCGCTGTGGAAGTTGGTGATCATCTCTCGCCACGCTCTCCTATATCTTGTTATTCCTAGAATGTCAACGCTAGTATGGTGGATACCATTCTCCACCAGACATTCTCTCACACTGCTCATCCGCATGACGAGCCTCCTGCCCCTGCGCTGCTTTTATCTTCCTTGGTATTGCCACCTCTTCGATACCTTCCTTTCTTATGATGTGTCCTAAGAAACTCAGCTGTTGTGGACGAATTTCTTTTATAAGGTGCCGCTTCACTTGAGCTCGCCTTAAAACTTCGTTTTTCACTTTATCAGACCATTTGATCTTCAGCATCTCTCTTAAAAACCACACTTCACAGCTTTCCAGGTTCTTCCATGACTCTGGGGTTAGTGTCCATGTCTCAGAGCAGCAGGTCAGCATTAGGTAAACATAGCACTTAAGGATTCTTAGCTTTATTGGCATAGATATATTGCTGTTTCCGGGTTTTTTTGGGAGCTTCATAAAACTCGTCTTTGCCAAGGCAATTGGCCTCATTATCTCTTGAGCGCATCGAGCATCATCTGTCAACAAATTACCTACGTCGTTTAAGGATGGAATTTGTTCTATGACCTCGTCATTGACTTTCAGAGTACACACTGGACTGTCTCTCTTTGATATGACCATACATTTTGTCTTTGTGCAATTAACACTCAGATCTTTCTTTTCACTCTCTAAATCTACTACATCCAGAGACCTCTGAAGATCTTCTTGCGGCTCTGCCATGAGTACCGTATCATCGGCATATCTGATCTTTGTAGTGTTATATCCACCGACGTGGAAACCTCTCTCCTTTTCTAGATGACTCAAAATTAACTCGCTACAGAAATTGAACAAGTCTGGTGACATCACACATCCTTGTCTGTAAAAACACTCTGCTCCACTCTTGTGTATCCACTGCATTCTCCTCCAATGCGTATGAAAGCTGACTGCTCCCAGTAAAGGTTTTGCAAAAGATGGAGGTCTTTGTCACATATGTCCAGTTTGCCTAGGTCTTCAAAGAGTTATACATGGCGTACCTTATCGAAAGCCTCTGCGTCTCTACAGCCTTTCTGTAATCAGCGCAAGCACAGCATTACTTGTTTCTACATCCTTCACAAATCCAAACTTCTTTCTTCCTAACTCAGGTGGTATCCTTTTCCTTGCTCTCATTAGCAATATTATTAGTATCAGTTTTGTCACATGATTCATCAGACTGGTTGTTCAATGTTGTTCAACATCTACTTCTCCAGATGTTTTAGGGGATGACTATGAAGATGGATTCTGCCAAATTATCTGGAAATTTCCCCTTATCGTAAATGTGGTTGCTAACTGCTGTCGACATTTCAACACTATACTATTCTGAAGCCTGAAGCATCTCTTCATAACCCCATTGGGGCTAGCTGCCTTTTTTCTCTTCATTTTCCTCACAGCGGCTTGCACCTCTTAAGTTAGGCATGTCACCTCGCACGTCGTGGAACAGCTCACCTATGTCTTCAATCCATCGGTTCTTTATGTCTGCGTTTTCAACTAGCATAGTTCCATCACATCCCCTGATGCAACTTGATGTAGAACAACTTGATTTTCTCCCACGTAGCTCATCAATGCGCCTGTAGACTTTGCTGAAATCAATAGGTTCATTTTCAGTTGCAGAGCATTTGCTATTTAGCCAGCTTTCTTTGGCCTGACTGCATTTTTGCTTGATGGCTTTATTAAGTTCTCGATATTCGCTACTGATCCTATCGCTAATTTTCTGTCTGTCACTCATCATGTCCAGTATCTCCTTGGTTATTCACTTTTGCCTGCTGCCTTTTCTTTCTTTCAGTGGAAGGCAGTCATGAGCTGATTCGACTAAGATGCACTTTATTTCACTCCATGTGATGCAGTCCTCATCTTCTAACAGCTCAAATCTATTTCTCACTGCAACTGCATATCTCTCCTGGATCTAGGGTTTGACTAGTTGGTTAAAGTCAAGTTTCCCAACCGTAGCTGCCCTTTTCAGTTTCTTCAATTTGCACACAATTGTGCACACCTCCGGAACATGATTGCTCTCACTGTCTACCACTGGATAAGTTGTTGTGTGTTTCACCGCCCTGTTGGATCTATTATTCATCGCGATGTAGTTAATCTGATTTCTGCTGCGGTCGCCTGGTCTTTTCTATGTGTACATTCTTCGTGGATATAGTTTAACTCAGATGTTCATGATGACCATCCGGTTCTGGTAGCATCATTGTACCCATCTATCACCACGGCCGTTTTTTTACCAATGCCAATCTGGCCTACCACTTTTCCTTCTCCACCAGATTCCACCTTAGCATTTAGATCGCTAAGGCCAGAATGAATTGGCTTGATGGAACAGTTTCATGGAAGAAGAGAATAAAGAGGGTTGATTGATGTGAAAGTAATAAGATTGCAACTGCACCATATCCAAGAGTTCCGGGTTCGATTCCCCGAACGGGCGACTTTGGAACTTCACAAAAGAAAAAGCCATTGGCTGGCGTCAGGAAGGGCATCCGGCCAAGAAATTCCTCACTGCCAGATCCAAGTCCCTGTGAAGGGCACCGTCTGACCCCCAGTTACTCAGTTACTGGGGGAAAGTGACGACAAAACCAAAAAAGAAAAAGAAAAAAATTGATGTAAAAGAAATTTATTAAAGAAGTGAAAAAATAACAACTGCTGCACTTTAGAAAAATATTTGTCATCATACAGGAATAAGAAAAGACAAAGCACTAGATGAATCAGTAAAAGTATCATTTCTCAGATAGTTTAAAAGATAAATGAAGTTTAAAAGGAATAAACAAAAAACCAGAAATTACTAGAATGAATTAATGCTTGTTGAGATTCAGAAATAAATAAGTTTAGCCACAAATGTTATTTAAAATAATGAGATCACTCCTACATAACCTTATTAACTTATCATACAAACCTTCTTCAACAACAGCAAGAAAATCCCCAGCTATTGCAACACCTACAGGACCTAACATGCACCCTTTGTCGCGCCCAGATTTTCCAATGGTGTTTTGATATTCTCCTTCAGTGGTAAAAACTTGAATTCGATTATTGCCACTATCGGCAACATAAATTCTCTCGTCGTCAGAAATAGCAATTGATCGAGGAAATCTAAGAGTGTAACAGAATACAGTGGAAAGTATTTAAAATATTGTTTTAGAAATGACTGTATTAATAATATGTATTTTAGATTTAGTTAATCCTCAGTAGTTAGTTTTTCATACAACATTGCGACTTTTACAAACATCAGTAGCCATTCTTTCTGCAGGTCTGTTAGTCATCATCAGACCTCAAAAAAATCCAATCTAGTAATTGGTTGGTTGGAGCGGCGCCGAAGGCCTCTCTCCATCGTACAATATTACAGTACAGCCCGTGCGTAAGCATTCAGCAGCAAAATATGTGCCCATTGTTAATCAATTCTTCTGTTTATACATTTATATTGTTCCATTCCACTCCTCAAAGTTTTGATTGCACGATTGGTCACAGCCCATTCTAATTTATGTTAAACACCTTTGTCTTAATGTGGCCAACCGCAAGAAGAATGATCAAGCTGATCACTTTTCTTCCCTGGTGACGTAATCATTATTTTGGTGGGATAAGTTGTTTGACCAAATGATCTGGAGAAAATAAAAAGTCATAATGGTAAAAAAGTGATGTTGACTTTTTGACTTAGGTATTCATTCTTCTGGTTGGTACCACTGAATTTGAGAATGACAAGAAAGAAAAAGGGTGACGTCAAAATGTCCCAAGGGTTTGATAATGATGAAAATAGTCTTTAACATAAAGTTGACTTGCCACCTCTAAATGACTTCTTCTGTTATTTTTCTTGGGCTTCTATGAGTTTTGTAATTGAGTTTACAGATAAATAGGAATAAAGGTGTTCCTTTTTTTTCCGGGGAGGGGGGATTTTTTTGGGTAAAAAGCCATTATCAAAAAACTAGTTCCAGGACTTAATGTCTCGGTGTTTTGTGTTCCTTAAGGTATAAATTTAATATCTCTTGAAATACCTAATCTGTTAAAAGGAGAAAACTTTTTAGAACTCATTTATGCTTTATCTTATGTATATTGAAGTTAGGGTTCCTAGTTTGTAGGTATGGAACCTGGAGCAAAGGTCCATTGGCCATATCTCCTACGTGCAGCGTCTTGGCTAAAAAATTCACTGGAAAGCATTTTAAGTTGCAAAATCATATTTAAAACAGTGGATGTCAAAGGCACTTGACAATGGGGTGTCGCTCCATGTTCCATAGCTGCAGAGTACGAGCCCTTAACTTAATAACAAAATTGTTGTTACACTGGAAATTCCTAAAAATCATTCAGCTTCCTCTCACAAATTAGAATGACGTCAATATTAGCAACACCTTGTCGTTTTAGAGGAATTTTCGTAAGATTGTCATAAAGCACCTTAAATACCAACATAACTGTACCTTTGTTGTTTTTGTTTAAGAATATTCTTCAAGGCTACCAAATGAAAGAAAAGTTGAAGTGAAGTGTAGAAACTTACAGGATGGTTATGCTTTTTTGTGTTCAAAATATCGTTTCATTTGATTTAATAAGTGTTCAGCTAAAAATACAACCGAAGTACTAACTACCTTCTAATATTGGATACGACTTCAGTACCTAACAACAAAGGTAAGCAGATTCTAAGCTGTAAAATGTATATCGCATTCAACAACCGCAATTACTTAAGTCAATTGGAATTCCATGAGCTGTCTGTCTTAAGAATGCAGTGCCCAAATATCATTCAGATTTTGCCAATAAAGAGAATATCATATATGCTTATACCAATAAGTAGTATACACTAATATTACATCAAATAAAGTTTAGACTTACCTAAATCTGCCCTCAATATTCCCCTCGTCGCCGAACTCAAATAAAAATTTCCCACGATTATCGAATACTTGTATCCGATGGTTATTGGAATCACTAACATAAATTCGCGTTTCTGCCATGTTTAGGGCAATACCCATAGGTAGCTTAAATTCTCCTTGACCACTTCCAGTGCCACCAAATATAACCTGTTGTTTTCCCAATGTCTCGTAAACAAAACTCGTACCTACATTGAATTCAAAAGGGCTACTTTGAATTGGACTGTCTCTCACGGAAATTTTTAAACGATGCAAGCCTTTTGATAATGGAAGGAACTCAATGCTGTAAGAACCGTCTTCTTGATCCTTAACGATAACTAAAAAGGGAAGAAATAATTGTAATAAGCTTTGTAGTTGATTAAGAGAGGCAATAACCTCTTGTTATCTTCATGTTTGTAGTAAGAAAACAAAAGAAAATGTAAGAAAATAACTTACAGGTCCCAGGACCTTTATTAGATTTTATTTAAAAAAATATCTGATAATAGAAAATGGATGTAAAAAGCATTAGTGATAAAGTCTTTTACTCCCAAATTTGGTATATTCCCGGCTAAAATGTGGTTGTTAACAACTTGATAACGGTTCAAAGGAAAGTGAAGAAAAGAACTAATAAAAAGAAAAAATCTATTGTTGGCACAAAAAGAGTAACAACTCAAGTTTTGTTGTATAGCGCTAAGCCTCCCACAAAAGAACGATTTCACTTCCAACGTAATGTCAAGTTATGAGAGATTTTGCTCTACATACTTGACTGAAATGGCGTTTCCAACGGTACGAAACTGACGAAAAAGCGGCAAGCCCAAGTAAAAGATAGGGCTGCAAAAATGATCTGTTTGAGAAGAAGTGTGGATATGTGACTTGGTAGAGCATGTGGTTCTTAGGGCTGAAAGCAATGCTTTGAATCACACACATATTTTTCCTTTTAAAATTAATATTTTTTGTTTTTGTTTGTTGTTTTTTCTTTAAATAATAGTAATATTTTATGTAAAACATTGATTTTAAGACAGTTTTTAGCTGATCCTTGTAACTATAAGAAAGGTTTACTATATAAGAATTACAATTATCCTTTGAATATTATGGTATAATACAAAGAAATAAGTGCTTCTTGACCGTCTGACTTTCTCTCGAGGGGGTAAGGGGGGCTAATGACAAGTGCAAAGAACAGGCTTCACTATTGCTATGAGGCTTATACAAAGAATATGAATAGAGACAAGAATTCAGTACAAATAAGTAAAATTCTGTTTCTGTAACAGTTTAGAACAAAATTCAAAGCTTTAGCCAGTTAGGTCTCTATCATTTAAACATAAAATAAGTTAAACGCAAATAGAAAGGACAGTGACAAGAACTCTGGATTTCAGTACTTTTTATGTTTTTTCTGGTCAGCCAACTGTTGTCATATGTGTAGTAAATATCGTTTTACTTTTTCTTATTTTCTCATTTTGTAGATCAGGTTATTTCTCCCTTATAACTTGTATACTACTAAATTTGTATATGTTCTCGGAGATAGAACTGGGAGAAGGAAGAAATTATTAAATCGAATAGAATAAAAACTATAAAGAAAAAAATTCAAAAATACCCTTTATGCTAAAGTGGCTTCAAGCCTTGTAACAGCCAAATTTCAGCTGTATGTATACCCTTGTCATTTACACATTTCCCACTGGTCTAGTCAAATAGAAGGTCAAGCTGCAGAAATAATATAGTTCGTAAGGTAGCAGCACCGAGAGAATATATGGCGCAATATTAGGCTAAGAAGTCCATATGTCGTAGTTCAAGGAATTTAGTTGTCCTGTTGTTTTACTTTGAATAACAAAAGAACAAAGATTAAGCCAAAAGGTGATCTTTCCACTGAAAGGTGGGTAGATATAGAATAGACGAAAGACAAGGAAAATGCTGGTATTAGACTATTCAAGGACGAGTGGTGTAGGGTATAAATATGACTAAGAGGAGTAGGGAAATTTCTCAGTAGAAAGGCCATCACTTTATCAAATACATCATCGTTATATTTGTCTTGTGAACTTTGAACTCTGACCGAGGTCCCTGATTGAATATTAAAACTTGTTGGTTGTAGTTTGAGTTTGTATTGAAGATAGTGAACAACTAAGTGTGAAAGATGTATTAGAGTTCCTTTTTCTATGTCCTCGCAAAGTACATACATAACAGTCATATATGGAAGAGTTAGTTACATCATAGCATTGCCTACAACAACGTTGTTTGACGATGATATACACTGAAACTGAAATTGAATCAAGGTTCATATTTTCTTCATTGACATAAAGTAAAACACTGTCACCAGAGAACTGATCTTCATTACGTAGAACACAAAAATAATTTTAAGAAAAGTACCATTTATTTTGTTATCCAATCTATCTGTTAATTCAGCCTGAACTTTTTCTCCCCCAACGTAATTCATCAAACCTGTTTTGGTCACTGTACGTAGAGTAAGGACCCATGGACGGCCAACTTTGACCTAAATTAATAAAAAAGCAGACACCCTGCAATGATCTCATCAAAAATAAAAGGCATAAAACCATATAAAATTAAACTGGGCGATATGAAAAATTTCGATACGATATTTTCTCGATTAGGCTCTCCCTTAAATTGGCACCCCTTCTCAGAACAGTATTTTACAATAGGCTCTCCTTGATTAAGCATCCTCCTGTTGTCCTTTTTCCTAACATTTCGTTTATGCCTGTTTATGGTAAACGAAATCGTTTAGAATAGCATTTATTATTATTCTCGTTTCCTTTTCTGTTAATTTTGAAATAGCCCGTTGAATAGTTACCACCTTTGAAGGGTTCCCAAACAAGTGCAGTTTTATTTTTGCAGTTTTAATAAGAACAATTGAAAGACAAAATAAATCTTTTGTTTTCATTTAGATATAAATGCTTTAAACTCTAAAGTCTTGGTTCTCCCAGGAGGTTATAGACTAACAAGCTATTTAAAAAGTGCTATATGTAACACCAAGTTATACTATTAGCTACTCTAGTGTTCCGAATATTCAGTTTTTATGGTTTGGCTGCTGTTTTCGTTTAAGGTGTATTTGTAAGTAAAGAGTGAACTATATTTTGTTGAAATGTACTACATACTCTACAAGGGATTTACTACATAATTACACCACATTACTTGTAACACACATTGCAAACATTATATACAAGTACATACACCAATAGTCTTACAATGGCAAAAGTGAAATCTCTTAAACTGCATAAAAATAAAAAGAGAAACAATTGCGTGTTATGGAGAAAAAGGTAAAAAGCTGTTAACATCCCGATTTCATTTAAATTTAGAGGGAAATGATCCTCAAGAGAAAACTGTGTAAAATTAGAAAATTTATACTTAAGAAAATACAAATATGAAAAACTGTGTGGAAAAGCATTTAATGTGCATGAAATGAATATTAACATACAAAAAATCAAGTTAGTGGAGTGAAATAAACATTTTAGATCTTGTGCGTACATTCACACATTTTGTAATTAGTTTAGTATAATTCTATTTTCCGCTTATAAAACTCAGTAATCCGAGAGATTTTGCAACAATATGCAATAAGCTACAGAAAAAGGAGGTCCAAACCAGTTGTTGATATTGATATTGCTGATATTGATAATGTTGATAGTGATGCTATTGATATTGATAGTGTTGATACTTGATATTATTGATTTTGATATTGTTGATAGTGATGTTTTTGATATTGATATTGCTGATATTGATATTGCTGATATTGATATTGCTGATATAGATATTGCTGATATTGATATTGCTGATATTGATATTGTTCATATTGTTATTGTTGATACTGATGTTGTTGATATTGATGTTGTTGATATTGATGTTGTTGATATTGATGTTGTTGATATTGATGTTGTTGATATTGATATTGTTGATATTGGTATTGCTGATATTGATATTGCTGATATAGATATTGCTGGTATTGATATTTCTGATATTACACTATGTATTTTATGTGAATCAATCTTCTTTGTAAGTACTGGAAGTTTCATTGATATGTTAGTGACTTTTTTATTTATGTATGCAATATCAACAATATCAGCAATTAAGTTGGCAGTATTATCCAAATAAAATATCGGGACTAATAAATTCGAACAAAATTTAATGATACAAGAATATTCTAGGCTTGATCAAGAAGACATTTTCAATCCTTTCATTCATCCTTTAATGGCGTACGCTGCATTATCTAAGAGAATAACAAGAGCTTTGAATCAGACTTCATTTTGTTTAGGACAGATTGATTTTTAACTTGTTTTACTTATTTAGTTCTCTATTTAAAAAGCCACTGAAGAAAGTATATTCTGAAGATTTGCTGTTTCAAGTCCCCTTTTAATTATTCTTTGCATCTTTATGATAACATCTTTTATCCAGTATTTTTATTCACAGCAAGTCCCAAGAAGAGACCACAGTTCCAAGTGGATATTTGTATTGCTTCTTTACAAAACTCTAGCTGTCTCTAACGGATCTGTTTTTTATAAATACTCTGTTTTCACTTGAATATCTACCTTTTTGGATAACTGTTCATATTATCCACTCGGTTCTGGTCCATCGATTACCAAAAAGCCGTAATTGGACGTACCCTAATTCCTCCCATTTAAAGCTTTAAACGAAGGAAATGTTCAGCTTTCCTTTGTTGTTATTGTTGTCCTTCCTCTATTACATTATTACTATTATTTCTTTTAATAAAGCTACTACAAGAAAATAGCCCTAAAATATAACTACCAAAATTTGCTAGTTACAATTGCTAACAAGTTTCGCACTTTGAACAGTCACTATTGCACAATCCCCCCCCCCAAACCCCACGAAACAAAATCAAAATCATTCATCTGCGTCTTGAATGAGACCAGACAGTATTTTTCTGACTGTGGTCTCACTGTCCATCAGGATTGTTTTCTGCATTTCGCAGATAGTCTTTTGTATCGTGTCTCTACTCTCGAAAATCATTCCGATGTCTTTCGCAATTTGACGCATTACGCCACCGGGAGCACCAATAATCAAGGGCACAACCATAACATTGTATCCTGGACGTCTCTCTCTCTTGTTTTGAAGGCCAATTGGCTGTACTTTGTCAGTTTTTCCAATCGTTTTGTTGCGATATTTTGTTGCTGTGGACAACCCATATCGCAAATCCAGATATTCTTGTTTTCTTTGTCTTCAAATATCAGGTCGGGTCTCCTTACCGTTGTGGTTTTTCGCAAATTGAATTCGAAATCCCAAACAAGTTTTCCTCGCTCGTTCTCCAACACCATTTCTCCTTCCCATCGCTCTTTGTACCATACCACGTTATTTCCTATCACTCTGTACTCCTTGGCCCAGTTGACTGCCACAATCATTAACAATCTGTTGTGTCGTGCTAGGTATTCACTTTGTCCTAGGGCCTTACACCCAGCAGCAATATATTACTATTATTATTATTATTATTATTATTATTACTATTATTATAATCATTATTGTTGTTGTTAGTAGTACTAGTATAATTATATTTAGTTTAATGATTATGCTTATGATGATTATTATGGTTATCAACATTTGTTTTATTACTATTATTACTATTCAAAGTGCATTCAAGTTTGATAAATATCAAGAATTCATCCGAGGTACCAAATGTTAATTTATTGTACAGCCTCAAGAATTGGCAAAAAAAAACCTGATAAAACAAAATCTGGTAATATCTCTAAGCTTATTTATTATTATTTTTCCTTTGAGAATCCACTTTAATTGTGTGTGATCAATGAGTTCTTGAAAGGAAAAAATGCAAAGAAAGAGAGGTGAAAAGAAAAAGAAACAACTGTCTTTTATACGTATGACAAACGCAGCATTAAAATTGAATTTCCACAGCTGTAGCATTATTGTAACTTACCAATCGTTTTTCTAATATCAAGACCTTTTGACCTGACCTTTTGAATACTTGGATGTGTCTCATTAACAATGTGATTTCTGAAATTTTTGACACAATATCATAAAATGGAAATTAGAATAATAGGTGGTTGTTTTCACTCTCTTTTCCCCTCTTTAATTGTTTCATATTCAAACCTTTGGTCTTGCAAATAAGTCAATGGTTACCTTAATTATAAAACATCACTTAAAAGTAAGGCCCTATTCCTAAATATTGTCCCAATTATTCTCGTCATTCAATGCATATTGAATTTTTCTGTTCTGAAAACTAAAATTTCTACTTCTGAAAAGTAGTGCAAGAGTATATTCTGCTGGAAAATAAAGTACTGGCAATATTTGCCAAATAAATGGATATGAGAAAACTCCAAATGTTTTTATCTTTTATTACTAACATTAAATATGCTAAGGCAATTGTTGTATATTTGGTAAACAAAAAATACATCCTCCAAGTTGCAATAAAATCTACGTATAATTTTGTTCTTTTTCTTACCCCCTTGAATCCATCTTTATCTATTATACAATGATCTGGATAGACGTAACTTGTCAATATGTCTCCCAAAATATCAGAACGTAAACAGTCTTCAAACATTTTTCTGTTGAACCTGTATTCTACGACAGCTTGCTCTTTAATTTCCTTGTCGATCACACATTCTTGAAGCTCGTTAAGCCGTTCTCGTGTTTGTTTTGCGATCATCAATATCTAAGAGCCAAGAAAACAAGAGAAATTTAATATTGCTATTGTTAGAGAGCATTTACTTCTAAATAAAAGCATGGAAAGATTTAGCAGCTTACTTAAACCTTTCCTTCTCATCTTACCCTTTGTCGATATTAATTTATACCTTCAGCTTGTGGAAATTAAGTCTGTAAAAGTTGATTGAGGTTGTAAACATTGGTTTATTAATTACCTCTTTCCAGCTTTTATTACTTAAAATGCTACAGCAATGAAATTTTGCAAAGGTTGATGTAGCTGTAGTGATGTCTGCTATCAAATACAGGGCTTAAACAAGAATCTTCTAATTTTTATTTTCAGAGCTTAAAAAATACAAGGATACAGAGGACATTTAATACTATCTGAAAGCCAAATTTCCTTTACAGACTTTTGAAATACTGTCTGTAAATGTTTGTTCAAAAATTCTCTTTGCGCTTTTTATGTAAAAAAATGAGCTGTTGAAAAAGAGGTAAGTCGTCTTTTTGTTGGAGGCTCAATCCTGACAGCGTAGATATCAAATTGTAGAAATTTGTAGGAAGAGTGATTCTGTCAAATAAAGATTTTATTATTATTATTTCATAATTTTTATACATGTAAATCGTAATCAGTAAATTCAAAATACTGTTCTTCCTACGAGACCTGTTCAAAAAATGTCTATAAATCTGAGAGGGCAAAATAAGCAATTAGGCAGACTTTTGATGGAAATAAGAGAGTTTCAATGCAAATCAGGAAAATTCCAATGCAAAATTAACAAGATTTTAATGAGAATTAAACGCAATTGCAGCTTTGCAAACTGCCAAGACTACAAAAAACGACTAATTCAAATTTGACGAAAAATGTTCAAGATCCAAGAGAAAACTTAAAATGAATTTAAGAACTATTTGTTCATATGTACATATTAAAAGAACTATTAAAATCACTTTATAATAAAATCATTTAGGGCCTTTAAAAATTCGTCTTTATTTTCAATACATCTTATGTTATAAGGAAAAGAGTTATAAACTTTTGCACTATTTGAGAAAAATGATTTTTTCGTAGATTCCAGTTTGACTTTAGGTAATCGTAACAGCTTATTATTATTTGGAGTTAAATAGTCATGAGAGAGGTACTGAAAATAATTTTTAAAAAATGGCAACTCAGAATCTGAGCACTTCCGTACAGTTTTGCAAGTTTTCTTCTTAACCATGACTTTAACTGATTGAATGTCGTTACCATCGATGATTTTACGAGCAAAGATGAAATCGTAAAAATGATTCAATTGGGAGTACTGCACCTATATCTAATTGGACAATAATTTGCCATTACTGTAATTATTCGATTAAGCGCACGGTACGCTTCAATAATTCTAGGGATTCTAAAGGGTACTTAAGTTGTACTTTATTATATTTTGTAGATAAATGTCTGATGATGTCTGTAAAGACGAAAATATTCACAAAATGATTCGTTGACTCCTATTTATATCAATATTACTCGTAGTTACGATGTTTTATATTCATTGTTCATATTTTCTATGTCCAAGAAATTCTGGGTTTCAACGAAAATTATAGTTTCGTAGTTTTTAACAAATAAAATAATTAAAGCTTCTCATACCTTTTTTATAAAAGGAGTATGCATTGACAGACAAATAACTTTTTACCTCTTAAAGTCTTGAATTAATGTGAAAAACTAACTGGGGATAGGGAAGTAGGAAGGAGTAAAAAATTGTTTAAAAAGTCAGGTAAGAAAGTTTGAAAATATGCAGCAAAAATAATTGCGAATAAAAAAATTTTAGGTCTCAAGAGTTTTCATTGACTTTTCGCGACATTTCAATGTAGATGAGCTCTCAATTGAAATCTTTTTCTTTTTAAATCAATTTTTTTTGTTAATGTGCCACATTTTCTACAAACTTGTATCAAATGAAAGATTTCAAGTGTACGATCTTACGTGTCATGGTTAAAATCAAGCACATTTTTACAGAAAACTCTCTCATAGGCACATGTCTAAGCCACTTGACACTAGAATGAAGGATACATAAAGAAAGGTATCACGTCAGCTATAAAAGCAAAGAATAAATGAAAGGCAGCCAGTTTGGCTTGTGCCACTTGACATCTAAGCAACTGGAGGACATATTAAAATTTGTGTATACAAAGTACACGTGACGACATAAGATACGAGGATCCTCTAAATACATCTCAGTGAAGAACAGGCCTTCGCACTACTAAAAAAGAACAGGTTTGCTTTTTAAAAGCTGCCAGTTGGCGGTTCACAATTAAAATCTCTATTTTGAAACAGCTCGCTTCTTGTTAGCCATTTGGAGTTGAGCTGGGTACAGAGCGATACGATTCCTTTCTAAAAAGAGGAAGTTCGAAGGTGAATAATTGTTGGCTTATCGATAAAAATAACTTCAACATATTTGTTTTAATATTTTTTAGCTTTAATTGGGTTTTATTGTCATTTAAAGAGCCGTCAGTTTTCAAATGAGGTTTCAAAGATCTCTGTTTCTTTTTGACTAACCTTCACTATCGTCTCATTTAGTCTCTTGGTCTTCTTTTTCTTGTGCTGCTGGAGTATTGTATTCCAGAAACGTGCACAATATAAAGCAACCTCTGAGGGGAGCGCCAGGTCAGCTGGTTGGAGCAATGGGGAAGTTAAGAAGGTGGGGGCATTGTCTTGGTCTTGATATGTTTCCTCGAAAAGAAGTTATGACCAACATGGAGACCATTTAAATTAATTTTTTTGTTTGCAGTCTTTCTGAATAGATTTAATGCCTTAACTTTAATAAAGCTTGGACTCCATGAAACAATCCCTAGCCGAATTACTTTCCATTGAATCTTTAACTATAATCTTGCACAGGACAAATAAACGCTATACCTTTCAAGGCATGCAATTTTAGAAACAATAAGTATGTGAATTTGAATTTTCTTTTCAAAAAATATGAACTTTGAACACAAAATTTGTAGACTCAAACAAATCAGAAATTCACAATCAGAGCACTATCAGAAATCACATTACATCAATATTTTTACTTTCCCAATATTGTACATTTTCTATTCCCCTCTTACGTACAGTATTTAAAATTATCTCAGGCCACTGATGCTAAAAGTTAATCTAAAAAAGGGGTAATCCTTACCTCACAATCGTTTCCATACTTGAGAACATTCTCTGTAAATTGACAACCGCTCACAAGCATCTCTAAAGAACATTGGACTTCATGTAGTTGCACTTTCAGCAACTTAACCTTGTTCCTTTCCATCAAATTAATTTTCTCAATCAGTCTACTTCCATATTCATTTAATTTGGCAATGCATTCTTTGATATGATTTTCTACACTTGTTCTTGCGGTGTTAGAATTTATCTGTACATTTTCCAGAGTTTGTTTAATCTTGTCTATCACATCGTCTAAAGGGGTAATCCTATGCTTAGTCTTGTTAACCAGGATTGCAATCTTTATGGAAAAAATCAGAAAACTCTTTTAATTGAATGAAAAGCAGTGTTATTCACCATTTCTGCTTGAGTATGCTGTAAGTAACAATTATTTTCATATTATTCACATTTATTTAAAACAAAACAACTTTATTTCTCTTGATTCATATTATTAAAAAGACTATTGAAATACTCTGTTGAATGTTTACCGAATTTTCTCCGGGGGCGCTTATTTAAAAATCTCCATTCGGATGGACCCTTATTCCAAAATTAACAGAAAAGTGAATGAGAAGAAGAATAAATTTTCAATTGAATTATTTCATTTACCATATACACGTTTCCACCCTGTATTGTAGTATATATTATTAGGATGATCTTTGCAGGCATTGTCGGGAAAACCCCACTGCGCACTTATTGTTGACGTAGAGTTTTGAACTTGAATAGCTCATTCATTTTTTTTTTCTACTAGATATCGATAGCTTTCATGTAATTAGCTTTTACGTAATTCGTTTTTACTTATTGACCTTGCTCATTCAACCGCAAGGAAATCGTCGTGCAACATGAAATTTCGCAACAAGATGGAGCTGTAAACATTTGGGACAACCCTTTCCGACTCTTTCTACGTAATTGTGACTGTTTTTCCGTTTATCGTTTTTAAATTAGCGGGGTTTTTGCAGAGAAATTCACTCTTTGGCAGTGCATGACCAAGTGTAGTTGATTGTCGATCACGAAGAAAAACGATGAGCCGAAATGAGTCGTTTCTTTTTGGATTGAACTCTGCTTCGAAGAAAAAGAACTGGCAAGAAGAGAACTGTAGAATTCTCTATAGGCATTGAGAATAAGTTACAGTCAGGAATTTCTCAACCAATTAAATTGTCTTTATTTACCTGATTCAACTATTTTCCCCAGTATACGATACCCAGTAAGGACATCTAATCAACAAGATGAAGTAGATTGTGGCCTTTTTGGACGAGCTAATGCAACAAAGCTTGTGAATGATCCATGTGATTTTTTTGGCGTTAATTAAGGTTGATTTAGAAGTCACCTTTTTAAGTCTAGAAGATATATCCTGGAAACGTTTCCGTGAAACAAGATTCGATAGCATTGTTACGGTGTATCTGCAATGTCCAGACGACCCAAATTGCAACTTTGTTGACTTAGAAGAGCCCACATCATCGGCAATATCATGTGCGCGCTACTGGTGAGAAACGCTGTAGCAGAGACACGAAAACGAACGACGTTACGGTGTATCATCCAAATGATTTTCACAAAAGTGAGTTTTATCGATGACAGTCACCTGAAAAAATGGCAACAGGTAGAAATACATCTCAAACAAGCTCTTCCGTAAAAACTACTAATTCCTTTTCTTTACTCTCTGATGTCATATTTGCAGACGCACAAGAGAAGGAATGAAATACAGATTCAATTAACTTCGTACACTAATTTGAATTCTTTATCTTTAATACCCTTCCACCAGCACCACGCTTGTCCTACAGAGAAACTAAGTCACGCCATTTTTCATCCTCTAAGAATAAACATCCTTACGTTAATCAAGTCATTACCAATACACTGGTTAGAATTTTTTTAAAAGAGAACTTCAGCTCCAACAGAGAGAGCAGTTTACGAATTTGTTTTTTCACCACCTTCTGAGAAAGATTTTAGCCATGGAACACCAGGTGACAACTTTTATAACTTCATTTTCAGGCTCAAGCGACACAATTACGTCCATGATACAAGCCAACATATACCCCCTGATTCACAACACAGAGTTCCACAATGCTAACTGGTGAGGTGGGATTAAATGGTGAAAATTTTGAGAAGCAAATTTGTTTCATACAGGCTCCGAACCCACCACCTTCTGATTGCCGGTCAGATGCTCTTTCGTTGAGCTACCGGAATCTCGCTTCTCAGGAGAATGTCATGGATTTGTGAATGGTGTCACCACATTGGTCTTCCCCTGAAAGTGAAGTGATGAACCTCGATGACAGTGCCAGACAGTGGACTGTAATTAGTGCGGTTGAGCATGATGGATGGCTTCGTCGAGGCTTACTGTGATGAACTGCGTCATGGGTGACATGTAAAATTCAATTTCCTGTTTTTTCACGTCTTGAGTGGAGCAAAGAAAATTTTCTTTCAAATTTGGTTGATTATTGCGTTTTTGTCTCACGTTGAGATCACCAATTTAGATGGAGTTACCCGCTTAATATTTTGAGAAGAAAAGTTGTCCCAGGCGTGCTCCAAACCCGCGAATTTTACATCACCAATCAGAAATCATCGAACTAGCAAAGCCTTGCTTCTTAGGAGAGAGAATTGGAATGTCATGACTTTGTGAATGATGTCACTACATTAGTACCCAGGCAAAGTTAAATCAAAAAGATATCAGGGTCTTACCACCTTCATAAATAATATAATTAATGTAATTAGAACTTCCCTTGTTAACAGCGAATGTAGTTACTGGTCAAACATGTGCCCCAAAACAACAGAGATACAAACACGACGAGACAATCATTACAAAATTAGCTTAAAAAGGAGAGGCCTTGGCTATCTTAGAGAAAGTAGGATATACAACCACCTGTTTAAAAATGGTAACCAATAAATTAACTTACGACGAACCGGTCAGACCACAACAATAACTACAGGACTCCAATGAACTCTGTTCTTGAAAAAATGGAGTGGCCAAAAATGATTTTTAGGAACAACAAGCCGAAATAAAAGAATAAGGATCACGCATTCTTTGTTTTTATCCGTTTCGCAAAATACATGAAAGTTACAACGGTATGCTCTCAGTCTTTCTGTCTCTGTGTCTATGTCTGTGTGTGTGTCTCTCTCTGTGTGTCTCTCTCTGTGTCTCTCTCTGTCTCTCTGTCTCTCTCTCTGTGTCTCTCTCTGTCTCTCTGTCTCTCTCTCTCTCTCTCTCTCTCTGTCTCTCTCTGTGTCTCTCCCTCTCTGTCTCTCCCTCTCTGTGTTTCTCTCTGTCTGTCTGTGTGTGTCTTTTTGTCTGTCTGTCTCTCTGTCTTTCTCTACCTCTCTCTCTATCTCACTCTCTCTTTCT
>RDPX01000248.1:728332-759249 GCA_003991215.1 Morbakka virulenta
TCCCTCTGTCTCTGTCTCTCTGTGTCTCTGTGTGTGTCTGTCTCTCTCTCTCTCTCTCTCTCTCTCTCTCTCTCTCTCTCTCTCTCTCTCTCTCTCTCTCTCTCTCTCTCTCTCTCTCTCTCTCTCTCTCTTTCTCTCTCCGTCCCATCTGCAGTGCCTACCGTAGTTACAGCGTGCGTATTTTGTGAATTTATAACCGATTTTCTTCGACTGATTACCATTAAAACCTGTTTCCTTCACAAGTAACATCACTCGTTTTTTGAATAGAATATTTGACGTAAATCCTCATTTGAATATGTCAGTTCTCATCCTTCTCTCTGCGGATGTTTTCTTTTTATTCCAAAATATTGACCAAGTTGAAGGTGTCAGTACTTGTTATGCATCTCTAAAAACTACAAAACGCCCACCACTACTAAGAATTTTTTTGATTTTGGAATGAGGTAATAAATCTTATGCTCAAATGAAATTGTACAGAGTATTTTGATATTTTTTTTCACCAAACAAAGAGCAGAGCTATGGGAACCCCTGTGGACGTTAGCTTTGCTAATATTTTCATGGGTTTTCTTCGAAAAAACCTACTTAAGCAATACAGATCCCTTTACGACAAGCGTCCGTACATGGCTCCTTTTTATTGATGATATTTTCTTCTTTTGGTATTACAGTCAGTTATCTCCAGAGCATTTTTTAAAATTTTGCAATTCGTGTAGTGATTCAAATCATACGAAGTCCAAAGTTAATTTTTTACATTCCTCCTTCGCATGCAAATTTTATTTATTGACTCTGCAATCAGGTGGAAAAATAATACTTCCGTCATTTCCCTGTTCACGAAACCAACGACTGCTCACCAATGAATAAGCAAATATGCCTAAAATCTACCCACTCTTACTGGAATCCGTGGCACGTTCCAAATTTTTTCGTGATTATCAAATTCATGCAAAAAAATTATTCTTTATTTGCAGCCAGAGGATACAACAAATTGGTCTTAACGAAAATGTCTCAATAAGTAGCTTGGCCACCTTAACCCTCTAATAAAAAAGAGAGTTCGTATCCCTTTTTACCTGACACCATTAATTTAAAAAATTTAATCGTATTCTTTATGGTCAGTACAAACTAAGGGTAAATTACTCTCAACTGAAAATGTCTCTCCAAATTCTCCTGTTTTGCCACTTAAAATTATCATCCCCTGGCATGTCAAGATGCGTCATGCTAGGCATGTAATGTTGTGAGCGGTACGAATAAAAGGTGTATAATGATGCCACTGGCCGACTATCTTCCACACACGGAGGAAACTGCTCTTAATCCAAATTAATGTATATTGTTAAATGAACCACGCAAAGACTGATTTATGTAGCCTGTAGTTCTCGTTAATTGCAACAAAGTGAGAACCCTCACATGCCTAAGTGAGATTGTCAATTTAAGAATAAGGACGCCATGGTGTACATTTTAGAACAGAATATTGAAGGTGGTCGTGAACGTGTGCAAGACAAATGGATTACCAGACTTGCTACTAGTTGTGTTTGCGTCCTCTAACTCATCTTTGAGTGATTATGGGCAAGTTTAGTTATCTCTGTTTTTATTCATCCAGAAATGTCGGGATAAAATTTGTGATCTGCTTTAAACTAAACCTTTTGCTGCTTCCGATATGACTAACAACCCTTCAAAGCTGCAAACGTTTGCCAGTGTTGGTCTCGTATTATCGAAGTCCAGCTTTCCTAAACGTTTTCATCACTAAATGCCAATTGAGTTCATGAGACAATACTAGTTAATTAAACCAAATGAACAAATTACAATTCTTCCTTGGAATACAACATAGTTAAAAAAAGCTATTTACCTACCTCCGACCTGTATTTGTGCCAAACGTGATCAAAAGGGACGCAGCCATGTTGCATGTGATCTTGAACAAGGCAATCTCTACAAACAGTTATTTCACACTTGGAACAAAAATATTTGAGAGGCTCGTTTGTATGATCATTACAAACAAGAGATCGATGGAATTGATCTGTGATGTATTCTGTCTCTGTGTCTTGCAATTCTTTCACAGGAATCAAGGCGTGCCCTTTTGTAAATTTTGTTCTTTGATGCGCCTCTGAACATTTAAGGCAGAGAAAATCACCGCATGTCATACATCTTGAGGAAGAACCAAAGGTACTAGTACAATTGGAACATTCAATATTATCTTCTGAATTTAAATGAACTGCTAAGAAATCTATTATATTATTGACATAGAAATTAACTGGCAAATATGAAGGATCCTTCTTTGGTAGTGTTGTAACTTTACTGCAGAGAGGGCATCTGACATGTGCAGAGTGAGCATGACTTATGTTATTAATACACCGAAGACAGAACGAATGAAGACAATCGAGCACCCTTGCATCTTTATAACTGGTTAAACAAATAGGGCAATTAAGAAGGTGATCTCCATGTGTTCCAAATTCTGTAAGAGACATAACTACTGCAGATCAGAAAATATTGGAGAAAATGAGACAACATTAACTTGAGCCAACAAGCTCACAATAACTACAGTGAATCTTTTCCTAAACAAATTTGTATTAGATATCTTGCAGGTAATCTTATTAACAGAATATCCAATGCCAACTGTACTTAATTTATCAGATGTCAAAATGTATGAAGGCAATATTCATAGTACCTGTTTTGAGTTGAGTCGCTTTATGAAATTGGAATTGAAGACGCTTTCTTATGAATCACGGTATGGTTAAATTCAAAATAGCGACTGAATAACAGAAACAATCTACGGCCTATTATAGTGAGTATTACGCTGGTACTATTTAAGTGGAACAATCACCATGTTGTCAGTCCTTACTATGTATTTATTTGTTTTGTGTTTTCTATATCTGTCTGAATCCTTCCCTGTCTCTCTTAATAATTTCGTCTGTGTGTCTCTTTCAATCTTATCAGGTTAACTTGTCGTGCCTCAGTCTTACATTTTTCTTATATTTCTTTAAAATTATGAATAAAAAATATGCAAACTGAAGCCCTCGTTTCTTATGCCTTATCCTCTAAAAAAAATATCAATCCCTTTTAAGTCAATTGAAACCCAAGGGTTGAAGAAATCACAAAATTACATTACTTTAGATTATTAGCTGGTGTCAAGTATTTTTAAAACCTTCTATTTTTTCCTTTACATTTGAAAATTGAAATTATTAAATAAATGGTCTTTAAAAAATCAGTAGAAAGATAAACCTGTCTTGTCTTTCACAGGCTTTTAAAAACAAATGGAAAGAAAACTGGGTCGTGTAGTCTAATTACAGTATAAAAGAAAGCATTTTCTATGAATTTAAACCCTTTTAAAAAGCAAAAAGAAATAATTGTAAAAACACTTAACTTTCCCCAGACGATTTTTCTTCAAACAATAGCCAAACTAATTATGATTTCTGAGTGCAGTTAAAGGCTTGTAGATGTGGAAAATTAAAACAATATTCTCTTCTTCTTTATCTTTCGGCTGCTTCCTGTTAGGAGTCGCCAAAGCGGATCATACGCCTCCATTTGCTGCGGTCAGCAGCATCTTCCCTTCTCATTCCCATTCCCCTCATGTCCTCTTTTATTACATCCATGTAGCGTCTGCTTGGTCTTCCTCTCTTTCTCCTACCTGGCAGATTCATGTCTAACATTCTCCTCCCGATATAGTTCTCTTCCCTTTTGATCACATGCCCACACAATCTCAGTCTTCCTTCCCTTTGCTTCTTGCTCAATCTCCCAACGTGTGCTGTACCTCTGATGTATTCATTTCTGATTAGTTTTTTTATATTATTTTACTTTGTTTTAAAACAATATACTATCCGATAATATTGCTTTCTAGATTTCCCCATCACTTCGAAAATGGCCAAAACGATCATGCCATTTCGATACACAAATCTTGATGGCATTTATGTTAGTACTTGCGTTACATATTGAATAAAATCCTTCGAGTCTTCTCATCATGCCTCTTTACATCGCTCGAAAATTTCTGTTTATTTCCAAAAAGATGCAATCTACAATTTGACAGAGAAAACCTGTGTGCAGTAAGATAGCAGGCATTTGATTGGAGAATTTTTCAAAAGGTTGGATTATTCCATATCTACGTCAACAATCTGTTGTTTGTTGAGGTGGTATTTTTGAGGGGGGTGATTAGTATAAAAATTCTAATTCTGGTGCCTTTTCCAAAAGCCCACTCACAACAAGGTCAAAACATACCCAACCATCCAAAACGTGGTCAAAACAATTTCAAATAAAATGTCTCCTCGCTTTGAGGGTTATGTATTTTTAGATGGGGAGACAAAGGGGGAAAGGTAGTTCAAACGAGCCTAATACATTCTTTTATCAAATATCGGCCAATGTGTGCAACTTAAGGCTATACGTTACTTATGTAACACACCTTAAACATTTTTATTGGGCTATATCGTGCCCAATGATATGACCGGCAGTTCTGTTATTGTCTTATCTTAGGAAGCACTTGACATCACATAGTGTCCATATGCCAGCGTGTGAATCCCATCTTCCTTGATCATTCTCTTGTCGTCATTTGCACTTAACAGAACCTTATTTGTTTCTTCTGTGTACACGTAATGTTTGTGACCTCTGATGGCATTCATTTTTTTAAAACTGTTCTTCAACTGAGACCAAGGAATCTTTGTAATTTTCAAACTCAACACTTCTCTTTACAACAGGTTTCTTTATGCCCTTGCACATCTTTTCCTCCTTTCCCTTAAAAATCTTGTATGAATACAAGCTTTGCTCCAAGTCCCACAAACTCGTCGATGATCTTTCCACCTGCTTCATCCTTAAACATACCCAGCATTTGTTTGTTATCGCCAGCCTTTACTCTAGAAGGATGATCTTGGAGAAGTTGCTTGTATTAAATTTAGCAGAGACATTATCAGAGATATCTTTGTAAAAATCTTCAGTCACAATCTCATACGCTAGACTGTTTGTATCGGTGAATAAAAACTTTTGCTTTTGACCCATACTTTGGTTTGATGTAGTTATAATAAAAGTTAAAATGAGATCCAAAAGGCATATTCCTAGGTATAGCGGCTTGTTGAATACCAGTTTTGTCTTTTTCATATGCACAGCTGTTAAACCTTCATCAAGGATGGTACAGTGTTCGAAGTTTGGTTTTGCATCTAGCTTCTTTGCTTTTGCCTCGTCGTTCACTAACTGGACGTCTATCCTACTTCTGATACTTTTCATGGTTTTTCCAAAGACTGAGTTGTTTATGAGCTTGAAAATGTCTTTTTCGAACTCATTGTTTGCTTTTGCTCTGAGATTTATGTTTAGAGCAATACACTGCTTAAGTAATATACTTTCCTTAGTTTTGATACCACAATGGATCTTTGCAATCTTTAACCCCGAGGTCTCATAGAATTTGAGATCCTCGTGGTGCACTACATACTTTGTTTTGTCATTGAGCTTGAGAATCAGCAAGTCAACTTTAGTCACTTTAGCCTTTCTGGAGTTGGAGGGTAGTCACTATGTAAATAATGCAATTCCTTTGGGTAATTCATACCAACCTCTAGTCTGGATGGATGATTTTTTCCATTTGGTTAGTTCACTTCCACTCAGCCATTGAAATCCATATGTGAAATCCATAGAGATTGTTTGCATCTAAGTAAGTGATCTATTTTATTTTCTCATTTTTGTTGAATTTCGAGTCCATTTACTGCTTGTTTGCTTTCCCATATCTTTTTCGTATCATTGAGATTCCTCCTCTAATACCTTTCTTAACCATGAGTAACATATCTAGGTCTGATAACAACTCTAGTTTCACTCCAGTAATTTTCAAAGCAGCATGCCAAGTTACACCTGGGGCTGTGTAATACCACGCTGGGTCTAGTCCACAATTCTTACTATATACATCTCGAAAGGTTTTGAATACATCAGCTAGGAGCAAAAAATCAGACTGATTTTACAAGTCATAATATTCCCTGAGAGTATCCATTCTAAACTCATTATTCATTAGGTATGTGAAACATATCAAAGTTACTTCTATATCTACCCTCTTATTTCCCATTTGATAAATCTACAGTAGTAAATCCGTGTTTCTCTTTCCAGGACGTCTTACAATAGCCCTTGACCTCATCCAAAGACATATCTGCTGATACATGGTCCTTGTGGACATGATTGAGGTTTTATCAGCTTGTAGAAAGGGTACAATGAAGTTGGCGTTCTGTCTAACAGTCCTCCTTGATAATATATAGTAATTTTGACTGAAATAAAAACTATCAAATGAACTGTGCCTGCCTCTGGTGTTATATGTCTCTGTTTTGTTCTGTTTTTCAAAAATGCAGTCATAGAATATCATCAAGTTTTATGTGTTTTATCAAATTCACTCGGGTCTGGAATTTCGTTGCAGTCTAAAAAAACCAGCTTTCATATTCACTGGCGTAGCGTGACCCTCGTCATTGGGTATTCACTGCTTGGGGGAAGTAGGGAGGGATTATTGAGGGAGAACTGAAAATTGCCATGGAAGAAAAAGCTAATGCGCCATAAAGGATTAATGGTGATCTGGATTAAGTTTTCAATATATATATATATTATATATTATATATATATATATTATATATATTCAACACATTAATTCAAACAAGACATATTAATGAAAAACATGTAATATTACAAAATATTTACTCAAATTTGCATGGAGCTAGAAAATCAAGTGAGATAAATTTTTAAGCTGAATTTTGAAACTATTTTGAATTCACTTATATAAAAAGTCTATTCTCCGGTCCTTCATGGAAGCAAATGCATCAATAATTTCTTCATGAAATGATTTTTTTGAATAAAGATTCGAAAGAAGACTCTTCTCAATAGAAAAGAGTGACAGTGATGCCAAGCGATTTTGGCTCATCGTGTTTCGGTAGGCACTCTTGATTCGCTTTAATGCTGAGAAAGAACGCTCTACCGAGGCTGAAGTTGTAGGAATCGTTAGAATCAACTCACAGAGTTTAGTCACCTGCGGCATGGCTTTACATAACCCTGTCGTAAAAACATCTCTAGAATGGCATGAGGAAAAAGAGTCAAAAACTCTTTAGAGCTATAAAGAGCTCTAAGCTCTGTCTCGAGCTTTACATGGTCAAAGTGGCGACCATGAATATTTAACAGCGAAGAAAAACCAGCTCTCAGAAATTCTCTGCCATGTTGCTCCAGTCTTGCTGGATTAAGAAGTTCGAGAAAGGAAAGAGCTTGCAGGGAACTGAACCTTATAGTAAGTTGTTACGTAACTTTGCATTACACATGACTTTTGTTTTGTTTGTACATTTTTTGAAACAAGATATCATTCTAGAAAAAATCTCTTACTGGGAAAGAACGAGGAGAATTTCTATGAAAATTAATCTATTTAATACAGCCCTCTATCTACAAAATTAACATGGTCTACCGAGCCGGATGATTGATAGTATTTTCATTTGATCTTGGTGTTATTATTGCGATTATTTACTACAGACAAAGAGAATTCGCGTGACTTTGGTTTTTTTAAAGATGGCGAAGAAACAAAAACAAAACATTGTTTTACAGGATGCTCATATAGCTTTATCGGAGAAGGATATAAACAAAGAAACGTTGTCATTAGAAATTAGAGATGAAACTGACGATACTAAACCAAAAGTACTCACTTTGAAAAGAAGCCTTGAAAATAGAGGCGAAGAACTGGAGAGACTCAGTAATAATATTATTTCTAACCTCGGCGTAGAAAATGCAGAAGTCACTATGAAGAAAATTGAACTTAATTCTGAAGCTCAAAACAAAATTAACGAGGCGACTATTGAGCTATAATTATTTGTTGAAAAACTGGATAAGACTGAAAGCTCTGCCTTCTTCGACTGGACATGCTATTTCGACCTCTGGAAAAACTCACATCAGAATTCCAAAATTCAACTTAAGACCGTTTACTGAGGATAGACTTTCGTATCAGTTATTTAAGGAATCGTTTACCGCATCTGTACACTCAAATGAAGATTTGTCTCTAGTAGAGAAATTTACTATCCTTCGAAGTTTGCTACAAGGAAATGAACCACTGCATGCAAATCGCCAGTTCTCCAACGCCACAATTCGAAGAAATTTCAAAGCAACTAAGCAAGTTCTTGGATTTGGAATCAATGGGAATCGACCCAGGAGAATCGTCTACGATTGAAGAGCTGATCAAAAACATTGATAACAACAAGGAGAACCCCTACGAGGTATTGCTATCATTCAAGCAAGATCATCCATTGATTCATGACAACTACGATTTATGTCGAAAGCGCTTGGTGAAACTACGGCAACGCCTCGTAAACGACGAGNGCTTCGAAGTTTGCTACAAGGAAATGACCCACTGCATGCAAATCGCCAGTTCTCCAACGCAAAAGCAAGTTCTTGGATTTGGAATCAATGGGAATCGACCCAGGAGAATCGTCTACGATTGAAGAGCTGATCAAAAACATTGATAACAACAAGGAGAACCCCTACGAGGTATTGCTATCATTCAAGCAAGATCATCCATTGATTCATGACAACTACGATTTATGTCGAAAGCGCTTGGCGAAACTACGGCAACGCCTCGTAAACGACGAGAAACTACCATTAGATTATGACGCTGTGTTCCGTGACCAATTGAAGCATGGAGTTGTCGAAGTGTTAACAAGCCAGGGGAAGTTGAATCTACACACCATCTACCACACCACTCCGCTATACGTCAAGAGAAAGAAACGATGAAAGTACCTGTAGTTTTTTATGCTTCATCAAAAACACAAGGTCCTAGTTTGAACGAATGTCTGTATAAAGGACCGCAAATGACGCCTTTACTATACGACATCCTGGTCCGATTTCAATCGTATCCATTCGCCTTAACGGCCGACATTGAGAAGACATTCCTACAGATTAGGATTGCATAGCAAGAAAGAGACTACTCACGTTTCCTTTGGGTTTATGACATAACCAAGAAAGAACCGGAAATCGTACGTTATCGTTTTACTCGGGTGGATTTTGGAGTAAATAGCTCACCTTTCCTGTTAAATGGAACACTCAGAAAACACACTGAGAAGTACGACTCTGATCCCGATTTTGTGACGAAAACAACAGATTCATTGTACGTAGATGACTTCACAGGGGGAGACGAAGACCAACGCTCAGCTAAGGAACTCTTCTCAAAGATAAAAGAATGCTTCCACGAACGAGGGTTCAACTTCCGTAAGTGGAGAACCAATTACCTCAAACTACGATCACAAATCACTACCACGGTAGAAAGTCCAACACCAGGTCAGAAAATCTTAGGACTATGCTAGGACAAAATCGATGACATAATCACTATCAACTTCGCCGAATTGTACAAGTACAGTCTAACTGAACAAATTACAAAAAGGAACATTCTAAAAACACTGTCAACCTTCTACGATCCACTAGGTTTGATCCAGCCGATTACTGTGAGTTTAAAAGTATTGTCTCAAACTGCTTTTAAGATTACCAACAACTGGGACGAACAATTCCCCACAGGTCTTCAAACTGAAAGAAAGCAACGTATTCAAGAACTCGCTGAGCTGTCTTCTATCAATATCAACCGACCATGCATTCAAAACACATCATCAGATCCGAAAAACACGTACGAATTGCACGGTTTCCGTGACGCGAGCGCTGAAGCATACGGAGCCTGCATCTATCTGAAAGCAACTCACCATTGAGGGAACATCGAAACTGCACTTATCTCATCAAAGTCAAGGATCGCCTCGATGAAAGAGATCACGATTCCTCGGTTGGAACTACTTGGCCACCTTACCCTCGCACGTCTTTCACCCACCGTTGTCAATGCCCTAAAAAGTGCTACAAATTCAAAAGAATCTTGTAATGGACTGGCTCAAAAGCAACACTAGCTTGGATCAAGACTTCCAAGGAACTTCAAACCTTTGCGAAAATCGAGTGAAAGAGATTCGGAAGCTGACGTCAATGGAAGATTGATATTACCTCAAGGAGAAAAAAAATCCTGCAGACGTCATCACTAGAAATGCAACGTCAACATCACCATGTCAACATCTCCAAAACGACATGTGGTGGCAAGGTCCAGACGAAATTCGACAACCTAAGCAAGAAACATCTGATTCAAACATCGATTCCATCAGACGTTGTCCTCCCGACGAAGTAAAGAAACAATATGTAAACCTGGTACATTCTGTGGATAACGTTTCCATGGAAATCAACATCGACATCAAAAGATTCAACTCATCGAAGAAACGTCTCGGAACTACTGCCTTTGTTCTGCGATTTATCAACAACGCAAAAGCGAAAGTTAATCTACAAGCTAAGAAACTGCAGACATCAGTACTAACTACAGCGGAATTAAACACTGGAGAGGAGTATTTAATTCCGTGTTGAAAACAGTTGTCTACCTTTAATGATGAACAAGGATTGTACGTTGTAAGGGACGCCTTCAACATGCACCAATACCTTTAAACACTAGCCATCCGATCCTGTTACNAGACATCAGTACTAACTACAGCGGAATTAAACACTGGAGAGGAGTATTTAATTCCGTGTTGAAAACAGTTGTCTACCTTTAATGATGAACAAGGATTGTACGTTGTAAGGGACGCCTTCAACATGCACCAATACCTTTAAACACTAGCCATCCGATCCTGTTACCAAGCAGCCATGATCTAACCAAGCTCGTAGTAATGGACACACACCATCGCGGGAAACATGCTTGGGTAAAGGGCTTACTGACAGAACTAAGGCAGAAGTTCTGGATAGCCATAGGCAGAGGCTTCGTAAAAAAATTCTACATTTTTGCTACACTTGTTGCAGACACGAGCCTAGAAGCTACGATTACCCGCCAACGCCACCACTCACTGCTCTACGAGCGAATGACACAAAAGCATTTTGTGTTACAGGAGTAGATTGTTTTGGCCCTATCCACGTGAGGACCGTCTACTCTCCGAATTCGAGAACCAACAAGACATGGGTTACACTGTATACATGTGCTGGGACGAGACCAATTTTACTGGACCTCGTTGCGCATCCTTCTTCCTCCAATATCATATCAAGTATTACAAGATTCATCTCAAAACGAGGGTGTCCAGACCACATCATTTCTGACAACGGATCAAATTTTGCGGCTGAAGACTCTCAAAACTTTGTCGCAAGCCGCAACATCAAATGGCATTTTAATGTACCACTGGCGCCTTCGCACAGTGGATTTTTTGAAAGAATTGTGTGAATCGTAAAATCTTTACTAAAGAAAGAGCTAGGAACAGCACATTTGACCTACGACCAAATTTAAACTCTTCTTCTGGAGATCAAACAAGTAGTCAACAATCGCCTAGGCCCCCACTTATACGCAGATGAAATTAAACCGTGTCTTACTCCAAACTATCTCCTGTTCGGTCGTCGTCTGCAATCACCATTACTTAACAACCCTACTGATCTACCAACCAATGAGTATGATTCTACATTCTACAACGAAGTCGATGAAACTATCTCACACTTCTGGAAAAGGTGGAAAACCGAGTATTTAACCGTACTTCGAGAACGACATTGCAACATGGAAAAGTCTCAGTCCTTTGTCCCGATGAAAGGAGACTTTGTCATCACACACGAAGCTTACACATCAAAATCATTCTGGCGTCTAGCTGTCGTACAAGATCTTCACACCGAAACCGATGGATTATGTCGTAGTGCAACTGTCAAACTTGGAAAGACACAAAACATCAACAGCTGTCCAATTTTGAACTTGTTTCCGATCGAATATGTTCGCAACAATGAAGCGAAAATCGAACTAACGAAAGAAAAGCGAGTAATTAGTGAGAATAAACTACGAGCAACGAACGAACAACAACAAAGACCAACTAATGCAGGACGATCAAGAAAAAATGCAGCAATTATAGCGGACATGAAATTTAAATACAATGCTTGATAGACTTTTGACTAAATTGAGACTTGATATTGTTTGACCCCACCTAACATCGAGGGGAGTGCTACATAACTTTGCATTACACGTGACATTTGTTTTGTTTGTACATTTTTTTAAACAAGATATCTTCTAGAAAAAATCTCTAACGAGGAAAGAGCAAAGAAATTCTATGAAAATTAATCTATTTAATACAGTCCTCTATCTACGAAATTATCAAAATTTGCTGCAGAATATGATCAATGATTTCAAAGAATAGCCTTCTGATGCTTTGTTCTAACGAGCTTGCAAATGCTACTCTCTTTCGAGTAGGCTCCGATTCAAACTCAACATTATTGATCACAGACTGCTGCCAAATTTGACAAAAAGACTCATCAGTTCTCAGTCTTGCAATAATATCCTCTACCTCTTTGACATGTGCAATACAGTACGAGATGTCAAACCTCTTTATTTGTAGAATAGTAAATAATATTTCTGTGTGAGGAAATATACATTGGAAAACTTCTAGCAAAAATAGAAACTCAGCACTCTTCAATTTCGAGACATATTCACTTGCAGTATCCACAGTGTCATCATCCTATAACTGCGAATTATTACTAATGTCTTCAAAAAATCCTTCAAGACCACTTAAAATAATAGAGTGAAACGTCCCGACCAAACGACCATTCGAGTTTCAACGAGTTTCGGACGCAGTTGGAACCCTACGTTTCACAAATTGATGTAAGTTGGAAGAGTGCTTTGGAGAGCGAGAAAAGAATGAGGAAAGCCCAGTTAAGGTAGAGGAAAATCGTTTGCAGGAGTTTATCTTGCGAACACTTTGAGAAAGAACAAGATTAAGCTTATGAGCACAGCAATGAACAAACGAGGCTTCGGGGTATTTTCTCCTGACTCTTACACTAACTCCTGATATTCCACCAGATATAACAGAGGCACCGTCATATGTCTGAGCAACAAGTTTTTGTCCGACTTTATACTCCTCAAGCTTTGATAAAACAAGCTGAGCTCTTTCTTCTGCACTTCTCGTCGAGCTGCAATCAATAAATTCAACGAATGGTTCACAAACGTGGAAATTCGAAATTTATCGAAAAACAACAGATATTTGTTCCTTCTTGGATACGTCTGGGCTTTCATCAAGCTCAATTGCTACAAAATCCGCTTCATTGAGCTCGGAAATTTTCTCCTTGGTCATGCGTTGTCCAATACAGAATATTAGGTCAAATTTGTACATTAGGAGACATGCCAGTAAACACAGCAGCATTAGAAAAATGACTTCTTAAAATGTCATCGTATTGTTCTATCAGTTTTAGAAGCTCTACGTAATTACCTCTGTTCCTAGACTCTTCTTTCTCCTCGTGATCCCGGAAAGAAAATTCTTGCTTGCTAAGAAAATGAACAGCGTCCATTAATCTTTGCATTGTCTCCTTATTTTTCTTCACTTTCTCGTTGAAAATCTCAATAGAGCGTTGTCTCTGGCTGTCCATCACAAAATCAATTCTATTTCTACCAAATGTTTTGAGGTGAATCATTGCATGAATGTGCGCCTGTAAGAGCCCATGTTTTCTCAATGATTTGCTCAAATTGTTCAGATCCTTATAGCCAGTTTTGCTCCATACTCCTTTCACCGGGATAAACAACAAACAAGGCCAGCAATGCAATGTTATTATTGTCTGAGCCACAAAGCCATTCAGTTCGTTCATACGATTCTGTCATAAAATGGCGTACAAACCCTCCTTTACAAGGCTGGACTATGTCAAGACACGGTTTCGGTCTCCCACTTTCAATTTTTCTCTGTCTTTCAGCAAACGAAAACCTTGAAAATGATTTAACAAGTAATATTGCAATAACATCATTACCAACAGACTTGGCCATAATATTGTAAAGTAGATATCAATAAATTAACAGGCTAAATAATATTCACTCAAAGAGTTACTACTTCGTTTGAAGAGGCTTGGTTTGTCACTCCCCCCTTTTGAATGTAAACGTGTCTGTTCATCGGCTATTTAATTTCCGAAACTCCGGCCGTTATGCTTCAAATTCCAGAAAACAATTTTATAATCACAAAACACATTTTCTAATCACACTTTCAATCAGGGGGCAAGATTGGAAAAATTTCTGGTTTGGGAAAGAATTTCAAAACTTCGAAAATTTATTGCCGGAATGTGAACAGTATATGATTTTTACAATTAAATGAACCTTCTAAATTACCTTCATTCAAACAATTAGAAAGTGTTAAATAGAGACAAATGATAATTACTGAAAACAGACAAAATTCGCAATGCAATATTTTCTTTTTAATTGTCCATTACAATACTGAGAAGAATTCAATACATTATTATCTCGAACTGACATGGTGTTTAGCAAACAGCCTAATTACGAAATTCACAAAAAAAGGACAACCCCCTGCTCCTTTGCACGACTTTGCTGCACACAAGGTGTCAAAATTCGCATGAATCGTAAGCAGATTGAGCCAAAACCCAGGTCACTTTTTCTTCAGTTTCTTACTTGCTGTGAAACTGACTTTCTGGGTCTTTCATTGATGGAACCCCTGGTAAACAGTGGTCCCATTTTTGTCTTTCACAGATATCCAGAAAGACCCGAACGAAAGGAGCAGATCAAGAAAAACTGAGACAGAAAGTGTGAATAAAAATGCAAGACATACGGATCGCCCCTCCAGGACCCTCCGTGGGAAGGTCCTTCCTCTTGGGTTGGTCATCAGCCAAAGCTCAAGCACCTCAAGACAACCTGTCCTGTGTGGTTGGGCCCTATAGCTGTAGACCCGACTAAGGAGAGACCAGAGCACCACACTTGATCTCAGCCAAAAGGCCGAGAAGCGATTTAAACTGACTTTCTACGAGGAAAACATTTATGTCGGTGCAAGTGTCAGAAGCAAATTTCAATTCCCATTGTTGTCCGACCCAAAGATATTTCATAACGAGATCTAACAAAAAACTTGATCGAGGATGAGGCTGAAAGCTGAAGTTTCAGAGCTTATTTTTCCGTTGTTTCACAGAATTAAAGATAAATAATCTCAGAAATCAAGCAATTAGATTGGTTAAAACTAGCCGGAAGAGATTCACTGGTAATTTTGTGACGTGGGATGACTCAGACAAAAGATTTTGTCTTTGCACGGCTTTGCATTTGATTACAATTCAATCGGTGTCGATCGTTATTCCCCAGAGAAACACGTTTTTGGTAAGAAAACCCCATGAATAAATATCAAGGGAAAGGTTCATGGCCTGAAGCAAAATTTAATAATCTGAAAAATTATTTCCAGCAAAATCTTAGAGTATTCACTGAATGCCTTGCATACCCTGATGCTACGCCACTGTTCATATTTTTCATTAGACTTAGCTACTTCTCCTATAACTTCAATTACATTAACTTTGCTTTTATAAAAGAAGTCTTTATTCGTAAAGATGTTGTCGATCTGTTTCGTTGACAAACCGTTTTGAAATCCTCTCAATATCTGGTATTCTGGTTGAAACAAGCTTTTCCCAAAAACAAACAACCAGTTGTAATCTAACCATTTTGGTCGAAGTAGTAGGTTGAGCAGCAGTGTCGTTTTTCCCGATCCTGATTTACCAATAATCAAACCCCGAATACTTCATGGAAACAGAGCATCTTGATTTATTTTGAGTGAATCTAAATTCCATACGTAACACGAGTTTATCATTTTTAATACATAGAAAAAAATGTATTGTCTCATATGGAAAAGACAGACTGAAACTGAAAATCAACATCATGTTTTTAGTAAGAAAATAGATCAATGATTCATGGTAACTGCTCTACGTGCGAGTGCAAAAAATCACGTTTTGTGGTAAACTAGATATTACATTAATTTTATATACGTTAATTGGTAAGTTTCTAAGACTAAAAGGTGGGTTGAAACCTGGAAAGCAAAAATACTTGGGTCCATATAACCTTTTGGAGAATCAACTAGGTTTTGGTAGGCTAGTTTCACGTTCTACCCTCTAACAAAGTAGATGCTGTAGCCGCTTAACACGGTGTTCATTATGCCATGTGCAAGGACAAAGAAATGGTATACAAAAGCAATGTAGGCTCCTCCTATCTAAAATTGACGGCACTTAGGCTGTCGATCTTGAGGAGATGCAAAAGTTATCCAAGCACAACAATGGGTTTAGTTATTTCCTGGCAGTGATTGATACATTTAGTAAGTACGGTTGATTGATTCATTTGAAAAAGAGGACAGGTGTTGACGTAGGAAGAGCTTTTGCAAAAATATTCTTACAAAGAGTTCCAGATAAAATTTGGATTTTGAAGGTAAAAAAAATTTTAACAAACATATTGGGGACTTGTTAAAGAAAAATGACATGGAATTGTACAGCACCGACAATGAAGAGAAATCACCAGTTGTCTAAAGATGGAACCGAACATTGAATAAGAAAATCTATAAATATCTCATTGCAAATCAAACCAGTAAGTACATAGATGTTCTACCTTAAATGGTTTAAAAGTAAAATGGTACCAAACACAGGTGCATTGAAATGATACCTAACGATGCAAGTAACCCTCAAAATTCGACTAAACTTTTTATTACTCTATACATAAACCCACCAGAGAAAATTGAACCCATTTAGAGTTGGTGATCGTGTTAGAACTGAAAAAAAGAAAAAGACGTTTGANGGAAAGCAAAAATACTTGGGTCCATATAACCTTTTGGAGAATCAACTAGGTTTTGGTAGGCTAGTTTCACGTTCTACCCTCTAACAAAGTAGATTCTGTAGCCGCTTAACACGGTGTTCATTATGCCATGTGCAAGGACAAAGAAATGGTATACAAAAGCAATGCTGTTCTTAAAACGGTATATAGTTTGGATAAAATCCCTCAGAAAGGTATGTGGGGTGTGTTTTCTAGATCTCTCATTGAAACAAAACAAAAATTTGGATAGGGTGTAAAATGGCATGATGAATTAGCCGATGAGTTGCATAAACCTGCACGCAAACACTTTCCGAAACGTAGGCTCCTCCTATCTAAAATTGACGGCACTTAGGCTGTCGATCTTGAGGAGATGCAAAAGTTATCCAAGCACAACAATGGGTTTAGTTATTTCCTGGCAGTGATTGATACATTTAGTAAGTACGGTTGGTTGATTCATTTGAAAAAGAGGACAGGTCTTGACGTAGGAAGAGCTTTTGCAAAAATATTCTTACAAAGAGTTCCAGATAAAATTTGGATTTATGAAGGTAAAAAATTTTTTAACAAACATATTGGGGACTTGTTAAAGAAAAATTACATGGAATTATACAGCACCGACAATGAAGAGAAATCACCAGTTGTCTAAAGATGGAACCGAACATTGAATAAGAAAATCTATAAATATCTCATTGCAAATCAAACCAGTAAGTACATAGATGTTCTACCTTAAATGGTTTAAAAGTAAAATGGTACCAAACACAGGTGCATTGAAATGATACCTAACGATGCAAGTAACCCTCAAAATTCGACTAAACTTTTTATTACTCTATACATAAACCCACCAGAGAAAATTGAACCCATTTAGAGTTGGTGATCGTGTTAGAACTGAAAAAAAGAAAAAGACGTTTGAAAAAGGCTGCACGGCAAACAGGACAAAAGAGCTGTATGTCATCACAGAAATACAGAATAGTAGACCATCTGCATACAAGATAGCAGCCTGAACGGTGAAGAAATTCAAGCTTGATTCTACAAACAGGAGCTTCAGTTATCAAAGCAAGATGTGTTTCCAGTTGAAAAGATTATCAAACATCGACAACCTTAAGTCATATCGATGAAGATCACGAGGAATCCTACGATAACGTCAAAAGAGTGATGGGCTACATACAGCAAGTCCGGAGAGATCTTAATGATAATGCATGATTGGAATGTCAAAGTACGGGACCAACATGAATATCCGCTAAGGTGATAATATAGATTCGCGGAAAGAAATGAGAATGGTAAAAAATGTATTAATTTGGGCATCAAATTTAATAATCACTAATACGTTATATGAACAGTCAAACAAGAAATTGTACACGTGGAAGAGCCCCGGTGGCATACATTGTAACAAAAATCGACTAAATACTTGTTAATCAAAGATACAGAAATTGCATTAAACAAGTAAAGGCATACCCAGATGCTGTCATTGATTCAGAGCACAACCCAGTTATCATGAATACAACATTAAAATTAGAACAGAAAACCGTTAAGTCCATCTCGATATGAACATACTGAATGATGAAAAAGTCAGACTCAAGGATAACATCATAGTACAGAATAAATTTAGTGTACTTATGAGTGAGCGAATACCTCAGCTCACAGGAGAAAAAATGTACACATATGGAATGCATTTAGGTATAGGGTGACCAAAGCTTCAGGACGTTCTTACTAAAGACGTATAAAAAGAAAAACAAATATGAATGATTAGGAACAGTTTGGAAAGGATGTCGGAAAGAAAGAAAGTGAAATCTACCGACCCAGTCAAATTCATGCATATTAATAAGGAAATAGAAAAAGGGTGCAGAAAAGCCAAGCAGGAATGAGGGAATATTAAATATGAAGAGGTGGAACGACAACAGAAATCAAGTGAAATGCGTGAGAAAGGGAAGGAGATAAAAGATCAGGGATTTACGTCTTGTCTACATTAACATATTGGGCAGAAATATGGTCAATATCAAAGCTTATGTATAAAACCTTGAAATCCTTGAAATGTGGTGCTGCCAAAGGTCGAGTAAATTTCCTACAGAATTTATAACAATAAAAAACTATATGAGGACATTTAGATAAAGAAATTGAAATATTTTGAACACCTTGGAAGACACCACATCGTACAATGTATGTTGTTGGAAAGAAAAATGGATGATAGAAGAGAAAGATGAAGGCCCAGGGCAACCTGATTTAACACCATCAACAAGTGGACACGTTTGAAATATGCATGGGCAACAAGAACATTATATCATCGTGATGAGTGGAGAAGCATTGCATTTAACCCTCGGTCCGAGGATGGAAAAAATGAATATATTACAGGAGGTAGAAACAGGAAAGAACCAGAAATCTCCAAAGAACAATGTGGGTTTGTAAAAGATAAAAAGTGCACGAAATCCAACATTAACGGTGAGAGCACGGGAAGAGCAATCAATTTAGATGCAACCAGATCTATATTTGTACTTTATGGATTACTGCAAAGCTTTTGACAAAGTACAGCACGAAAAATTATTTAAGTTGTTAACATCATTAGGTTTAGATGGAAAGGACCTCAGTATTATTTGGAACCTGTACAGGGAAAAAAGCGTAGCAGTGAGAGTGGAGGACCAGCTTAGTTAATACAGAGCCATTGTAAAAGGAGTTCGACAAGGCTGCATGCTTTCCCTATATTCTTTAATTTATATAGTGAGTTAAGTCCAGGGAAATACCAGGTCTAGAGGTATCACTGTAGGTGGAAAGAACACAAGTAATTTCAGATCCGCAGATGATTCTGTTCTCACATCTCCAACGAAGAAAAATTATAGCAAACACTAGACAAAGTAGAATAAGGAAGTGGTCAAAACGGCGTCTCTGTAAACTGCAAAAGAAGAGAATGTATGGTCATCTCCAAAATAAGTACCGCCACCATGTGAACTCAAAATAAGAACAACGGTCTGAGGCAAGTAAGTGGCTTCAACTATCTTGACAGCTGAATAACATCTGTAGGGTTTTGTGACACATCAAAAGGCGAATAAGTAAGGGAGAATACGCATTTATGAAAATGAAAAACATCTTGATCAACATCAAAATCGACGTAAAAGTGAGAATAAGGATTCCAAAACGTTACATTACTACGATTCATACATATGGCTCTGATTGCTGGAGAGAATATTCTACGATGAGAAAACGAATAAAGGCTCCAGGAACGTGGTTTCGTAGGGGAATATTGACAATTTCTTGCATGCGAGATGTTAGCAATGAAGTACTGCAGACAGCAAAGACGAAAAGGAATTGAATGAACAGACAACAGAGAAAGCAAGAGACAATTTATAGGTCATGTTTTCGGAAAGAAGAGTTGAAACAAATTATGACAAGAATGATTCTTGTCATGAGGCAAGAAAGCGAGAGGAAGACAGGAAATGTTGCTACCAATGGCAGGAGTCAATCCAATGAANGTTTTCGGAAAGAAGAGTTGAAACAAATTATGACAAGAATGATTCTTGTCATGAGGCAAGAAAGCGAGAGGAAGACAGGAAATGTTGCTACCAATGGCAGGAGTCAATCCAATGAAAACAAATTCTGTTACATGCTACGAGAGATTGGAGCAAGTGGAGAACCATGAAAACCTACGTCCATGTGTGTGTGTGTGTGAATGATTGTATGTATGCAGACTAAAGGGTTCCCTCAATATCATTTGGTCACAAGGAATTAAATATGACGATGCCCTGCCTGCTGGTGCTGTGGCTCTGTCCATGACAAAGGGGTACCAATATTTTCGTGGATTATTTCCAGGGATGGTACCAGTTACCTCAAACGCTTTTGAATCTAACAATGTCGCAGAAGCTGTACGCAAGTACTTCAAGAACATAAATGCACAGATTCCCATCGGTAAACCGGTGGTTTTTTAAGAGCAGCGAAGAACCCAGCTTTTGGAAAATTTAGAGCCCGATCTACCAGTACTAGTAAATGGATACCAGATAGGAGAACTGGCTTCCTCCTGCAAAATAATACACATAGTATTTCCACTATGTGAAACGCGTTGTCGCGAGCCTGGCAGAGCAGCAGTTACTTTCGCTTAAGAGTGAAAGCGTCGATAGGTCTGGTCTTTATCGTAGCAAACTACGGCCACTTACATGAAATGATCACGCAAGTATATCTTGTGCCTTTTGACTTTACACATTTCCCTTGTTGTTCGTGTTGAAAGCGAGATCCAACACCAAGGCGGACAAGCAGAACTTAAACAAGTTCTGCACAAGAATGATTGACTTATAACACTACATCAACTGACTGCTGGCGTAGATTCGGATGTAAAAATATCTTACCTAAACGCGACTGTTTAGAAAGCCAAATTTTAGAATGCACCTACTGATAGCGGGGTGTCAAAAGCTCTTTTTCATTAGTCATCTATTAGGAGAAAATGGAAACCTACTTTCCCCAGAAATAGCAAAATGCTGTCCTGCTGTTATTGCAGCATTATCAATAGTATAAAAACTGCTTGTTCGTTGTTGAACCTCCTGCTTTCAATAAATATTGCAATTACATAATCTGTAAGAGTTGATAAAAATTTATTGGGAGCAACCAAACATCGTATTTTTACTTATATAATACGCCCATTTTAGTGCATAAAATCCGTTCCCTTTCGCGAAATGTCAATAATGGTCAACTGGTGAAAAAAGTGATATTTTAGTTCGAGGCTCCAGGAGGCACGCACGTCAATAGCGGCAGTCTTCGGTATTTTACCAAATGTCATTCTAATTTTCTTTTTCTGGCCTATCTAATGTTATTGTTGCGTCGTATGGGCAAGTGTTTCGTTTGACTATTATTTGAAGCACGCCCATTGTGATGAGCTCAGTTTTTGATGATCAGATGCCCCAAAAGCGTGTGTAAACTTTGGATGAAAACATAAGCAAAATCTTTGAAAAGGAGAAAGCACTGCCTTGTTAAATGTCACTTTCTGTGATCCCCGACTCTGCTTGGTATGTTTACTCACACGACCCTCTTCAAATAAGTTGTAAACTTTATACAGTCTTAAAATGGATGTACTGGCTCAAAGAAGGTGAAAACTCGGCAACAAAGTTTTTTGTTTCATGGTTCCATACAACAAATTATTTACCCCATAGGCCAATTCTTACAGTATGTCCATCCGGCAAAATTCTCAACCAGCTCACTTAAATATATTAACGAAGAGATACCTCGGATGGGATTTTTTTCTCAGTGATACTTCATGGTTGTTACCTTGTTAATTCTTGTAATAATAGCATTTGCTCCTGGCCATTTTTCTGATTACACTTACATGCATTGGTTTGTGTACCAAGTTTGTCAATTTCATTTATCTGCGGCCCTTGTAAATGACATCTTTCTACTCCTGCAGAGCTAGCTTGTAGCTCTGTAGGGCCTCGGGTTGTTCAAAGAAGGCTTTATGTCCAGGCAAGAATCTGAAAGAGTTCTATAACATTTCAATAATGACACCTTAGCAGGTCAATATGCTTATTTCTCAATTACTGTTTCAAATCGGGACCTGACAAGTTACGGAAGTAACCCTATTAAAGAACCGAAAAACAATGAGAGACTATTTTAGCAAAGCAGAACAAAAGTTAGACAACAAAGACCACGTTTATTGTTGTTTGGTAAAGGTCGCACTAAGCTACAGATAGGAAAATATCTTCCCTTTCCCGCCTTACACGTCAATTGTCCAATTTTTATCAGCTTTCCATAATCTGTATATTTTGAGTGGTCCATTTAAGGTTGGAATTACTGTGGTTCGACCATGCATACACAGAATTGAAAAAAAATGTGTAAATGTATATATATATATATATATATATGTACATATACACACTTTTGTACATATTCAATACATATTCTATTTCCAGTTGTTCCACTCTATCTTTATAAATACTGTGGATCGTCAGTGATTCTCCTTATTTAAATTTTGGCTGGCGCAGAAAAAGTATACGAACCACTGTGATCTGGGGTTCATTTTTACCACTTGATACCATTTGATATTGTCAATCCTAAAAAGCGGCTACAAGGCAACTAGTGGCACGTTGTTCTAACCTGCATCGTATAAAAAACTCCTGTTTCAACCAAAGAAATGCAACAGTAAGATGGGGCAAGTTAGTTTGTGACAATTGAATGGCGGCCTCAGTATAATGAACTCCACAACTTCCACACAAAACAAGTACAAAATAATCAATTACCTACTATAAAAATATAAATTATTTTGATACGTCATCAATACAAAATGACTACATCAAATACTTTCATAATTAACAGTAGCTGCTGTAACTTCAAGGTACGTTTTGTGGAATCGATGATAGGGCTCGTACACAAAGTCTCCAGTTTATCTAGTCTTCAATTGCACAAATGAAAAATACAAACATAAACTTTTGGCAGAATTATAAGAACTTGCATTGTTAAGACACTATTACTTGGAAGAAATATTAGAGGTCCGGAATACACAGGGGTTTTTAACCTACAGGGTTTCCAAGAAATAAAGAGACTATTTGGAAGATGTTGAACTACACCATAAAAAATATTTTAGCAACCAAATGGCTACAATAAGCTATAAACCATTGCCGTATAGCAATGTGAACTTTGAATAAATAACGAGACTTGGGTAATCGTTCTGTATACATTACACCAAGAAAAACATATCCCCAAATTATAATATTATAGAGTTTTAATATTGTTTTCTCTTCGAAGACACTTGCCTACTAAAAATTATCTGACTTACTGCAAATCAAGCGTTATTAAAAAGGTAAATTCACAAGGAAAAACCACCTTCCAACACCACCTTCAATAAGGTACTGAATCGAGCAAGCACCACACTGCTCCTTTAATATAAACACAATTTTGGAAGAAGTCGAGATTGTTACTCAATGTTGCATTTAATGGAAGGTGATTGACAAAATACGCTTGGTATCGAGTAATAGATTTGCTGTTCCTTAAATTATATTTATCCAGTTCATGTATATTTATGGTTCGCGATAATGATATATGCCAGAATTCTTTTCTGACCCAATTAAATTGCATACAAAATAATCAAGTGGACTATCTGTTTCATTCCTTGATGGAACTTAACAATTAAGTTCTTTTGACGGGCACTGCACTCTATATACTATCAAAATTTTTTTTGACAAATTCTGGTATGGAAACTGAAATCTTTGCAGCTTCTATACAAACACATAAATTTCTCCAGTCGCGAAGATGGAAATGGTGATCAAAATACAGTGTTACAGGCACCAGTATCACCTTACATTTTTTCATTACAGAAGCTATGTCGTCTTAATTCGAATAAAGAAATAAACAAAAGCACCTTTCACAAGACAGCATACATCATTAAAGTAAAAAGCCTTGAAAACCCCAGAAACTAAGAACAGACCTTACCTTTTTGATTCCACAAATACCAAACTAAATTGGGGTGTAACACATATAAGCAATCAACTTATTAAAAAACCCAAACCCAATGCCTTTCATATTGCAAATATCTCGCTGCAAATATTGATTTCTCATTTACATGGGCCTATTTTACAATGGGGTTATCGCAAACCATCGGTTTAACTCATTAACAGTACGCAAAAAACTCTTCTACAAAAAATACGATTAGCACTGATGAACAATTACACCTCCACAGCATTGAAAACCAATCTTAATAAAAATTTGAACATTAAAAAGGCTCTATCCTTTATACAATATTAACAGGTTGGGGAGCAGTTATTGGTTTAAACTCGGTTTTTTACATCTCTTTTGCCTGATTGAATACTTGTTCAATTTTTCCCCACTACTTTTCCTCCGGACTGTGGTAAAAATAAACTGAGAACAATGACTAAATCTTTGTACAATATAATAATCATTCTGAGGGCTAAAAGTTTGGTAGTGTATTTGATGGGAATATTTTCTTGTCAAGGCCCCCACTGCTAAACCCCCTTTTCATTACTGCAACCAAAAACACTGTTGATTTTTTGCTTAACTTTATAAACTGATTTTAACTGCATCATCACCAACCAGGGGGTAATGTCGTTGCTTTTAGTTCGGTCGACATATCATCCTGTTAAAGATGTCTCAAAGAAGTAAGTAAAAGTCAACACATGGGCAAGGTGGCTTATAAATCAATGTTGTCACAAAAATGTCATTCTGGTGCCATTTGTCAGTCTCTTCTTTCTCCCAAAGAAATGTTAAGAAACAAAGTTTTACTGTATCTTAAGAATGACTACCTTCTTTGCAGAGCAGATACCAGCCTAGCTAGCTCTCTTTTGTCCAAATGTCATAGGTGGGTTCCCTGCCATACAATTCAATATTATTGCCATCAACTGGCTCTTTAATAACTTATTATTTATGCTATTACTGGGATCTCATTTATTTTCCCTCTTTCATAAATTGAACTGTAGAAACAAAATCCAAAGGCTAGATCTAATATCCCCGACTAACATAAAAAATAAATTCATAGTTGTTTTTCAATCACAGTGAACACTAAGCTATTTACCAATTGTACCTCTGCTACTGCTAATCACAGAAATTTTCTTCTTTGAAGCATTATTTTTATTGGGGTTAACTGAAATTTACAAACCCAATAGTAAATCATGGTCTTCTTATCTAAATCAAGTTTCAATTGCAAAAAATCATGGCTGATAAACTGGGGGTGGTATAGGTGGTAAGTCGGAATCTATTGGAATTTCATTGTAAATTAACTGAAGAGCCATCTCATCTGGGTCCTCTCTATTTCTGTCCTCACAAGTACATTGTAATAAATTCAATGTTGTGGCAATTGTTGCAGCTATACCAGCCCCAACAGTCAGATAAAGTGCAACATCCAACTTTACTTTTACTTTATTCTTTACTGTATATTCTTTTGTTTCAATATCAACTGTTATCCAGTATGTCAAAGCCATTGCAAAAACAGCCAGGAGGACTAAAAGGCAAGACAGGATAAAAATAAGTAGCTAGGATAACTCTACAAACCAATAAAATATTAAAAGGATCATAATGAATAAAACAAGGTGTCCTCAAAGATGTATCCAAGCCTTGTATTCCATCTGGCTTAATGTGCTAATAACACTTTCCTCATTATTATCCATTCTTTCAACAGGTGAAAAACATTAGAATTCTGTTATCCTAAAGCTCCCTGATTCCCAAGTGGTAACATAGTTCATGGAATGTTTATCTAAGTATTACATAACCATTTAATTTTTCAGCTTGGTAAAAGTGTTGCATATCATCACAAGCCATGTGTCAAATGAATGTAGCCTCTTGCCTTCTTCCAGCCGTTTTTAATGGAAGAACTGGCTCCAGCAAAGGAATGTATTACCAAAGCAGCAATACCATTCAATCACCCAATTTAATAATGTGGGGCTCACCAATTATGCAAGTTCAGTTCATTATGCCATGACACTGTTTATAGGCAAAATGTATGGAGTTTTAAAAAACCTCCAGGGCAGCAATTCATCTCATATGGCAATGGCCAGAAATAATATAACTTATTTAAAACTACGAACCATTGTACTTTGTTCATCAATGATAAAGATTATCTTCACACAAAAACCAAAGTACTGGGAACAATGCAATCAAACAAACACATTTTAAGACACTACCACACCTCAGTAGCCAGATACCTATAAAATGAAATCAGTGTAACATGACACATGAGCTGGTAAAACTAAATTTATCTGGATAGTTGTTGATAAGTCAATTAAATTTAAGTATTGTCTACCTCCATCCAATGTCAGACTTAAAAAAACAATAATAGGTTTTAATATCCCTAGCATTACTGTCACTCCTTATTCTTTATTGTGAAAAATGAGTGTTTTAAGTTTGTTTCAAGAATAATAAATTTGTACTGCTATAAACAAAATTTACTATACTTAAAAGACTATAATTTCCTAAGAAGTACCTCAATAATAACCTTCCTGATTTAAGCCCCAAAAAATCACTTCTACATAGAAAGAAATCATTTTAGCAATGGTAAAGACTTATTGGATTTTATTGGGAGATGGGGGTATTTTTTGTTACCATGTCTTTTAGTTTAAGACAAAACATAAGCAAAGCCCTCTTATATGTAATCAATGTAATTCCATTGAAAATCATAAATTATTTAGTGTGCTAAAGAACTGGCTTAGCAAGAGCATCATGAAACTAAGGAAATTACATTGAGTACATATAAGAAGTGCTGGCAAATGGATAAAATTTATTGATCCTGCAAACAAAGTCTTTGATCCTGCTGCACAACATAATGAAACACCAGTACAGGCTATAATTACAGATTAAAGCATTTTTGTAATAAACTGTACAGGCCATGGTCTTTGAGGTGAGGAGACACCTTGAGGAATATCAAACAAGGTGGCATGTGATAATTGCTAACTGATGAATAAATTAACAACAGTGGACAAAAGAAGGTAATTCACTCTTGGTTCATAGATAAACTTGGTGAGGTCATGCTATGAGCCAGAAAAAGCTTAAATGACAGATACTAAAACAACTGTTAACATAGAAATTTTGCCTGCTTTTGAAAGAATGGTCACTGCTGTCTCTCTTCCTGCCATAGGGGCAGATGATGCTTAAAGGTCTGCACATAATCATCATCATCATATCATCATATTTGGTTTAATGCCCATTTTACACGCTAGCATGTGTTGGACGCTTTCTTGAAATTGACTTCCAAGTTATCCTATCCTTAAGTATAATCAGTCCATAAGTAAAAGTATAATCAAAATTTACCAAATATCTATTAAGTTCAATTTTTAAAGGGTTAGAAGCTATTTCAATTCAAAGGATTACATGGCAATGTCTTTTTTTCTTTAACTCTTCCACAGTTGAAATCAATAAAATTAATTCCCACTCCTACCTAGTTTTGTTGGAACCAATATAATATGACCAGTATAGTCCCATTATGCAGATATGTTATCATACATTATCTTGTTTTTGTTCCTTGACAATGATAAATTGTGCATCCAACAATCTATAGATTCATGAGGTTTAAGAACACTGTTTCTCTTGAAAACTTGCTGTGTAACTAAACATGGCAAAGTCTATATCACTCTTTCAAATTTGCATATCATTGTACTGGAAAATGCAACTTTGACACCACATTTACAATAATGTCATCTTAAGTTGCCACCACTTCTACCCATTACCCATACATGCAAACACAAAGTAAAACAATTTGTTTCTTTACCTGCTAAGATATTTCCAATTGAATTTCTTCGCATACAACGTAACCCTCTTCTATTTATTCCACAAGTATCCAGAGTAAACTGAAACATACTGCAAACCACTCCAAGAAGGCACATGGTAGCAATAAACCTAAGTTTCAGTACTGTCATTCCAGTCATACAGAAATCTTCTATAAAATAAATAATAAATAATATTAACAGAAAAAAGTGACTCAAAAAGTGAGATAACATTGACTGCAACAATAACAAATAATAACCCATGCTTGGTATGATCTAATTTATTAAAAGCTTCAGGAAAGGAGGGCATAAATGAAGCAAAGAGTTTACTTGAAAGCCCTGGCTAAAAGACAACTGTTTCGGAGAATCTTAAACCAATTTAGATTTGGTTAAAAGGGGAAGGGAAAAGAAGGCAGGGCAATCTAGCAAACATGGAGGGAAAAGAAACTCTCATGCATTACACCATGTAACACCATGACACAATGTCATGGATGTAGAAATGAATTGATCTGCAATCTTCACCAGTGCATTGGAGCTGGTTCAGAATGTTTACAACAGTAAAGATTAGCTTGTCTTGTTTGAACAAATTGCTTATATTATCTTTTCACAAACAGTTGTTTTAACACTCCACTTGGACAAATCTATATGCAGTCTATGTATTCATTATCACAGTAAGTTTACCAAATTTCTATACAAAAAAGTTATACATGGTTAGTATGTATACACACATTACAAAAAATATAATTTTTGAAAAAATGTGTCACTGTAGAAGCCTCAGCAAATCATCTTGATCCAAAAGCACTTCTGAAATAGCAATGAAAAGCTTTCTTATCTGTATTCCCATAAACCATTATGCTAATGAGACAAAAAGATGGCAACTAATTGCCTGACAGTTACATTTGTTGATGGGCAATTTATTATGTGGACAGTCACACTGACCACACATAGTATACAGCACATATAAATTTTTTTATGTGTTATTTCTTGTTTCTTGTGTGTGTACTACATTAACTTCTTGATAACCAAAGCAAAATGATAATATTTTATCATAATGATGATGGCATTAAGTTGTAAATAATAGTATTACTTATTAATACAAGTTCATTTGCATATTTTTTATTCGATTGCTCAAGTTTTACTTTACTCTCAGTTTTCAATCAGTAAACAAAAGCAATTTTTCAACATGACCCAGTTCTAAAAAACCCTGAAAGGAAAAGGCAAACAGGCATATGAAGGTTACAATTACACATACCAGTAACTGAGGAGTGAAATGGTGAAGTTAATTAAAGAACAACAGTAGAAAATCAGCATGCACTGTTACAACTGTCAATATTCTTTATTAACTCATATGCAACTGTTGATAAAGATAAGGTGTACAGCTGTTTGGTGTTGAGAGGATTTCCCTGTAAATGTAGAATAAAATTCAACATTTTTTTCAACTATGAGCTCATGGTGACTGATAATCATGCCTTGAAGCTGATCCATTACCATGTACAAAAGTATTCTCTAACAGATATCATCTGTTATTATAGCTGCAAGCTAAATGCTTACCCAGGGTACTACTTAAGCATTTTAAAAAACAATACTACAAGAAGCCTGGGTTTCCCAAGCAACCAAATGTCCATATGGAAGGTACTAATGTATTTTGTAATGCTTAGCAGAACTTACTAAGTCTTACCAGACAAATGAGATTTTTTCAGGATGACAAGTAGGAAAAATTGTCTGAGAGTGAGCTGTAGCACAACTAGTGGTGTACTAAAAGCAGTTTGAATAAATTCCAATAAAAATGTAGTACCAATGTAGTGATGCTCCTGTTTATGTCTGTCATGCAATCATCAAAACAGTCTACATTAATAGGTTTCATAAATAACCATTGTTGAGAATTGAACTATATTAATCTTAAGTAACAATGAGTCCAAATGCTTATACTTCATGACTTTAGGTGGCTGAAAAACATTTGATTCCTACAAAAATTCTGATTAGAAAAACAAGATTGCTTTCAGATGTGGTCACTATTGCCTTGAATATTTTATAAATTATATTTTAAAGTATTATCAGACTAAAATGGGGGTATTTGGTGTTAAAAATTTCAAAAACTACAAGGCTGATACATTTTTCACATGACTTTCCAAGTTCATCTGATCTAGTTTAATTACTGTCAAACTCACGTTATATATGGGTACACAGCAGACACATGTAATTTATATCACATTATGTTCTCCAAAAAAGTCCTGTGCCAACCTAACTATGATGCCAACTTTTGGAAAGCTTATCCGCTGAGAAGCTTATCTAATAAGCACATCAGAACATTGAGACACAGTTTTGAAAGGATTTTTTTCTTGGCATAACTAAAAAGTAGAAAATGGTTACACTTATTCTGTGTCCATGTCTGAACATCCAGTTTATGCCACAAATACTTCAGAACCCACTTTATCATCAGCTGGGGCATCAATGCTCTGAATACCTTCACTTATTGAAAAATTAAACAAAATGCAATGGAAGCTTTTATCATTCTATGCTAAATCTAAGCCAAGCAATCTGTTAGAGATAATGCTTTCTAAAAGCCCATGTTTAATCTGTTTTTACCTTTTATATTTCATAAAAGGATCTCAAACTGTTTTGTGGGGGAATTTACCTTTCTAAAGCTGAAAGCTTGTAAAAATGTGTATTGTTATGAATATCCTGATAAACTGCTTATGCATGTCTTATACAGACTTATCAATCGCATCTAGCAATCATACTGTAACCGTGTGGAGGTGTTAGATGTGATCAGAGCACACATCTTTTTCCTTTTGCTGAATACTTCTTTGAAGAAGAAAGCATAAGGCAACCAGGTAAGAAAAGTTTTGATGTAACAAAAACATAATTCGGATAGTTTTATACAATTTTCAAAATCCAAATGGTAAAAATAATTTCAAAGCTTTTTAAGACTATATATATATTATATATATATATATATATATATATATATACACGGCAACTTTAACCCCGAAGACCATGCTTGGTCTCATTCAAGCATGAAATACCAGTTTGAGGACTGGCGGGGTATAGTCTTTCTCTCACGGGCAGGTGAAGCACTCTTCAGCCTTGGATGGCAATCACCTAAAGATGGTGTCTCAATAAAAACACTGGTCCCCATTACCTTAATGGGTTGGTGTCAGGAAGGGCATCCGGCCTATAAAAATACTGCCTCATCATACCATGAAATGACATCCAAAGATATCCGG
>RDPX01000248.1:761912-773162 GCA_003991215.1 Morbakka virulenta
TGTTGATGGGATTGAATTTCACCACAATGACAAAATGGATTGTCCCTTAGACCAATTCTATGCATGAAATTGGCATATCGTCCATATCCAGGTCGTAATCGATTTAAGAGCACCCATTGTTCACACTTCAGGTCATGTCCTGGAGGTTTCACCGTAGGTTCAGGAATAAATTGGGAAAGCTGGTTGCCTGTATTACTCCATCGCTGTTTCCACACATTAGCAGCCCAAGATTTGACAGATGCTGTATCGTTTATGGTGGAAGCTAAAAGACTTCCATTGTAAACAGATATTAATACCTTACTAGTCATATCCAGGTTTGCAAAGGCATTGAGAATTTAGAATTCTAGTGATCATTGAGAAGCTTGACAGATTATTTAACAATGACAATACTGAAGTTTGGTCTGGTTTGAATGAAACAGATCACTAACAACAGCCATCCTTACACCATCATATTATGTGTTTTCTAGTTTTATGGCTTGACAGTCACCTTAACATTGCTATTGGACTGGTATCTGATTGTGAACATGTTGTGGAGTTTTCTTATTGTCTGTGATATATTATAATCTATTAAGGCTGTACATGGGAAGTAATTAAAATATTTTTCAAACTTATGGTTTTAAGTTTGTTAAAAAATTAATGGAGGGGAGCTGCGCAAAGTGTTAAGCATTAGCATGATCGCTAAAAAATTTTTCCAGACTTAGTGAAGAATGTTGACAGAATTTACAGACACCTTGGAACCATTCTATGTACAAATGACATATCACAACAGTTTGTTCTTGTCATCAGGAGATTCTATGTGAGCATAAAATGCAAGGTAAAAGACAGCATCCACAATTTCTAAGTAAAATCCTGCATGCAGCTGAGCAATGTGACATGAGTGCTTCTCTTTCTAACACTGCTAGACTAAATGCCACTGTGATCAACCCAACTCCAGAATAATGGTATAAGATGGACTTTTCTTTTACCAATTTAAGATCTCAAATTAATGACAACCTTTCCCAGTGTCCTATATTTGTTTAATTAATATATAATCTCCAAACAGTATATAATCTCTTGCTTTTATACAAATCCTGCATCAAAATAAAGATAATATGAATTAAAAGATTGCAGATAAGAATAAAGCTTATAGAAGTTATGTGTAAATATTGACAAAAGTCATCAAAACATCAAAAAGAAATAACTAAAATATTTATTTTCCTAAAGGTGTTTGTTTAGATGCTTTGTCTACTGGGAAAAATGTCATTTCAAAGCACTTTTGCCTAAAGAGCAAGGTCTGACAATCAGCCACAAGACACAGGTGATATTGTTTAACATCTTGAACCAGTTATCAGTGCAGGTGCACAGAAATCTTCCAACGACTGAAGAGATTAATAATGAGTCAAGTTCTTACTATGACTAATCTTTGACAAGCCCTATACTTTTGGTCAAACTTCTCAAAAATCTTTTCAGACATAAATTTGTAGTATTATTTGAAAATTAAATAAAAGGGCCTTAGCCATTCATTTATGATGCCCCCGACCCTAGCCTCACAAAAGTAAACAATAATTATATTGTTTCAAACGGTGAAAACCAAAACACATAATTCAACCAGGGGCTACATGACTTTCTTTCTAAATGTTCGTATCATAAATAAACCATAGCACTGAGCTTCTAGCAACTATTTTGGCACACCCTTTCTATTTAAAAAATTTAAGTGGAATTGAGAAACTTCTTAATTTTGCACAAAACGTAAAAAAGGGAATTAGTCTAAGCACTTAAATGTCACCCAGGGCAGGGGTGACTTGGATCACTTAATAAATAAGAAAAAATACTATGAAAATCAAATAAAGTTGACAGAATAAAATGTCAAAACAAAATAAGTCACTTGTTTTTAGTTTATAGGTCTGATAATGAATTCTACAAAGAATAAATGCATCTAAGCGAAAAGGTGAAAAGTGGAACAAATTCACCCTGATTTTCGGTATTTAAAACTTTGAATTCAGTATCTCAAACTGCCGAAATAAAAGCTAACTTCTGCCTTTTGTAAGAGAGGAAAACAATTTCCTCCTTTTAAAGCTTTACTGCCTTGGCCTTTGACTGACTCCACTTCCTCTTGTGTCGACAAATCCTTTGGAAGAAATGAGTTTTTCTTTTGAAATCGCAAAATCAAGTTGGTTAAAAATTGAGTTTTATATCAAGTTACATCCTTAAACAACTCTTTGCAAGCAATAAATTTTGATTAAATTGTTGTCATGGCATTCCTTTGTTCATACAAAAAGACAAGCTTCTGGCTTCAAAATTATGGTATTCAAGGCTGTCGAAATTTCTAATCTCCATCAATGAAGAAACGATATTTTAAAACATGATCATTCAAGTGATTTGTAAAATTAACGTTCGACCTTGTGAATGCAGCTGATGTAAAATTGTTACTTGGAAGAAAATAATATGTTATGATTTCTTTACTCCCTGTCGTTGGATTCATTTCATTGACGAACTGTAACTACAAATTGCAGAAACACAACTTCCATACATTCTAATGACTGAAGTCATACCATATTTTCCTGTTAAAGCATTGCACTGACACTTAATCATGCTTGTTGTGGAGGGTGTATTCTAGGTTATTGGTTATTTAATCAAACAATTACAAAGAAACAGGCTCCATTTATCTAGAATAAGATACCAAATACAACAACAAACCTTCCAAAGACTTCTTCCACTTCAAAGAGGAACCAAATATTTTGTACAACCCAATGTGTCGTCCACTGCACCTTCCACCCTCCACATGGAGCCAGCTTGGCTCTGCCATTGCTACAGAAAACATGCCAGCCACTATAAGACTAAAGAAAGCAGCAGGAATGTTTCGTTCATGTTCTGGTTTTCCAACGCCTCGTCTTCCTTGTCGTCTCCGCGGGCTGACATGGTAGGGAAAGGGTGCTCGATTAAACATGCTACCCTTCTGGTCTCACAATATCATCCGTCGTGCGCTGATGATTACAGTATTAGTTAAAAGAACTTTGAAATTAAGTTTGTCATTTGCGAACCAGTTCATCAATCAGTCAACAATACTAAACCTTAGTGTGCCTTTCAAATGTTTACAATGTTGTTTTTTTTTGCGTTCAAGAATTGGATCTTTGGTGGCAGAACTGTATCCGGGACATTCGTTCACAGGGAAACAAAGAGTTAAACCCTGTCAATGTCAGGTTTCGTTCCCAACCTATTTCATGCCTTGTCAGGCAAAAAAAAATCCAGCAAATAAGATTGATTGATATTTTCCGAACATAACTTTTTGGCCAGAATCAACTCCAAGGGTTGGTTACTGTCAGTTCATTGAAAGAAAATAAAGGTGAGAGTAAAAGCCGAAACATAAATTTAGTTCGTCAAAACTTTTAAGGAGAATAGGCAAAAGGACTAGAGGTAATCAGGCCCTCGATACACTTCATATTAGAAGGAAGCAGGGTACGCTTTGGGTAAAAATATTAAAACATCAGGGGGAAATTATGTACAATGATATCATTACTATTGTTACTTTGTAACCACAGATACACAGTACACACATATTACATTGAGCAGTGGATATACATCCATGGCTAGAATCTTTAGCTAACAAGCTTTGGTAGCTAATTTAAACATCATTCATGCAATTAATCCACACAACACTTCTCTAATAATTTTTTCGCTTTCCCATAACACTGTCTTTTGCATTTTGTTCGCAAGTTCATCTACAACCTTTGCATTAAATAGTTCTTTTATCGAATTTTTTAATTCCTTCATTCCACCACCACAACTCCAATCACTACTGGTTTAATTTTCACCTTGAACCCTTGCCTTCTCTCTCTAAGCTATAAACACAGTTGTTGATATTTCACAATCTTTTCGTTTCTCTTTGCTTGCTTGTTTCATTCTCCAGGGCATGCCATATCCATAATGTATTTTCCTTTTTTTGACTGGTCCTCCAAAGTCATGTCTGCTCTTCTTGCTGTACAATGTGTCCTCATTTGATGTTCCCAATCCCACGAGATTTTTTGCCATTTTTCTCAAACAGGTGTCCTTTCCCTTTTTCATTTTTCCTTGTACTTCACCGTCTTTTGTTTAAATAAATCTTCTTTCTTTTCCCATTCGACTGATGTCTTCTCATATACTCTGACGCTCTTAGCTTTTTGCATCCTGAGAACAAGTGTCATACTCTCTCCCCTATTTCACCACAAAATCTGGAACTGTTTACTTACACAGATTCTTTACACTTCCACTTGTTTCCACTATCTGGTCCAACATGTCGAACATAGTTGCTGTCTTCTCAGATTCTATGTTGCACTTTAGCCACCCATAGTTCTCTTTTTTATACCCCTTCCTTTCCTCAGATTTCCTTAAACTCACTTCTTTTGTTCCTTCCTTGAATTCTTTTTTTAGTTTTCTCCAAATTAATTTCCAGTTGTCATATCTCACTTCATTGCGTTCAACGAATCCTTTTCCAAATTTCACTACCTTACTGAACATCTGCAAAATATCTTCCACCTCCGTTGTCAATGATGTCTATTCTTTGTCATATTCATTCTCCCATGCCTTCTCTAACCATTTGTTTGTTTTGTTGCCAATTAACATGCAACTCTTACTCTTGCCTCATTGTACACGTCTTTGAAGCTTCTCAAACCTCTTCCTCCTTCTTTTCTATATGTATATGGCCTTTCATACCAAGCTTGCTTTCCGTGGCAACTGACATCCCTTAGCTCGTTTTTCGCTATTTTATCAAAAGATTGTACATCTTCTTTTCCAAGTCTACGGACATTCGTGATATAACCTGCCACTGGAACCATTCTTTCAATAATGGCGTACATGAGATGCTTACCATTCAACTTTCGTTTGACCAGTTGCCTTGTCCTTTTTCGCACCTCTTTCTTCACTCTTTCCGTAATCATTTCACATTTATTTAACCACCTTGCTTACATCTTAAGAACTTGTAGGCCTCTTTTTTTCTGGATCGAGCGTTTTCAACCTTTATTCCAGTACTGTCGTCAATCCTTCTCCTTTCACCATTTTAACGTCTCCGAAGATCATTTGTGCATCTTCCTTTCATAACATGATCCTGTATCCATACTAGTCTTCGCGATTGTCTCATTTACTATTCCCAGCTTTTTATGGCTTTCCTGGCATACCTTCATATCATCAATAAATAGGCTATGAGTCCTCCTGAAGGTTCCCTCCCTTGATGCTTCCATTCGATATCCATCTGTCTCTTCTAATAACATCGCGATCAGACAAAATCCCACTGGTGAGTAAATGTCTCTTTGTACAAAATTCTTTTTGATGTTTATCAATTTGTTCACTTTTAACTTTCCACTGTTATTAATTTCCAATTGTGTGCGCTATCTTTTCATCATTACTTTCAAGAGTTCTAAAACTTTATCCGGTATTCCCATCTATCTATAAACTCTCTCCGTCCAATCATGTCTCACTTTTTCATAGGCTTTTTGGTAATCATAGAATGCAATTGCCAAGTTTCTTTTCTTTTCCCTCACTTTATCTATTACGGCATTATCTACCAACAACTGATCCACTGTTCCAAGCACCCCGAGAACCTCCCCAGCTGACCTTTGTCCCAAATTCCATTTATAGTCGCATGCTCTATCATGTACTTGGCTACCATACCTGTAAACTATTTTTAAATGGTGTTAATACATGTTATTGGTCGATACTCTTTCTCATTATCGAAGTTCACTGTCTTTGGCAATGGGACTTCCCTTCCATCTGTCATCTGTTTTGGTATTTCCTGCGAGTTTTTAACCCAATCTTTTCATCACTGATTTCCTTCCACCAGTAGTTTTGTATACCATGAATACTAGGCCCCGACCAGTTCTTTCTCTTTCTTACTATTTCATAAAATCCTTTCTCAGTGCTTTTTAATTTATTCATCTGTGTAACCTTTTTCCTAATTTTCTGTGTCACTTTGCTCATCCATTTCTTGTAAGGTGTCACATTTTTATCTTCCCATATGCCCGCTCAAATTGCACAAACTTCTGTATTTCTCGACCTTTTCCTGTCCTTTCTTGTTCTGATTCAATACCTCGGTAAAATCGTGTTTGATCCTCCCTAAATATGCTATCCTTCCATTTTTACTTTGATTCTTTCTAACTTTACTTTCAAATATCTTAACTCTTCCAGACATTTTTCTTTCTCCTTCAGTATTTGTTGCTTTTCAGCCAGTTGGTCCTAAGCTAGTTCTTTCAACGTTCCAAGGATCCTCTTCTCTTTTCTCGTTGCTTTTCGCCTGATCCTCGGATGTAAATCATTTGCTATTCTGGCTATTTTCTGTCTTACATCTTTCAATATAAATACCAAATTCCTAATTTTTTAATTTTCTTTATTGTTGTTGTCGTCGTCTTTCTTACTCTTTTTTCCGTCTGATTTCATTTCTGGTCATTCCTCAATTGTTATTGTTGTTGCATATACTCCATCAATCATCTTATACGTATCATCATTTCCTTCCAAGCATCTTTCCAATATTTTGTTTGCTCGTGCCCTCCCTTCTTTCCTCAGTTTTGTTTTAATTTTCATCATCCTCTCCCATTCTTCAATTTTCTCCATTGTTGTAGTAGTTAGCTTGTGAAGGTTGTTAAAAAACCTTATTCTCATTTCTTATGTGTTTTCATCCTTATTATCCAACACGTTTTTCTGTTCGATGTCTACTCTCATTGATATTCTTTCTTGTTGCTCCCTTTCTTTACTATTAGCACTTTTGTTGTCTCCTTTCTTTTGCACCACACTCACTTCAACCTTTTCTTCTGTCACATCTTGCGATTCCCTCACTTCTATTATCGCTTTGTCTTTCTTAAATCTTGCAGCAGCATCTCTCATGTACTGTGCTGTAATTCGTTTATTATTGTATCTTTCATTCCATGCCTCCTTGATGCTTTGCATAAAACTTCTTCCTTTCTTTCTTTCATTTCTTTCAATATTAATAATTTCCAATCTCCAAGTGGAACCATTGATCATATTTCCAGTTTCTACTGAACTATTTCCGTTCTTAGCATCACTCTCATTTCTGTTCTCAATGTTTTCACTAATCACAATATCTTTGTGTGGAATAGAGTGACCACCAATTCTTTATTTGTAAATATTTTCGTGTTTTTCACATATCGTAAGACAAATTTTAGAATACGACTACTGTATTCAGTTTTATGACAAGAGAAAACAGGACAAATTAATAATCAGGAATGTTCAGTGAGCAGCAGTAGCTAACAATAACTGGATCTTAATTGTCAGAGTTCTGCTCCGGTACTCATCCTTGGTGTTTATCTCTGACCCCAGATCTTTAATCCAGAGTGCTTCAAGCATGAGAAGATATTCTTCCCCTCTAGACGTCGATTTTGGGATTTCTTTGTCATCATTAGAAAATGCAGTAGTGGAACTGCTTTGATGTTTCTTAACTGGACCTGTTATGGTGCTATGTTCTTTGATGCGAGTTTGGAGATGGCGGCTATTTTGGCAATTTTGTTTATTTTGGCTACTTTGTAGCGTGGACATGTGATTTTGTAAACCATCCTGCTTCTCAACATCTTCTCCACTGGTAGTTTTAGTGAAGGGATGGCGGTCTTTAATTTTTTCAGTGTCATAATAATTACACAAGGTGCACTGGATCGATGGAGATCACGTGCATAGGCTTCAGTACATTTTCCTCTGTATTGAATAATGAGGAGATCATTTCTTGATGTTTTCTCTGATGTTGCTTTTCTCCAATTCTTCTGTGATATTTGTTGCTCTTGGATAGTATTAAGTGTGTTTTACCATAGGGTCATAGAAACTAGGAGGATATTTGTTCTTTTCTAGCACTAGTTTTGTCTTTTCTAAGCTGTTCGTGGAACAGATTCCAGGAGCTACAGGCATTGAAAATCCTGTACAGAAATCCAGACAAAATTCTGTACACAAATCTCTTATATCTCTTTGGTGCTGAAGGATGGTAGTTCATAATAAGACCTGTGTATGTAGGCTTGTTGTATCAAGGAGAGAATAACCTGCCATCAGTATGATGTACGATTTTCATGTCTAAGGATGGTATGGCCACGTTGTCTTCTTTTTCAATGGTGAATTTAAGATTTTGGTGCAGGCTATTAATCTCTGGTAGATGAGGGGCTGGTGGACTGTCCATAGCTAAGCCATCTATCTGTCTGTAGTAACCGTCAAGTGTTGACATAAGAACATCGCATGATACTATCTTGGCTAGCACAATGAAGGTTTCACGGTCTACAGGTGGTTGTTTGTGGGTGCCAATAAACAGCTGTTCTGTGCATATTTCAATAGTTTCCATCACTGGTACATTTGTGGACAAAGAACTCACATCAAAACTAATCACTTCTTCATCAACTAACAGTTGTGCTGTTTTCAATGTGTCCTTTATACTTTTGGTTACACTCTGGGACTACTGGTAGCCATTCTGCAACTTTAAGTGATACCGTATGATATGCTGATCCTGGTATATATAGCACTGGACGTACAGGGGTGTTATTCTTATGTACTTTTGCTAGTCGATAGAGACGTGCTGGCTGACTTCCTCTGGGGCGTAATGTTTTCTCAAGCTCATCCTTGTTTACCTTGTTCTTTTAGATATTTTAGCACCTTCCAAATTCTCTCCTCCTCCTGCAACACTGGATGTTTTTTATTCTTTCGTTTCTTCTCTACTTGCTCAAGCTGAACGAAGACTAATGGGTTTTTTTCATTTCCTTATTGTATGTGTCTTTAATCATAACGCATATACCCCTGCCCTTGTCAAATGGAACAGCTAACACATTATTCTCCTTCAGATAATTTTTAGTCATCTTGATGTTGTGTGATGGTTTCATCTTTTTGCATTTTTTCATGTAACTAAATGTTTTAACATTTACCAAATTATAACATCTGTTATAGTTTCCTATGAAATGTTATGTCACTTACAGTGGTTCAGAAATCCATCCAGTTTAGCTAACACATCTTTGGAATCAAAATGATCAAGCAAAACACTCTTTGGGCCAGAGACAAAGTATCCATGACATATTTTGAAGGTGTTTTTTCCAATTCGTATATCATCACAGTGTTTTGCACCTGAAACAGGAGACGTTCCTGTTCCTTTGAGAAGTTGGTTATCATTTTGGCATGGGTCCTTGCTTGTTGTTATTATTATTATTATTTCTATATTTATTGAAGATGATACAATTCAATTGTTTAAAATATAATAAACAGTGCTGTCAACATCTATCCTTATGAGAGAGAAATAGTATATAAAATTAAAAACTAAAAATAAAAAAAAATTTAAAACGTCGTCCCCAGGGCTTCTCTCTTACTTCCTGCCATTCAAAAATGCCAGAAAAGCTGAGAGGAGACCCTGGGAACGAGGATGAAAAATTAGTTGACTGAAAACAAAATAAAAATAACAAGAAAAAGGCTATTAAAACAAATTTATTTCTCCGTGCTTTTTGTCTGATGTAACCAGTGTATAAGACAATTGATGGTATACATTTGTCTGGAGCCACTCTTCTTAAGCCTTCTCTTTTCTCATTTAATAGAAGTTTTATCTTCTTAAGGTCTCCCTTTGCTCTGATTAGTTATTGTTCAAAGCTATTGCTGAAATTTATGTATAGATTTCTCATCAAAACAGCCATTGTTAGATATTCTATATTTCAGGAAATAGGGGATTACATCTGCCCGTTTACAATGCTTTAGAAATTTGATACTGAGACTATTATTTTTTTCTTTCCAACAGAGTCTTTTAGTATTGCATATGTTGTTTTCAAGAGCTATTACGCTTAAGTTCTGCTGTCCCCAGGGAAAATGGGAGAAACATTGTGGTCACAAGCTGTATGGAATAGAGAGACAAACAACTCCTTATTTGTAAATAGCTTTTTTTTTACACATCTTAAGACAAAACTGAAATATATAGAGAATACAGCTATTTAGTTGACTACAACAAGAGAAAAACAGGACATAAATTCATAATCAAGCATACTTAGTGGTCAGCAGTAAGTAACAACAACAAGATCTTTCTCTGCCTTCTTTTTTAATCTTGCAGCATTTATCTCGTAAATTTTGTTTTGATATTCTTGCTTTTTCTGGGAATTCCTTATCCCATTGTCTTTTCATCCGTTCCGTAATTCCTTTACCTCTCCTTTTTACCTCTATGTCAATCTTGACCAAAAACCTCTTCTCCTCATCAGTATAATTTGATAGATGATGTTTATTTGGAGCTTCTTCATACGAGTCAGCATTTATTATATTTGCTACGGTTTGTCTTTTAAATGCTCCATCGATGTAATTAGTTTCTATTTAAATTTGAATATCACCTAAGTCTTTCATAAATGTTTTTGACATATGCACGTGCAACAGTCCATCCAAAGTTGCCAGACTCTCTGGATATAGTTTTTACTAATGAGGGTTTGTCATTTCTCACCAGATATAGTTCTTGAACACATAACGCAGCGGCCATCCACTCCTTGGAACGATTAATACCTTGAGTTGCGAGTATCATTGTTTGTGTGCCCTTCACTAGACAGGTTGCCATCAAAGTCTAAAGGTATCTTATCTGCTCTGGTTTGTAATCAGAGTTCTCCTTCTCCAAGATTGGTTTCTATCCAAAGCTAATGAACCCAACCTTTAAAGGTGCCAAAAACTCAACTTCTCCTGTTAGTTTCAAGTACAAGCCAGGAGCTGGACTTGACTGTCAGAGGCTATATGTTCTGTTTGCCATAGGAAGCATTTTTTAGGCTTAGGATTCTCATCCTCTTTAGCCACTCCGCCAATAATTCTTTAGAACCTTATTATTATTATTATTATTATTATTATTATTATTATTATTATTATGTTCAATGTTTCACTTCTCAACTTTAGTTCTTGATGTCGGCAAATTAACTTGAAAGCAGGCAGCAACAAGCCACCAGAGGTTTTTTGTACGACTTCCATTTTGATGTTTTCATCGCAATCCTTCAAATGTGATTCAAGCTTCTTACTAACCATTCCCAACGCACCTATAACAACAGGAATCACTTTAACCTTCTTTAGCTTCCATAACCGTGCAATTTCATCCTTCAATGGTAGGTATTTCTCAATCTTTTCCGTTTCCTTCACGTTTACCCTTTTGTCCCCAGGAATGGCGATGTCTATTATTTTAGCCTCTTTTGATCTTTTATTTATCATCACAATATCAGGCTTTCTAGCTTCGATATGTTGGTCGCATTGTATCATCATGTCCCATAACAGTTTGTCTTCTTCATTTTCGCTACAACCATCTGGCTTATGGTTGTACCACTCGTT
>RDPX01000248.1:780118-811090 GCA_003991215.1 Morbakka virulenta
TCCAGCCTCATTCACGCCGTTATTTTCATTAATTTTATCTGACATTTTTTTCCGTCATTTGAGGTTTAGTGAAGTTAAGGTTACACTACCACCGGTATTCTTTTCAAGACACTATCTTTAGAGGGGTTGCCAACCAGAGCTAAAGAGTCCTCTCTACCCATAAGGCAGACTAGCCCCCATCGGATGCCAACCCGACATTTCTTGGTCTCGGGGAGAGCTAACAGGTACTACACCTTGCTCAAGGGTGACCTGGAGGTAGTTGTGGCAAAGGGTAACCTCATTCGCCCACGTTGAAACTCCACAACCGGATGCAGTTTAATGTCAATACCCAGGACAAATTATTATTATTATTATTATTATTATTATTATTATTATTATTGTTACTATTATTATCACTATTATTACTATTATTATCTTTTTTATTATTATTGTTATTTGAATTCAATAAAGGTTTGGAGTGATGTGTTTATAAGTATATTTTGCATGTATGTATTATATCCTGTATAAACATTAATTTAATAATAATAATAATAATAATAATAAGCAAGCAATTACTTTTTTTCAAAATAAAACCAACAAAAATTTTTTATGAAGGAATTTTTTATGTGTATAGCAAAACAAATTTTATTGAAAAGTTTGAGTGTTATTTAAAGAAGCCTAAAACTGCAATAAACTCCAAAGAAACATAAAATTTACACATCAGGTTTAGATGTAAGAACCTTTCAAACACTGCTAGCCCTGGTGTTTAGTTGACAATAGGGATAGGGCAAAAGGTAGTGTATACCTTTGACTGATCCCCTCCCAAGGAGAAAAGTTGACTGGATTTTAGATTCCTTCGGAGTATTAAAGTCATGAACATTCATTGGTTAGACAATTTATCTTTTATTTAGAGATTGTGGGTGATAAAAGAGCATTATTATTTAGCTTACCCATAATGATATATTCTGTTTGCTTTTTTAATGAATTTACTCTAAACTAAAATTAAGTAAAATTTGTGCAAAATGATTCTCAAAATGGTTTAAGTGGTCAACATTACTCCGTGTGAGGAGCCGTGGCTTGATGGTTAGTGCAACTTTGCCGTAACTAGGAATTCCGGGTTTGATTACCCTAGCGGTCAACATTAAGTGGTCAACATTACTCCGTGTGAGGAGCCGTGGCTTGATGGTTAGTGCAACTGTGCCGTAACTAGGAATTCCGTGTTTGATTACCCTAGCGGTCAACATTAAGTGGTCAACATTANGCTTTATTAATGAATTCACTCTAAACTAAAATTAAGTAAAATTTGTGCAAAATGATTCTCAAAATGGTTTAAGTGGTCAACATTACTCCGTGTGAGGAGCCGTGGCTTGATGGTTAGTGCAACTTTGCCGTAACTAGGAATTCCGGGTTTGATTACCCTAGCGGTCAACATTACTCCGTGTGAGAAGCCGTGGCTTGATGGTTAGTGCAACTGTGCCGTAACTAGGAATTCCGGGTTTGATTACCCTAGCGAGCGACTTTGGAAATTCAAAAAAGAAAAAGTCATTGGTTGGCGTCAGGAAGGGCATCTGGCCAAGAAATTCCTCATTTCCAAATCCAAGTCCCTGTGAAGGGCACCGCCTGAGCCCCAGTTACTGGGGAAATCAATCAATCAATCTGGGTGCCGTGTCAGAATTCTGTCGTAGGCGGCAGCTATAACATCCTTCTCTTGGCGGTTCTTTAGACCCTGAGTGAGCGCAGTGGGTCTCCAACCAGTTTCACTTTCTTACCATGCCCAATATGTAGTTCTTTGTCTTCTCCTTGATCTTTTTCCTTCAACACGACCAGTCAGCACAACCTCTTCAAGCCTCTCCTTTCTCATCACATGCCGTACAAACTAAATCTGCCTGTTCACGATCGTCTGTAATAAACATCTATTAGTCCTTGCGCAGAACATCCACATTGGTCATCCTGTATGTTGGTTACTGGGGAAAAATGACGTTAAAATAAAAAAAAAAAAATTTCTCTGTGGATACAAAAGCTAGACGATCAATAAGGCGATGCAAGACAAGATAGCAGCAATGAAAATGTGGTCTTTTATACGTATCTTAAAGGTATCTTGGGTGAAGAGAGTGAGCAAGGTTTTAAGTCCCAGCTAGATGTAATAAGGCAAGGTTAAAGGTAATAAGACAAAGGCGGTTACGTTTTTTTGGTTATGTCAACAGAGAAAAAGAAAGAATTAAAAAGCTTGTTGCGGTAGGAAAAATATTTGGAAAAAGAGCTATAGGCAAAAAAAGAATGACATATATGGAAGGTTTAACCTCATCGCTCGCCGGCAATTTAACTACGAACGCGCTTCGTCATGCTTCTCTTGATAGGAAAAGGGTTTTTTTGTAGTCGCCAAAGTCACAAGCTGATAGGGCACATGAAGGAGAAGAAGAAGAAAGTTTGTATTTATATGTGTAAAGCCTTGTAATAGGACTGACATGAAAATATTCTATTTCCAAATTATGTAATCAGATGCACTCGATTCTAGCCCTATGAATATAAATCTAAAAGATGTCTTTTGTAGGACTTGTTCAGCCATACTTTTTTATCCACTTTCTATTATTTGTAGTAAAAATGTTTATTATGCATCAATCATAGAAATATTTAGTATTCAACTATATTTGATGATTCATAAATCCATAAACAACGGATTATTATGCTGAACAATGCTTAATAAATGAAAAGCTCCTCGGTATCTGATTTAGAATTACCATCAATTATTGCCAGTATGGGACGCATGTTATTTCTGAAACCTTGGTTTTCAGGATCAGCTGCTGTGAAGTTCAAAGGACGACTTTTTACTTCTTTTACTGTATCAATATTGGTTTAAACTTGTACTCTGTTACCAATAACCTCTCATAATATTTGAAAAATGAAAATATATCTGCTGACGACAGTTTTCAAACGGCTGACCTTGGTATCAAAACTTTTGAAGGTGTAAAAACAAATTCCAATGCCTATGTTTTTTTGCTACCACTGTTTTGAAATTCTTCCGTTGAATCTCAAATCCTTCCAGGAAAAGGAAATCACCGAAATACAAAACAATGTAGCACTACTTAACTGTTGATGGTTTATCTAAAATTTCGAATGGTCATCATCCTACAACTACGAAAGGACACTACTAAGCACTTATTTTTAAGTCCTTGATAGTATCATATTTGAAATGAAAGAGAGATTTGACAAGACAAGTTCCAAAGCGTTTTTAGCAATTGAGTCTCTACACAGTAAGGGCGACAGAAGGGTATGATGTCACAAAAAGAAATTGATTTTGTCGCACAAATGAGAATCTTGGCGATATATTCTTGCAACTTAAACTCAAATATTTAGAAACAATTTTCTGAACATAAATTCAAAAGTGCTTCAATGACATCTATAATTAAAAAAGGGCTTCATGATCTCGAAAAGAGCTCACTTCGTAGTGCTTTGATAATCTGTGAACTGCTCATTGTGAAAGAGTCATTTCCTGTAAAACAGAAAGGTACTTTTTGACTGCGGAAAGAATTAAGTCATGGTTGAGGAATATGAGAAATACATAGAAATATACTATCCATCCTCAACAATCACAATAAACTCACGACCCATCAAGGCATAGTCAAGTTTGAATATAAATTTTTATCTTTGTACAGTAAACGTTTTTAGCAGTTTGAGGGATTCATCGAAGCAGGCTTTGTGTAGAATACTTATTTACCAATTATGCAACGTAAATTTTGAGACAGAGAAAATGTAAATTTGTAGCATGCTTTCAAATATTACTTTCTAAGATGGTAAGGAAACTAAGTTTTTAAGTGATTGTTTGGAAATCACAAATAGCATGCAGAAAGAAGTAAATTCACAATACACTCATAAATTAGTGTGAAGAACTATAACTATCCTGGATCCTTCTCCATCACTAAAATCCTCCCCCTCCCCCACCACACACCTCAAATCAGAGAAGTACAGAAGGACATGAGCTTCAAAGCAACTTTAGATGAGGTTGAACTACCCACCTGGGATGCTTTTTGCTGGATCTGCAAGAATTTCTTGGGAAATGAGAAAGCAATAAGCTACGAAGAAAGTATAAAAACTATTTTGAAATGCTACTCAGCAATGGGATGTCGCATGTCACTGAAAGTTCATTTCCTGGATTCCCATCTTAATTTTTTCTTGGCAAACCTTGGATTAGTATCAGATGAATATGCCGAGCGATTTCACCGGTACAAAAGTGCTATGGAGAAACGGTAACAGGATTTCTGGAATGACAGTATGCTAGCAGATTATTGCTGGACACTATACCGTGATCAGCCAGGTTAAGAGTATCGCAGCGTTTCTAAGTCATTGTGTGTACTGTAAGTATTAAATTTCTTGATGTCTCCGGCCTTTCTGTACATATTTTGTTCGTTTTTAGAAACAAGTGAACAATGCATTAGTAGTCGATAAGGTAATATTAATTTTAAACATTGTGGGATAAAAAGCAACATTACAGTTTAAGTCCTAACAATATTCTGAGCCTTACAAGTAGCTAGTTGTTTCTCTCAAAATGTACCTATTTCCACAATTGAATAAGTTACAAGCACACTTTGCAGTAGTCCAGCAATTGATGTCAAAGTAAAGACGAAACTGGCATGCGTGTCAGAAGAATCGCACACAAGGAAGATAGTCATAAATATCTATTCCGGCCAAGTTCAACTCAATTTTGAAAAAATTGCTTTTATCTGTTTCAAGCGTGATTATTACTCATATTTATTACGTAGTTATTACTAACTGTTTTGCTAAAATTGTAGGCTTGTTAATAAAAATCTTGGGTGGTAATTTACAAAACCATCAATTCAAATAGTTCTTATTCAAAAAGATCAGCTCCTTCACATTCTCTGGTAAAAGAATCTCTTGAAGCACGGATGTCACTGATGCGTACAGGAACTGCTGTGCCAGAACGGCATCCTTTGAAAATCTCATTTTGTTTATTTTTTATCACTTCAGGATGGTGGGGCTCGTTTGAATGCTGGAGATACAAGAAAATACGTGGATTCGTCACAGAGACCTTGTTGTTCATCAAAATAATCGTTTCCATATGGCTGTATTTTTAACTACAGATTAATTTTGGCCAGTTATGACTCCATTTGAATATGGACCTTTACTCAAAGCCAAAGAGGCTCTTTCATCATTTTTACATACAGATCTATGTTTTTTCAGTACATAACTAGTTAGAGAAATTGTCCTCCCATGGTAAGCAAATCCACCCCCCTCCCACACACGATGCTTCCACTACGCCTCATAGTCTATCCTCTCAAAACATTCACAGGCTTGGTTTAACCTCAACATTTTGCAGACATACAGAAACACTTTTAAAGGTTATCCACTCTTTCAAAATGAAACAAGACGTTGGCTAGCTGTTGGATGTCAAACTTTGATGATTACCCCTAATCAGGGTAAAACAGAGCAAAATCACTGTTCTTTGTTCCCCGGGGTAGGAGAAGTAGGGAAAAATGGTTATGCGCTTCAAATGTTTGGCACACATATAAAGACCAGGGGTAACCAACATGTGAAATTTTTTTTCGAAACTTCAATGTCTTATATTTGGAATTTTCAATTCTCCGTGCTATTTACTCTGCAGTACCAGCAAAACTAATGTTCACAAACAGTTGATTTGTTGTTTTTCAACTTACTGTCTATATTTATGCAATTATCAATGATCCGTATCAAATCAGGAGTTATGCATGGTGTATACAGAAATATTTTCTCCATATGATTGTCATTTTTATGACCAATACGACATTGACATTAGAATGAAAAAGTAATTTTAGTCTGTTAAAATGAACACCAATCAATACACAGCTGTAATACAATCTCGAGGGAAGAGAGTCCAGGTGAAAAAAGAAACAGAATTTCTCAAATTTTGCATGTAAAAATGTTTTCTGGTCTCAAAATCAAAGAAAAAGTGTCTTATTTCTGAGACTTTTTGTAAATTTGGTAATTTTAGACAATCATGAATATTTTGGGGCTTTGGATTTAGAAACTGTGTCTGACCATCCTTCGCTTTTTCCTTGAGCTCCGTCTTCCCCCGAGGTCCCGTTTTAAAAGCTGTCATTATTACAGATGAAAAGAGAAAAAAAACTTAAAGTTAAGAATAGTCAATCTTATCTACCTTAGTTCCGATCCGGAAAACTAATTATAGCTGCTGAGCTTTGTCACGTAAACATTTTCAACATGTGATATTTGATTTACTTTATTATTTTCTTTAGTCTTAACATGAATAAATAAATTAGTATTGGAAATAAAAGTGTCTTAATTTTTTATTGCACAAAAGTCAGTTTAAGGTTCCTCGCCCGATGCTTGCTCATTACTGGAATCTTTCAAACTGTTATGACAATCAAAACGTGAGCAGTCGTCAGTAAAAGTTAATCTAGCTAGCAAGCAATGACAGTTGATGGCATTAGAACACTCGTTATCAACAGAGTACAAGTTGGTTACATCTCGACGTATCGCTTGAGCTGCTTCTTTTTCAAAATATGTGAGATCACGGATTTCACCTGCTGAAGTTTACTAACAATGGCCATCTGGATGATGGAATGTTGGCTTAGCAGTATGTCTGTTACACCACAATTTAGTTTGATTAACACAAGGCAGCACACAGTGTTGGAAAATATCTTCTGTTGGAGGAAGCATGTTTGCTAACAAATCAGTACGAGGAGAAAGTTTTTAACTTAACTCATCTTATGTTTTACATATTCCCAATACATTAACAGCAACAGTATTATTGCGATTTCAGCAGTCTCTCCGATAGAAATTTCACCAAATGTTGATAGATGCTTCAACTTTTCCTTATTTTCCTGCGGCTTCTTGTTTGTTGCACGCTTTCCAATTTTGTAAATAGCACTGGTAGTGTCACACCCTGTTAATGAGTGTAAGACCGGTAGACATAAACAAATTTTTTCTCTTTGTTTTGCAGCAGTTGTGTGCACAGTCATGAATCGTTTATTTTGCCTGCAAGACTTGCATGCATATAAACTTTTCGTGGCAAGCATCCCTTGGCCTTGTAAAACACCAGAAGCACTAGGATATCAGTATCATCAGCACCAATTAGAATTCTTGATGCAGCATTGCATAAGTCGATAACATGAAGAATAACTTATCTGCTTGTATCTGTATCTGCTTCACCTTCGATTTAAAACAAATGGTTTAGCTTAACATCTTGTTCTGTAGTATCTGCTTTGCCACTGGTACATCGAGAAAGCATCCAGATAAAATTATGGACTTCACGCTTGAAGGGCGGTCTTTGGTTTGGTGTCCTCAGTGTCTATTGGTTTCATACCATGACGAAGATAGACTGTCAATTTTTGACAGCCAGCTATTTGCCACTAAGGAAACCAACTGTCAAACGTCATCATTTGGTACTGCATGGCACAAGCTATGACGTAATTCCGAGACTTTCTTACTTCCAAAGTCATGATGAACTTTAACTACTAGACCCAGCTGTAATGGTGTTTTTACCATCCTACTACGGAAAATGATCCAATGACATATTGACAGCACTTTAAAATCTGGAACAACAACTGAGCTGCTAATTACATTTTCGTTACCTTTTGAGTTTGTGCACCATGTAATGAACTCATAAAGGAAAGCAGACACAAAAGTCCTGCATGCTTCTACTTTTACCCCTTTACTCCCAAGATATATGTTCTTCCTATCATCTATATTGGTCATACTTGCTCCAAGGATTCTTGAAGCTCTGTAAAGCACTAAATTTTCTTCATTTTCTAGAGTCAAAAGTCATGCTTGCAAACGTAGATTCTTCATTTTTTTCTATTTTGTTTTGTACTTTTAATGCTTTATTTGATGCGTCTAAGGTAACTGAACTTAAACAAGCAAAATCTGCTAGTCTAGGCCGTTCTGCAAACAAAATTTTGTTCCCAGAGTACGTTTTTGATTTCTGCTTAAACTTCTACGATCCGTAGGATGTATTAGAGCTGCTACAATTTTTGAATAATTCACGAAATTGTGTTTGTACATCTGCCAGTAACAGGACTGTCTTTCGACTTGGAATATTTGAGTTGTTAAATGTTACTGTAAGCTCTTTGAAAGCCAGATCATAAACTAAAAAGTTTGGTTAAGATTTATTCTGTGATGGTGCAGCTCTAATATTTCTTTCCGAAATATAATGCGAGCAGTAGCTGCGATGGTACTTTACATCAAATGCAAACAGATCTGCATAACCAAGGCTGCTCACTTTTAGTTCTTTATCAACTCTTTCCTCTGAAAGAGCCAACAGTGTGCACCTAGTTATTTCTCCTATATCAGTATTTATTCGTTTTAGTAAGCTTTTTTTTCTTCTCCCCTTCGCCACAAACGAAGCATTGTTCGCCAATATTGGAGCTATTTGTAAAAGGTCTACTGAGTTTTTGCAAAGCTAATGATGACCCTTTACTTTTCTTTCCTAAACTCCAAAGAATATCTTGTTTTTTTGACATTTACTACATCGCGCATGCTGGTATAATTCCCCCTACAATTTTTATGAAACAGAAGTTTTGTTTAAAAGCTAATATGTTATCTTATACTGACCACAACAAGTCATATTCTAGCATTATTCAAGTCATTGACGTAAGGCCTTCTTAGATTTCTTGTAACAGGGTTCTCTGTATTCTCTTTATTGAGTGACTGTGCACCAGTGACACAGTAACTTTTGTCTCTTCCTTTTTTCACTGGATACAGGTCAATCTTCGCTCAAACTAGTCTAGCCAGAATGTACGAATACAAATAGAAGCAAAAGTTCTAAAAATATAACTTAAATTTTCATTAAATGAATAAGAAAAAGTGGCAAATAATAATGTTATTAAGACCTGAGACCACTGTAAAAATCAATAAGGAAGTAATTAAATTTAATTTTGAAAGAAAAGAAATATGCATGGTCCATTTGTTTCTTTAACTGAAGTTAAAAGCTCCGTTCAGCTCTAGTTCAATGGTCACAGCAGGCATTTGATTATGGTAGACATTCGGTTTGTCAAGTGATATTCCATCAGTTCTGACTGTTCGTCGAAATTGATTATCTTTTTGAAAGCAAGGTGGTTGGCTATTAAACTGAAATCGAGGTATTCGAACATCGTTCTCCTTGGGTGACAAGCAATATCCTTTCGCTGGATACAAAGCCTGTGTTACACTAGTATTTCGACAATCAATCCTAAAGGAGGGTTTGCCGACAAGATAGTGGAAGATAAAGCCTTAACTGCCATTTCTGTACCAAGCTAAGCCATTATCGACAAGTTTTTATCCATTTTCACAGGGATAGGAAGGTTCAAAAGCACAAAAATAAACTTAAAAAAACAATATCAACAAAAATGTTCAGTCAGTAATTCAACGAGAACAATAAATACCATTGGTATACCGGAACCCTCTGCCAGCTCATCTGCAAGTGTTGCAGAATGATGATGTTACAAAATAGGGATTCTTAAACTCCGGCCAGAAAAATGCTTGAGCCTCAAATATAAATTTTAAATTTCCAGTATTCAAATTAATCTGGAGATGAAAACATATTTCGGATATGAATGGCCTGTTTGTAAACAGCAAATGATTAGCAAATAATTGCAAGTGACTTGACCTTGCTAATTTGTGAAACTTGGCTCACGTCCCTATCCGGCTTTTGACCTGCCAGCACCAGTATTTCTGTCGTAGATAGCTTTCCATTCAATAATCATTTCTAAGAGGAGGCAAGATTTAATGCAATGGTCAATCAAAGATGTTTAGGTCTTGCTCATTCGTTTTTTCGGCACTTCTTCCATTGAGGCAAGAGAGCAACATGAGGGAAAATAAGGAGACAAAGGTTGACCGTATAAGTAGAAAATTCAATGAATCCTGGACAAAAGAACTTGTCTTTCATAAATGTCCATCCACGAGGCAGCCAATGTGTTTGATTTTCCAAGCAATTGTCCCAGTTTTTAAGAAGTGAAACATACAAAGACATCACACCAATGTACACAGTCGATTCAACAACAAATTTCCACTGGGCTCGGACGCCATAAAAACTGAATTGTCAAGATGCCAAAAGTCTGCAAAACCAGAAACGACCCTGATGCTGTCATTTTTTATCAAGAACCCAAGGAGCTACAATAGCATCACACAAAGTTTGCTGGACACTCGCCATGAACATGAAACCGTACGCAAATGACAAGATGGTAAACAGAGACAAAGTAGATACTGTGGAGGCACTCATACCAAATAAGAGAAAGGTAAAGGAAATGGTGCAGAAAGTAAAAGGCATTGCTCTGTCAAATCACACAGGTGCATCGACATGTCAAAATCAGCAGAAGCGAATCTTGAAATAGTGCAGCACCGTTTTAAGGAACCCTGGTACTACATCATCGCAGTAGATAAATCATCTGACAAAACAGAAAATGTTTAACTTCCAATTTCTATCAGGTTATTAACCTTTGTCTCTTTTTAATTATTATTCTGAAATGTCAATGTACACCAATTGGGCTTGCATTGAAATTGGTTTGCTTTTTATTTCATATTGGTTGTGGGTATTGAAATGCTACGAAACATGCATCAACTTTACTTTATATTAGTTTAACGGTTATACTCTCCAACCTGCGTTCTTGTTATACATCATTATCCAAAAATATTCCAGTTAAAGAGTATCTTTTACGGTCATTTCTGATGACGTCAATGGAGTTTTAAGTATGAAACATGTCTTCAAGTATTGATCATATAGGCAGTACTTTGATCCAATCTACAACTAATTTTCTTCTATAGTTGGATAACTGTACCAGCAACAGAAATTATACTTGAATATATACGGGGCAGAACTATAGAACTTATCAGCTTTACAAAACACATTGTACTAACTATGCTGTGCATCAATAGAATAGATAACGCCTTTTGTACAGTCTTTCATTAAAGTTTACATTAATTAATGGAAAAGTAGATGATAATATTACAAATACGTTTTTGAAATTTCGTGGTTGCTATATAAAAGACCTACTGTAATACATAACTAATTCTATTTTTTTCCCTAGACATCATTAGAATAGGACGTTCCGTGAAGATCTCCTTGGTGTGCTCACTATGCAAGGAAGGACAAGAGGTGTGGATATCTACGAGGGGTTTAGATCTGTGATGATATGGAGTTTGACATGGCAAAGTTAACATCAGTTACCACAGATGGAGTTTCTGCGATTTTCTCTGCCCACCAAGTTCTTGTCAAGAGGAAAAAAGATAAATATTCACATATTTTTAATTACCACTGCATCATACACCAGAGTGTCTCTTGCATTAATCTTGGTAATCAAGGCAAGGAATCAATGACTACCTTTATGAAATTGGTAAACTATCTCCGTACAACCTTATCCCTATTGTCAATTAAATTATTATTAGTCATTGTCAATTAAAAGAGGTTTTGTAAATGGTTAATACCCGGTTTGATGACTTATTGCTCGGTAACAACTTAGCCTGCCTTAGCCAAGGCACGGTACTTTTTGAGGTTTTTGGAGATGTATACGGAGTTAAAACAATTTCTTGAATTTGACTCTTTCACCAAACCAGCTGAATATATTTCGTTTTTTGGTAACCCTGAATCCGAACTTTTATCATTTTACAAAAGCCATAGCCTGCCATAAGAGCCATTATAGTGTCATAGCTCTTACGAAAGTAGGACTGATTAAACGTGTCATTTGCATTAATTAAAAATTTCTATTTTTATTCAAGCCTTTTAATGTAATTATTTTACTGTTTGGAGGGAGCTCCAACGAGTAAACACAGCTTACGACAGGACTTCTAAAGTTATAGAATATAGATTGAAAGTAAGAACATTGAATAGGTCCAGCATAATCTAACCGAACTAAGTAGGCCGAGTTATGCCAATAATATAGGCAGGCAGACATAAGATCTGAAGTTTTATTATAATACAAACTCGAAGTGTGAGTCTAAATCGGAAAGCAAAAACTCAGTAACCTGCAAAGAAATTTACATGCTTTTCTGGCCCGGAACTGAAAACTCTTAAGAACTGCTGTTATAGAAGGTCCACCTCTATGCTAATCAGTTAGTTGTTCAAAGTAGTAGTAACAAAAAAAGAAAGAATCTGGGCAGATTTGCATAAACAAAGAGACGCTACATGATACTGGCACTAGAAAAACAGTTATTATTTTTCCAACTGTACATACACTGCATCGCAAGTTGAATTGTAACACCGTCTTTTAATCATGCGCCACTCGACCGGATTTAAAAGATTAGTCATGGGGGCAAAAAGTATTTTTTTACTATAAATACAGGCTAGCGTAGTTGGCTTAACACATGAAAGTTATCAAGCAATTACAAAGGTAAAAGTGTATTGGGCTTATGATATCTACAAATAGACCACATGATCAACTATCATATCGAGCAACAACATCCCATAGATCCTGCTAGGCTTTCGAAGGCAGCTCCGTAACTGTTGACCCATGAGTATGCTTGTCCATTGATGTCCAAGTACTTCGTATTTAGTATGAACAATTACTCCAGACTCTCTGAATTATAGATAGTTCACAGCACTTGTGCCGCAGAAGTGAAAACACCTTTGGACCGAATATGTTCAAAATATGGCATACTAGAAAAAGTCTGGTCCTACAAAGATTCTCCATTGACGAGTTTAAGAGATACGCAGCAAAAAGAAGTTACGAGCATCAACTTGTGGTATCAGAGCTGCCAGGTACCAGTAGCCTGGCTGAAAATTGCATGCTCTTGTTAGAAAACGTTTTTCACACTACTAACATAGGCCGTAAAGACTCCAGGAAGCTGTGCAATGTCTTCTTTTAACCTTGCAGAGCAACCTCATACAGCGATAAGAATGAAAAACTAAGGGGTTACTCTATAAAAGACCCATTTCGACATCCATGCCCTTGTTGATGGATAGCGATTTTGAAAAACAAGTTACCAAAAATTGATCATGAATATAAGGACCGAACCAAAAAATACTATGATCAGAATAGACATACCAAACAACATTTGCAGTTAATGCCAAAGAAATGTATTGTAGTGCAATTCCTGTTACCTCATGAACACAGTATAAAAAATTGTCATCAAGTTATCTGTGCTACGTTTTTATAACTAAAATAACCATACCCCAATCCAAAGACGCAACCCTAATCAAATTTGTAAATTTAGTTTTAAACGACTTTGAATGGTAATACAAACATGGCAAAAAACAAAAGTAATCAAAGGCTTGCTACACCCAAATTTACAAATAGTATAAACAACATAAAGTAGTAGAGTAGTGAAGTCAGAAAGCTGGATACGTAGACAAGAAAGCTGTCAACAACGAAAAGGATAAGCCACTTAAAACCGGCGGAAAAGAATGTACCTATTAAGTGAAGGCAGAGGACAGGGCCCTCACTCATCTTGAATACGTATCAGAAGCAGTCGCTGTGCGATTAAATTCGTACCTTGAACAGAAAGAAGACTCCCTTCAAACTTGTGTATCAGCCTTAAAATAACAAAAATCCGTATTCTGTTGCAAAATACGACAGAAAATTTAAGGTAAAACTGGAAGCACCATATCAGCCTAAAATGCGACAAGAACCAGCCACTTCATTTGCTAAGAGAGTGCAACAGGAGATAAAGGAGAGTGTCAGAAGATGAGACAGACATTGGAAGAAGACCTTACGCATTGTTAGTATCCAATCAGCGTGAATAGACCAGATGTTGAAATAGTGAAAAAAACAACTGTTTTAAGGGTTCCAGAATTAAAACAGAGACAAAGGGACTAATAATTGCTCCTCAAAGCTTAATAACAAGACATAACTATTCAAAACAAGGAAAAAATTATTTATAATTAAAAATAAATATAGCATCTGAAATAAACGTAACGATTAAAGAAGTAAAGAAGCTGTCTAAGTGCAAAGATCTTGAAATTGAAGTAACAAAATCGTGGGAAGTAAAGACATCAACAATTTCACTTGCACTGATAATACGCTCACGATTTTATCTCCAACTGTGACAACAGAAAGCTGGTTAATTGGTTGTTTTTATAGAACATAAAATTCTCTTTTTATTTAGCTTTTTATGCAATTTTGATGCAGTAAGTAAAGGGTAGTCGAGGTTTATTACAGCTACAAAAAAACGTTATCCACTATCCATTTGCATCTTTGGTTTTACGTTTTTCTTTGACTCTATCATATCATGTTCTTCTGTCTTCCATGAAATTATAACGATGGGTCAGGCTTTGCACACTCAAAACTCATTAAGATAACTTGCTTCAGTTTAGGTCACAATCCTCCGTTTACATGTAAGTATCTTGAGAGCCTATAAATGTGATTCTTCTAAGTGTTTCACAAATTGATTTTATATATACTACGAAATCTTTTGAATCCTAGCTACTTAAGGAAAACTTAACTAAGAAGCTAGTATTTTACGAGAAATGGAAGCCACGTTTAGTTTACCTATAGAATTAAAAAATTTTTAACAAACCAATAGCTGGAACCCTTGTAAAGGACTTACAAAGCCTGAACAATCACAACTACAAGGAATGAATCACATTTTATTTCATAGCGAACATTTTGTGATTTTTTGAAGTTTATTTTCCTTACTTTAAAATTCTTAACACCATGCCTGATGTTGAAAATCGTCAGGCATCTAGGATTATCATAATCCATTTGGCCTTCTGGTGACACCGGCTCAATTGCAGGAGGTTTTTTTATTTATCCTGTTGTTATACCTCTTTTATCGGCTTTTAAGCATTCTTCCTGCAACTAAACAAATGCTTTTCGGATTCATGAAAAGTTAATTCTCTTAAATTATCGTACAATTGTTGGATTGTACGTTATGCCTTTCTAAAGTACTTCTAATCTAAAATCTACCCCTTAACGTAGCACATGGCGAAAGAGGTGGTTTTTTTATTGCAATTCTTTTATGAAATATCTTAAATAAAATAGCCTTTTCAGCTGCGACAACAGGCTAACAATTCAAAAAATCTGTTTTTGTGTGTATGTGTGTGTGCTTTCTTTTTCCCTGAAGGCTTGTCTATCATGCCAAGCTAGGTCAAGTGCTTGGATACCATTAATCTGAGACAACACTACGGCCTACACTACTGGTGATCCTACTTTCAAGCAAAGCCTAGTCTAAATAGAAGAGCAACTCCCAACAGAAGGACAAGTAACAGTAATGTTTTTAAGGAGACACGTTAGTTTTTCTAAAAGTCAGCGAATGCTTGAAACATCAGCTGATACTCTGTCTGCGCAATAAGTTTTGTTAATTCTAATTGTTCGTGCGGCTGTTCTCATCTAACACTGGAGAATCAGAAGTCTACAGATTTCCTAGTGTATTTGTGTTTTTTTTATCTTTTCTATCCAAGACCAAATTACCAGCATATCTTAAGCACATTTCCGCCAATTGTTTCCGTTGCTAATAGTCAAATTTATTCTTTGTTTTTAATACAAGTGAAAGATGTTGTTACCAAAGTTGTGTTTGTTATAACAATGAACAACAGTGGTCTTGAATTTTTTTTCTAAAGATTCCCAATTTAACCATTTGTCCTTGGCCTTGGCACACTCTTTCCTGATATTTCTACCTGACAGCTTGTATTCCTCTCCACTTATCTTTTGGATCTTTTTCTTGCATCAATCGTGTCTCTTTCTCGCAGATCTGGACACTTTCTTGGAAGTAGAGCTTCTCCCGCGCTGTCGACGATTGTCTCTTTCATTCTCTAACATATCTAATTCGTTCTTTTTCGAAAATTAGAATCTGTTTTTGTTCTTGACTTCCCCGTTTTAAGGGCGAGAAATTAATTTATAAGTTACGGAAAATGTGGTCACTCCTGCAGTCAACCCCTATCTATAAGCGGAAAATCATTATCAACCTCAACATGTGCCTTGCCAGTGGGCATTGGATATCATGGCTTTCTACTTCTCCCTGTTCTCTGTTGCTCTGATGACGATGTTATTGTTACTAATTCTCAGCCAAAGGTCACCCAGGACCGTTGTGGGCTGTCGTCCTCGGCTTCTCTTTCTGTTGATCTTTTCTATTGAGTCACTTCATGACATCTCCAAAGAATGTTCCTTGTTGCTTTCTAATGTCGCTGAAATGTGTTCATTAACATTTGGTTTTTTCTAAATAGTTTTATTCGTCTTCTTTGCAATCCATGAAATTTTTAGCATTCTTCTCAGGAACCACCCCTCTACTAGTTCAAATTTCCTTTTCATTTCAGCATGAAATGTCCATGCTTTTCATGCATATCGCAAATCAGATTCTGAATAGCACTGGAATAATCTTTTTCTGAAGATGATTGGTAGTTTTTTGTTTGTTAAGAGGTTTTCATCTTTTAAAATGATGACTTGGCCTGATCTATTCTGTTCTTGATTTCTATATCACACCTATCATTCGATGTGATCAGAGCTCCTGGGTATCTGAATTTCTCCACTTAGACAAGAAGCTTTCCCTTAATCTTGACGTAGCAAGGTGGGGTGCCATTCTTGTGTGTGATTATTATAGTTACAGAAAGTATTTTGGGTTTATAACCTTCATTTATTGCCAAATGCCCCATTAGGTTGCTGGTGAACCCTTCTGAGCTTTATCATGTATGGAGTAATCTTGAATGGCTTAGAAAGCATGTATTTTCAATGACAAGTTTCCTCGCTGTGCATTTTATACTTACCCTCCCATTCTTTAATTCCTTTCTTGAAGTACACAGGGATCTAGTGATTTTCGACACCTCTTAAGACATACTTTTTGGATTCAATCCCACTATACTAATAAAAACCTCCAGTAATTTGCATTCCACCTTTGCAGCTGTTCTTGATGAACTACTTAGTTCTTGCCCTGATTTGTTGAAAGTAGCTGCAGAGAGTTAAATACTAACTACACCAAAAGCCAGTTCTCCCAATTAAAACAAATTCATTCTGTCCTGCAATTGGGAATATCCCACGAGACTGTTGTCTTTAGCTCAACCGTACCGTAATGTGGCAAGCTTACAACCAATAGACCTTGCCCACGAAAGACTCAGGAAATATGCAAGAGAGTGATGTTCCATCACTACTGTGAAAAGATTCTCAGCTAACGCGAAATAAAAAATCTAACTATTAATTATCTCAAACAAATTGATATGAAAATTTTGTATAGAATATGTAAGTTCAATAAAGTGTCGAATTTTCCACTTAATGTCTCCCACCCCATCCTCGTTTCTTTTTTACCCAAAAATATGCTTAGTAATTGTGCTAGGATCCTATCAAGCTTACATGGTCGGCGACGGAAAAAATACCCACAAAGCTTGTTAGGTTTGATAATGGTTCTTGTTGTTTTAAGGCTGATACACAAATTTGAAAAGGGGCTCTGTCTGTTCCAGAAAAAAACTGAACAATTTGTTTCTTCTACAGTCTTACTGATGAACATTTCAATCTTGTTTAAAAGTCTTTTTTATTGATATGATTCACAGTGAAACATTGTAAACATGTCATGTACATTCGTATTCTTGGATTGCAAATTCAGCTTCCTGCGTCCTGTGTCCCGTGACAAGGTCCGAATTTCTTCTTTTGTGGTCTCGTGTTGGGTGCGCTGTCAATACAATATTTCTACCAACAGAACGGAGACACCGTTGATGGAGCGTCACTTTTCACTGTAGGTATGACTCTTAATCATGTTTTACGTTTCAACAGGACTTGCCGTTTATGCTGTCGAACATTTACCTTATCAGCATGTTGCAACAAACAAAAGAAAGTCAGGCCAAAACTAGAAGGAGAAGCACTGGAAAAACACTTAAAGAGAAAAAATGACTTGATATCAAAACATTTACACTACCTTGGACAAGTTTACTATGTTGTAGATAAGTTTACAGAGGAACGGGGGAAAGAACTTCAAGCAAAGGAGGATGTTGCAGGAAAACAGCATAAAATCTTAGAAAAAGAAAGAGAGGTGCGTAAGGAAGCTCTGATGCAGATATCTAAAGACAATGAAGAGATGGCTAAGAAGAGGTAAGTGAGGTCGGTGAATCTTTTCTCGACTCCTGGCTGTGCTATCCATTCGATTGATTGAATTGTTAATGATCCAACCCTTTGGCGGAAATATTGATTGAATGATTAGTTATGATATTTACCAAGTATAACACATCAACATTTTCATAAACAGCAATGTCATGTTATAAAGATATATTTCGAACATCACATTCATCGTCAGTCAAACAAATTACTAAAAGAATATCAGAATTTTATTTAATTATGTTACAAAATAAAAGCGATTAAAAAACTATTTTTTAATACACTTGAGAATTATTCTCAAACACATTAAACATAAATTTTCCTCCTCCCTTTATTCCACTCTATAGCTTTCGAGGAATGATAGCTCAATGGATATTTTCAGATTCAGGTTAATAGTTACGCTTATCGATGTGATCCCCGAATAGATTTTGGAGCAACTGTAGACTAGATGAAAATAAGTTATATAAATAACATATTTGAAAAATGATACCTCAAGCTACGAAGTTGTAGTATTATATATTATGACGCTGGAAACTCATGGCCTCCACACATACTTTACAATATAAGCATCCATTTATTTCCTTAATTATCTTGACCCATAGTGTGTTTTGACTCCCTTTTTGAAGCTATTATTAGTACAACTTAGTTTAACATAAACAGGGAAATGATTAAGACCAGGATAATGAATATGGATGAAATTTTCCAGCTTTTAAACAATACGTGGTATAAAACTTGATCGAGTGAGATCCCTTTAAGCATTTTGAACCATTCTGATATTATCTTTAATATGACCAGAAGTATTTCCACTAATGCTCTTAAATATTTGACCTGGCTTCTGTTACTCCACTCTGTAATGTACAGGTGGTAATTTTACACAGTTACATTCACTAACACTAACATGTGCCCATGGTGGTGGTGGTACATTCAACAGATATCCTATGATTTTGTTTTGAGACATTTGAAGTCTATTCTTCCCCCATTTAGTCAAACCATCATTCCAGGGTAAACATGCTTAATAATAGTGACATTGAATAAAAGCAGATATCAGAAATGTGTTTGTTTTGAGACTAAATATTTTAATGTTTCAGTGAAGAAATTTTAGTTTTCTAGAACATTTTACCAAGATACTGTTTGCTATTACATCACTGGAAAGGGATTAATCTAAAGTTATGCTGAAGTAAGTGATGGTATAGTTTGCTTTGATGCCACTACTATTGTAGAACACATTCAGAGTGTCAACCAGACATAACCTGTTCTTATCCCCGAACAAAATGGTTTCTGTTTTATTCTGGTGTGATGATAATTTGTTTTGAACTAGCCATCCAGTCACTAGTTCTAAACTTGTAACTTTTTAATCTTTTCCTGACACTAAAAGGGTAGGACCATCAGCACACAGTAATAGTTTATATTTGACTGCATCTGACATGTCATTAACAGAAATAAGTAAAAAAAAAGTGTCTGAGGTAGAACCTGGAGGGACACCAGATGAGATATCTATTGACTCAGATTTTACACCATCAACATCAGTAACTTGAGATAAGAATTACACCATGTTACAGTGTTCTTTGCCTAATACTATTGATTTTGGTTTCATTAGCAGAATAATGTGGCTAACTGTATCAAATGCTTTTTGTTGGTCTAGCATGATCACACTTGTATAATGACCTTTATCAAGTTCTTGTATGATATCATCACAAAGATGAATTAGGCAAGAGCTGGTAGAATATGAAGACAAAGCTTTGACCACTCTTGCAGTAAAAGGCAATTAAAGTATAATGATACTACCTTTTTCACTGAGGCTTTTTTATGCAGGCAATATTGTTAACTTATTGTTAATGATCATTTGTCATATATTTCCTAGCGGAGGCTATAAAATGGTTCAAGACTCCACCAAATATTCTGAATGATATTACTTGCAAGCAATACAGTTTGCTTTGTTGCTGTGTGGTAGACAAATAAAGTCTTATAACTTCCACTAATTTGGTAGTCACAACATATAGCTGCACAATACATATTTATTAATAATGTGTTTGTACTCCTTTATTAAACAAAAAAGTAGACAAATTAACTACTTAAACTAGGGAAGAGGGGTAGAAGACCAACCACTTCTGATGTATTTCTTAAACAATTAACAAGGAGCTCATTTGTATATTAATGTCACACAAACCTACTTGCATACTGCAGTTGTAATATTTCAACAGAAATAGTAAATATTATATATTATATGACAATACTTTGGGAACTCTGTGTACCCAGTTGATTTGATTGTGAAAAAAATATCATTTGAATATGATATCTTGTTGTGTGGTGTGCCCAACAGGTATCAAATGTAATTTGTTTTGTACTTTTAAATTAAACACTCATGCATATTATCAATTGCAAATGACATTTAACCAATAGCTAAGCCATAAAATAAGTAACAGACTATGGAGTACTTAGGATGAACCGGAACAAGGTTTTGTTTAGTTAACCATTAAAGAAACTCCCAAGACAAATGTAGTTTCCTCATGATATGGATTGATGGCAAAGGCCAGGAAAGGAAAATCGTAATTCCTGGGTCATTCTATGTCAAAGTAGGCCACTTTGTAACATATTTTGATTTACCATCACCAAATTCCCTGAAACTTCCCTAAAAGAAAGCTACTGTGGTGGTGAAAGAAAATGCTGGGCTCTAGTTCTTATAAGAAGCTTTTGTTCAATCATCAGGCATTTAAAATTTGACCCAGACTCCCAATTTTGAGGTTACAGTGATCATTTTTTATATTAAAGATGTCAAATATTTGACTTGAAAATATTTTAAAGTTAACATAATAGATTATATTTTTGATTTTCACTCAATCTTTCTTTCGTTTGAATTAAAGATAAAGAGATGTTTTGTTGTATTTTAATAACATGGAAGCCCTCTGGACCCAATTTTTAAAGCATTTTTAGATATTTTTTGTGAGGTATGGTGTTTTGTACTGTGTGTATTTGACATTGGACAGGATTGTTTCATCTTCCTCATTGCCCCATGGAAGAAAAAGCATTTATAAAGAAATATTGCCATTGAAAGAAGCAAAATATGACATATATGAATGTTTTTGGTTTATGGACATATTTTAACTAGTGGTTCATTTGAATTATTCTTTCATTGTACATTTAATACAACAAAATTTTCTATAATCTTAAATTATTTTCTATATTTTTTATTTTAATACAAAGCGTTTGTTGAAAAGACCATCACATTAATGTATTGTAGGTAAATTCTTCTGTATGAAATAAGTAACTGTATTTTAAGTGGTTATTGTTTCCCTGGACTTTTGGGCTAATAACCAGGATATCAAAGAATCCACTGCTTTTACTATAATTGCTTTGTTATTCAAAGTTGTAAATGTACTGTCTAGTGTTGTAGGTACTGATGGGTTTTTCATATTATCAATATCTAAATAAGTTAATTACTACTGAAAAACCCCACCACCACCTTGTGCTTTCTCTTTCTATTTTTGTATAAATTTTAACATTTGACTGGCCAACACATTCCTATCAGGCATCATAACATTGCTCTTTCTTAAGAAAACTCTGTCTTTGGTTAATAACTGTGTTTTTTGTTTCCAATTTATTATATTTCTTTTTTTCTTTAACTTTAAAGACATGACTTTATTGGCATAGCCATTTTCCCATTAAATTGGCTTTAAATACTATTGCTTGTTCTTATGGCCACTCTGTGTTCATTCTGTATCAGTAAAACTGGAGGCCATGATGCTTTGCACCCCATTTAACTTGTTTTTCTTACCATACTTATAAGTCAATTCATTTGATTTTTTAAAGACACAACACCCTGGTTTGTTCTCCTTTCCTGGTCTATCACTTTCCTGGATCTTCCTACTATTTTGCCATTGTTTAACTCTGATTTCCACCATTTACACACATAATTCACTTCTTAGTTGTTTTTTCCATCAATAAAAATTCCCTCCTTTCCTTTAGCCCCTTGTTTAACTTTCACCAGCATCACAACTTCTTTTTACCTTACTGTTGCTACCTGAGAGAAAATCAGTCATATGGCCCTGGTTGTGACCAATTGGTTAAGGTTTGTTTTTCCTTCTTTTCAGTCATCCACTACACATTTTCACACATTTATGTTCACTGTTGGTAAGATCACTTTATATTTTATCTTCTTCTTCTTACATCATTGTAAAACACTTGAAATTGTGCAAAATTATTGGTTTTAATATGTAGCTTTTTCCATTACAGAGCTATAAGAGTTCAACTAGAAAAAGAAGAAGAGAATAAACGTATTTCTGAAGGAAACTTAAAGAGATTACAAGAAAGACTGGATGACATTGAAGAAAAACGAGGACTTGTTTTGAGGGCAATTGTAAGTCGTTTTATTCAACCTTTCAGTGATCACAACTGACTGAACCTTTGTGTTGTTTCCCCATACCTGTGTTTCAAAATTCCTGTTTACTACTTACTGTCATGTTTTAAACTTGGCCAATGACCTTTAGTGTGGCAGGCTTACTGTAGCCAACCTTTTTAGTTAAAATGACTATGATGTAATCGTAAAACACTCTTTCTGCAGTTTGAATGGGGAACTTACCTTGCCATGTTCTTTCTTCAAAAACCACATTTTTTGTGAGAAAAACCCAAAAACATTTTCTATCTTAAAAACAGTCTAACAACAAAACTTTAACTGGTGAAGTGTGGGGCCCAATTCAACGCACACAACATTTACGACTTCTTAATTTTTAACATTTTCAGTCATTTAATTTTCACCATTTATTTTGAAAAATTATTTTGTAAGGGTCTATTTCCTGAAGAAACAAAATCTCTGTGAATTCTGTTAATATTCCAAAAAACAAGCTGAGGTTTTATGCCAGGCTTATTTCTAAAAGGTACCTTTCTTATCACTAGCCATCAAACTGAAGTACAAAGGGTCCAGAAAAGAAACAAGATATTTGGAGCTATTTAAATCTAAACTAATTGCAGATTTTACTGAGACACTACACGAAGCTTTACAGCAATATAAATTTATCTGCACGCTCATTTCGTATTGCTCTTTGTAAGTTTTCACAAACCTCTAAACGAAAATTGACAAGTAAAAGCAAAGTGCTCCCATTTATCTTGCAGATGACACGTGAGAATTGTTACACTCTATTAAGTGGTAAGTTGAAGAAATGGTTTAAACAGCAATGAAAAGAACATTTACGTCCTGTTTAAAGGGAGGACACACACAAAACATAGTAGCTCAGCACTGTGTCTTAAAAGTGAAAATTTTTAACAATAACAGATAGATTGATAGTCGAAAGACAACAAATAATTTATACTGAAATGCGCATTATAGCCTGTATACTCATGAGATTGGGTTACTTGCTAAGCTGAGTATTTCATAGGCATGAATGAGTTGGTTATGTACCAAGCTTTTTCCTTATAGTCTTTAATTTACATGGAAATGGAAATGAATTGAACGTTTTTTCTTCATGGAAGTTCTTTAGACTTCACATCGTCATGCAGTCTGAAACAAGCATAAAACAACCCTTGAGTTTTATATAGTACAATCAGACCATGTACCAAGACTAACTAAGTACAACTACTACCAATACAGGAATGACTAGAGATCAGCAGACACTGACCACATCTTAATTCTCAGTCGCCTGCTCATTTATTTATTTAACCTTTGTGTTTATAGTTTGTTTTAACCTGTCTGATGTGCAGAGCTTCAAGTGTTAAAAATACCCCCCCCCTCTCCCCATTGCTGGATGTTGGATGTAGATTGGGGTATGTCGGATTTTCTTTGCTGATTATTGTATTGCACTAAGATAGATAAATTTTCATAGGTACCAGTAACTGAATATGTGTTTTAAAGCGGAGTGCATATATCTCCATGTTTCCCCAACATAGCATGCAGTGCAGCGTTTACTTGTGAGTGGGTAGACAACCTCCCTTCTACGCATTTTCTCCATTGGTGATTTAACAGAGTACTGCTAGTACATGCTTTGCATTTTCTAGATTTGATGGAAATGATGCCATATACTATTTGTGCAATGAATACAATACAAAAAACCTCAGACTTCTGAATGTTCGTACCATGGGAACAAATGCATTGTAGTTCATGATCAGTCCAGTGTCCTTAGATTTATTGCACCGTGTTGAGAAGAATGTACCGGCGTCAAGGACATAGATAATTATCCATGTCCATTAAGTTGCTATTCCTAGATATAAGAATTATAATTCTTGTATCTAGAAATAGGACCTTAATAGTTTTCTTCTCGCTACATGGTGAATTTTAGGGGTTTTTTACATGTTATTGATTTCGTTGAGATTTTATCCAATCTGCATGCTTTCTCGGTTTTGTTTTTGTAGAAGGATGGCTATAATTTGAGTAGTCTAATTACTATTCGCTGCGTCTTAAGCTTTTCGCAAATTCAGATAATACATTTTGAATAGGGTTTTCATCGTTTACCTATCCCATACTCTTGTACCATGCATCCATTTTGATGATACTTAAAGGTAATTGTTTTCTGGTAAACCGTCAATTTATGACGTTTTATTTTGTTTTGATGTTCTGTTTCCCCCATTTTCTTTTTTTATTAGGACGAGAGCAAAAACTGGATTACACCGGAAAACCTGGACGAGAAAATTCAAGAAGCCCTTGAGAACGAAGTAAACTACAACTTTGCACTGACATCCAGCGGGGAAAAAATATACTCCACTCATCCACCAGGGAATTTTGGAACCGAATGGAAATCTCCGGGACCATCAGCATTCACTTTAGGAGGTTATAAACCTGGTGAAGGTGAATGGGACTTAGTTTTCCGACGTTATCAAAAGGAAAATTTTTCTTCGGAAAATAAAAGTCAAGAAAAGAAGATTGCAGATCTAACCACGTCATAGGATATAAGAAAATTAATATTCCGAATTATTCGAGAGCCCTGTAAAGTTGATCACACGAGCATTAAGTATTTCGTTTTCGTACTTGCCATATTCATTTCAATAATGTAATAATAACGTATAAATTAGGAGTCATATGGATGTAGCTTTTCAGATGTAAGCATATTTGTTTTCCAATTTAAACAAATACCTTTGTTTGGCTAGACTGACAATCTTTAAAGAAAGAAAGTAAATTGATATTTTTTTTGCATGATATCTGTTAAAGCATCATCAATTTTTATTATTTCCCCCCGAGTTCAGCGCTTTTTGTATCAATTGGGATGTGTGTGGCTCTTTAAAAATATTCGACTATTACAATGCAAAGATGAAATTACTAATTTAAGGTTGGTTGGAATAATCTTCGCAACATATAGCTTTTCTCCGGTACTACTGGTATAAGTTAATTTGACTGCGAATATCATATTTTGCGGGCAGTCTCTTCTCACATCTTTCGTCAGCTCGTCCATTACTATGGCGAATAGCAATGGGCTCTGTGCCGAACCCTGGTGTAAGCCTACTTTGACCTGGAATAGCTCTGTCGCCCGCACTGGTGAACGTACCGCAGTCTCTCATTCCTCATACATCTGTATCACTCTCACATACTGTTCCCTCACTCCATTGCTTCGTAGACAGTACCTTAATTCCCTTCTGGGTACTCGATCACAGGCCTTTTCAAGACCGATGAAGATGCAATGCAGATCTTTCTGGCCTTCCCTTAACTTCTCTGCCACGGCCCTTAGTGTAAAGATAGGGTCAGCTATGCTTCTGTTTGGCATAAAACCCAATTGCTGCTCACTGACCTGCACTTCTTCCCTTATCCTGCCATTAATCAACAGAGCATCATAGTGTGGCTCAGTAACTTGATGCCTCGATAGTTCGCGCAATTTTGTACGTCACCTTTATTATTGAAGATTGGTAAAAGGGTGATCCTTCTCCACTCGTCTGACACTCTACCTGTTACAAGGATTTCGTTGAATAGTGATGTGAGAAACTCAAGTCCTTGCTCACCCAGCCCTTTCCACACTTCAACAGATATTCGTCCGGTCCAGCTGCTCTCACATTCTTCATTTTGCTCAGCGCCTTCTTCCCTTCTTCTTTGCTAATTCTTGGTACATCCCGCTCCTGTGCTTGTACTGCTTGTTCCCTCTCTTTCCTGAAGTTTACCTTGTTCATCAGCTTTTCAAAGTACCCTTTCCATCTGTTCAAAACCTCTTCTTTATCACCTAGGACTCGCCCATCTTCATCCTTCATCATCTTGACCTGTTGGATACCCTTGGATGCCTTGTCCATCTGCTTCACTATTCTTAAAATCTTCTTTGTCCATCTGCAGTGTCCAGGTTACTAAACATTTCCTCATATGGTACCTGTTTAGCCCTAGACACAGCAGCTTTAGCCTCTCGCTTTGCTTCCAGGTTCTTTGCTTTCCTTCTGTCACTCCTGTATTTGTGTAAAGCTTTGTAGCTTTTATTTTTCTTCTGGACAGCTTCCTGAACTTTCTCTGACCACCACCATATTTCTTTATCCCTTTTCTTTCCTCCCGAGCTCTTTCCCAGTACTGCTTCTGCTATGTTTGGAATGGCGTCCGCTGTTATTGTCTAGTTCACAGGTAATTCCTCCCCTCCTAACTCTTCTTGTACCTCAGAACAAACTGGGCCTCCAATTCCTTGTCTTGTAGCCTCCACCACCTTTTCCTGGCTGGTTTCTTACATGTTCTCTTCGCAACCGTCATCAGCTTCAAGGTGCACACCACAGGTCGATGCTGAGTTGTTACACATTCGCCTCACAATCGATTACGTCCTTCAGATGACATCTTTTGTAGAGGATGTAGTCAATCTGGGTGATGGAGTTCCAACTGCAATATGTTGTCTTGTGCTTTTCTGCTTTCTGAAAGAAATTACTTGCTATTGCGAGGTCAAACCTGGTTGCCAGGTCTGTGATGGTATCACCTGCTTTATTCCTTTTCCCAAACCCATGCCTGCCCATTACTCTTTCATCTTCTGCATTTCCCTCGCCCACATGTCCGTTTAGATCTCCTCCTACAAACAACCGGTCTTGTGTCGGTAGTTGGGTGATCGTTTCATCCATGTTTCTCCAGAGCTCCTTCTCAGCCTCCTCACATCCACCTGCAGAGCGTATGCACTCGCCACACAGATGTTTTTGCCATTTATTTCCTGCCTCGTGGACATCAGCCTATCAGATATCCTCTCAACTGCTACCACTCCCGGTACCAGCTTTTCCTCCAAGATGATGACCACTCCATTTCTTGTTGTGCTTGCGCCATGATAGTAGACTTTGTAGCCTCCTCCAATTTGTGTAGCTTTAGATCCTTTCCACTTAGTCTCCCTGTATGCACAACTCCTGTATTTTTCTTCTTTCCATCACATCTGCTACCTCTCGGGCTCTTCCTGTCAGACTCCCCACGTTCAGCGATCCCATCCTGACGTTTGTCTCCTTTCTTTGCTTTTTATTCCTGGCTCGCCTTTCTGCAGCTCTCTTTCCTCTTCTCAGCTTTCTTCTTGGTTGGCCAGTAGCATAGTTTCCATTACCTCGCTGGTTGCCCGAGGCAAAGGCAATCGTTGTTGACCCAGGCGGCGACCGATCGGGAATGAAGTGTGTTTGTCTTGTCATTCGCATTGATGGATTTGGCGGTGTTTCTACGGCCGGATGCCCTTCCTGACGGCAACCACAGTCATTGGCGGTGTGCGTAGTCTTTGGTCAGATGACCTGCTCACAAGGCAGTGGGTCGCTATCCCTGGCCGTTGGCATCACCAGCGAAGCTCCTGCGCCCAAGGACGCACCATCCCCACTCAGGTAGGATGCGCCAAGAGAATATGAAAAATCCGTTACCCTGAGAAGGGTGGCTGACCGGGTACTACGCCTTGTCAAAGGGCGACTCGAGTACTGTGCAAGGCAGGGTTGTTCATTCCCTGAGGTCCAAATTGAACCTGCATACCTGTTCAGTACCTGTACACATATCGACAATAAATTCGAACTCTTCGTGTTTTGCTACACCCACGTAGTCGATTTAATAGAATTTTAAGGTATTTGGTTACGTGACTTATTATGCTAGTTGTTCTGTGTATGTAGGCAACTTTCAGATTTTAAATCTAAGAAGCTTCTGACTTTTGGATTTAGGTTATTTGTTAGAGTTTTAAGCGTTTCCAGATTAAATCCTACATCGGCTTCATGTTAACTGTTAATCCAATCTAGGAAACTGTTTTATGGCTTTTATTATGTTCCTGCTTCTTGAGTTTATTGCCCTGTAAAGAGTTTGATTAGGCTTCTCTTCGACCTTGGGTATATGGGGCAAGCCAATTGTTATCAATATATGATAATTTGGTCATACCACTTTAAAGAGCTGCTCCTTCTATTTGCACTGTCTTAAGCAATTTTCCACGAACTCCACTTACTTTTCCTTTCCAATTCCTGCACTAAAGCTGTTCATAGTTTTCATTTTGATATAGCTTTTTTTACATAGGAAATTTTCAGTTTTTTTCTTTGCTGTTCCCTGTAGTTGGTGCATATGCTTCTATATTGCATAAATTGGATGATCAAGCTTGCGGTTTGATTATAATGACACGACTTAAAACTGTCCAGCAACAAATGATCAGCTTTCCTGTATTTCAGGCTATCATGATCCCAAAACCCTTTTGTGGTGTGCGTTTCCAAAGTAATAAACCCTGCAATAAGATGTTTTTGTAATATCGAGATTCTACCTGTATTGTTTGGCTAATACCCAGCTGTTAATTTCCAAATGCGCCATTGCCACCCTGATGTATTATTTCCGATTATGAAACAACAGTCTTTTTCTCCAAGTACTAATCCCCATTTGATATCCGGTATTTTTCCTCAGGAGTTGGATGACTGTCAAATGCTTTCTTGGTAAACAGAGCATCACTACGGGTACTAGTTGCAGGTATAAACTGTCTGTCTCTATGCATACTGTTTAGCGGTTTATTTTTGGAGTTTACTGAGATAGACTCAGGTAGAAATCAAAGTACAACCCCTGATCCCCTTCTGTAGTACCATTGCTTGACAGAGTATTTTAACAGCTGTCCATTCTTAGTTACTATTAGCTTGGCATTGTGGAAATAAACCCACAGGATGAAAAGTCTGGTCTGATTCCGAGTTCCATCTGCCATCAGATTTCCTTTGCTTCCGTTATCTCCATCAAGAAGAAAAACAGTTGTTACAAGTTAAGGCAGCAGTGATCAGTAGTAAACTTACAACTGAAGGCAATAGCAAACTACTGCTAATACTTGCAATAGAATATGTAGTTTGATATCGTGTCCATGACAAATTCTGAATAATTTATTTTTAATAAAAATTTTCTTTTCATTTTAGAATTCAAATAAAAATTTACTTTGACTCATTCTACACTATCTGCTTTTTCAAAATTTTATGCATCTTGAGGCCTGATCAGTGTCACTGATTAGAAAATTGATATAGATTTCACAAATTTCTCGGTAGTTTCGTTTCGTTTCCTAAAAGCTCGGCTGTAAAAGTGTAGTAGAACTTTATATTGTTTTGTTTGCATGTCCACCAAGTTTTTTGTACAAAGTTCTTACTTCCATTTTCGTATGATCAAAATTTTTAAACTGGCCATGCAATAAAGTGTTTAACAAAGTTAAAGTAATTTCATCATTAGTGTCAGATCCAATCCAGACTAATGGGATCTAAAGAGTAGTTGGATGATATTTGTTTCATGCACAATATTTTTTTAAGCATGTGGGGTGATGGTAAATAATATAATCTGACATTCTGTTAAATTGATTTTTCTTGGAATTTTGTTTATGTGCTTTTCGATACCTTTTTAATTACTGGCAGTGCTTCGATGACGACTGGCACACTTTTCTTTTTCATTCCCCACATTTTTAACATTTTAAGTTACATATCTTTATACTTAGAGAGCTTTCATTCATGCTTAATGATATTTTTTTATCAAAAGAAACAGATGTATTAGCATACATGTTATTTCTTGGTTACCTTTGATCATGTCAGGTTTTTAAACTTTTATGGTCTTATCAGTGTAGACTTGCATATCCCAGAGAATTGTAACTTTCATTTTCTGTTAGAGTTTCTGGTTAATGTTAACACCATTTATGAGTTGTTTTGTTGTACTGCTTCAAAATGTTCCAATGCATGTGAGACGCGGTATGGCGAATGGCGTGAACGCTATGTTCACGAATACCGCTTGGCAAACGGCGCCATACCATTGCCCCGGCTGTAGCTAAACCTGGGTAGGATTTCTGACAGGTTTGTCAGTATGTTTGTGAATTATGTGTCAGCGGGATCACCTGATCATTAAACTACTGATGATCAGCATAGGCACTCCTACATTTCTTGTCAGAGACCTTTTCCTTAGCGTCTTCGACTACAGCCGGTCCTCCACTACTTTTGTGGATTAGCTTCTCGTTAGAAGTCAACGCTAAGGGTGAAAGACCCTACAGAAAATCTATCTGCTGCCTTGCAAATTAAACCTTTTTAGCTAAAGGCTGGGACCACTGCCGATAACGGTGGTTTGGCGTCAACAAGGGAATGCGGCCATTAAAAGTAACAGCGAAATTCAACTATGCGGAATAGACTAACTCGTTGTGTAACGCCGGATTGGTCGGGGCCCGGACCAACAACGACCGCCATCGACGTTTGTGACCAGCAGGGCGTTGGTGGAAATTGTGCTACTGCAGGTCCACGAAAGAGAAAAAGAGGAGGTAGAAAGAGGAAGGAGAGACGAGAGAAAAGGAAAAGGAAACAGACTACCTTAAACAATGGCATCCTCAATGTCGGGACTATGACTGAAAAAGGAAGAAAGCTGGCGAATCTAATGAGAAAAAGGAATATATGCATAATATATATACAAGAAACCAGATGGAGGGGCCGCCATCGACGTTTGTGACCAGCAGGATGTTGGTGGAAATTGTGCTACTGCAGGTCCACGAAAGAGAAAAAGAGGAGGTAGAAAGAGGAAGGAGAGACGAGAGAAAAGGAAAAGGAAACAGACTACCTTAAACAATGGCATCCTCAATGTCGGGACTATGACTGAAAAAGGAAGAAAGCTGGCGAATCTAATGAGAAAAAGGAGTATAGGCATAATATATATACAAGAAACCAGATGGAGGGGCAGTAAGGCAGACTCCTTGGCGGTGGATACATG
>RDPX01000248.1:811176-836306 GCA_003991215.1 Morbakka virulenta
TGTTGGTGGAAATTGTGCTACTGCAGGTCCACGAAAGAGAAAAAGAGGAGGTAGAAAGAGGAAGGAGAGACGAGAGAAAAGGAAAAGGAAACAGACTACCTTAAACAATGGCATCCTCAATGTCGGGACTATGACTGAAAAAGGAAGAAAGCTGGCGAATCTAATGAGAAAAAGGAATATATGCATAATATATATACAAGAAACCAGATGGAGGGGCCGCCATCGACGTTTGTGACCAGCAGGATGTTGGTGGAAATTGTGCTACTGCAGGTCCACGAAAGAGAAAAAGAGGAGGTAGAAAGAGGAAGGAGAGACGAGAGAAAAGGAAAAGGAAACAGACTACCTTAAACAATGGCATCCTCAATGTCGGGACTATGACTGAAAAAGGAAGAAAGCTGGCGAATCTAATGAGAAAAAGGAATATATGCATAATATATATACAAGAAACCAGATGGAGGGGCCGCCATCGACGTTTGTGACCAGCAGGATGTTGGTGGAAATTGTGCTACTGCAGGTCCACGAAAGAGAAAAAGAGGAGGTAGAAAGAGGAAGGAGAGACGAGAGAAAAGGAAAAGGAAACAGACTACCTTAAACAATGGCATCCTCAATGTCGGGACTATGACTGAAAAAGGAAGAAAGCTGGCGAATCTAATGAGAAAAAGGAGTATAGGCATAATATATATACAAGAAACCAGATGGAGGGGCAGTAAGGCCAGACTCCTTGGCGGTGGATACATGTTTTTATATAATGGAAAAGACAACAAAAGGAATGGAGTGGGAATAGCAGTGGAAGAAACCTATGTAAAAAGCGTGCTAGAAGTGGAGAGACTCTCTGACAGGGTGATAGGCATGAAACTGGATATAGACGGTACGTTGCTAAACATAGTTTCTGCGTATGCACCCTAAACTGGATTTTCACTAGAAGAGAAAGATACGTTTTGGAGAGATTTGGAAGCAATTGTTACAAAAATACCAAGAGAAGAGGGATATTTTATTGGAGCAGATTTAAATGGTCATATTGGGAAAGGAAAGGATGGGGATAAAAATGTATTGGGAAGATATGGGTATGGTAACAGAAACGAAGGGGGCCAGAATGTAGAAGACTTTGCAAAAGGACAGCTGTCCAACACAAAGTCGTGGTGTGTAAGACCTGCATTTCAGTCAAGAAATGAGTAATAAGAAGCGTAGACGTGAGAACCAAGTGGTGGAGACTGAAGGAGACAGAGTGCAGAAGGACCTTCAACTCTAAGTTATTGGACATGCTTGCAGCAAAAACAGAAGTTCTAGAAAACTAGACCAACATTACGGACAAAATACGAGACACAGCTAAGCAAGTCCTCGGAGTGACTAGAGAAGGTGTAAAGAAGGATAGAGAGACGTGGTGGTGGAGGGATCACGTTCAAAAAAGCATTAGAAAGAAGAAAAATAGAAAGAGAAACTATGATCATGCTAACAATCTGGATATTAGAAGGGAATATGTTGAAAGACGTCAGGAAGCAAAGCGAGCTGTAGCAAAGGCCAAAGATAAAGCCTACATTGATCTGTACAACAGACTGAACTCAAACTAAGGTGAAAAACATTTGTACAGAATAGCTAAGCAAAGAGACAGAGCATCAGAAGATATACAACATGTGAAGGTTACTAAAGACGCAGATGGTAGAGTATTGACAGGAGAACAAGTCGTACTCCATAGGTGGAAGAGCTATTTTCAAGTTCTGATGAACACAGAAAACCCCAGAGAGCAAAGGGAAGATGATGCAAGGCGAATAGAGCGTGAAGGGAGAAGTATAGACAAAAGCGAGATCAAGAAAGCCCTAAAGAGGATGAAAAATGGGAAGGCCTGCGAACCAGATAACATTCCCATTGAAGCCTGGAAATATCCAGGTGAACAGGACCTAAAAACACTAACTACACCTTTCAACCAAATACTTGCATGTGAAAGAATGTTGGAGGAATGAAGAAGGAGGGTGCTCATACCAATATATAAAAACAAAGGGGATGCAGAAGAGTGTGGTAATTACAGAGGTATAAGCCATACAATGAAGTTGTGGGAAAGAGTGTTGGATACAAGATTGAGACAGGAGATACAGGTATGTGGCCAGCGATTTGGATTTATGCCGGAAAAAAGTACAACAGATGCACTATTCGCTCTACGAAATTTAATGGAGAAGTTTCGAGAAGAACAGAAAAAGCTACATTGTGTGTTCATAGATCTAGAGAAGGCATACGGTAGAGTGCTAAGAGCAGAGCTATGGTATTGTACGAGAAAGGCTGCAGCAACAGAAAAATATGCAAGTTTGATACAGGACATGTATGCAGGCAGCATGACTGCCATACGAAGTGCAGCGGGACTGACCGAATGGTTCGAAATCAAAGTTGGATTACATCAGGGATATGCCCTAAACCCCTTTTTATTTGCAATTGTAATAGACACACACTGACAGAGAATGCCCGAACAGACACACCTTGGAATATGCTGTTCGCAGACGATATCGTACTGTGCAACGAGACAAAAAATGAAGCCGAAGAACAGTTAGAAAGATGGCGACATGCTCTAGAGAAAAGAGGAATGCGAGTTAGCAGAGCGAAGACTGAGGATAGAAAATATATGGAAGGGGTGGAAGTTAAAAGAGTACAAGACTTTAAATATCTAGGATCCACTGTACAAAGTGATGGAGAATGCAACAGAGAAATAGATAAGAGGGTACAAGCTGGTTGCAATGGATGGAGAAGAGTGACTGGCGTAATGTGCGACAGAAAGCTAAGTGCCGTAGCGAAGGGAAAGATATACAAGTCCGTAGTAAGACCAGCAATGCTGTATGGACTTGAAACCGTAGCAACAACAAATAAGCATGAAGCTGAGCTAGAAGCAGTAGAGCTACGTATTCTACGTTGGTCTTTAGGGGTCACAAGACTAGACATGATCCCAAATGCAAATATAAAAGGTACAGCCCACGTTACGAGGATAAGAGGAAAGAAGAAGGAGTCTAGGCTAAGGTGGTTCGGACATGTGTGAAGGAGAGAGGACGACTACATAGAGAACAGGATGTTGAACATGGAAGTGTCAGGTCGTCGAAGGAGAGGGAGACCAAAGAGAAGGTACTTGGACCTCATAGAGGAAGACATGAGAGAGATGGGTGCCAGAAAGCAGGACGCAACCGACAGAAACAAATAGAAAAGTCTAATTTGCTGTGGCGACTCCTAAGGGGAATTAGCCGAAAGTCAAAGAAGAAGATGTAAGACACAGCATTAGTATGCCTTTTAGTGTACTACGCCCTTGATAATTCTACACTGTATTATAATTCTGGTGAAAAAAATGGTACAAAATTATCACGTAGAAATAGAAATATTAAAATTTGGAATAAAAACAAAGCTAAAAAATTAATTATACAGTGTATGATTCATAGGAGTCATTGATCTTTTATCAGACTGAAAGAGTTCTTTTAAGGGTACGAGCAGTACTATTTAACACTATTTTTTGTACTTATTAGTATTGTCGGGGTAGGCGAAAGGGTGCTAGATCTTGCCCAAGGGTGACCTGAAGGTAGTTATGGCAAAGAGTAACCTCATTCGCCCAAGTCGAATCTCCACAACCGGATGCACTTCCTTCTCAATAACCAGGACAAATTATTACACTAGTAGTTGAAACCACAGACAAATGTTATACCCCCTCTAATAAGGAAGCTGGTTATTACCAATACCCAAAGGCTCCTCACAATTTTTCTAACATGTTAGGATTATGATACTTTCTTTTTATTCTAGCTGCCCCTAATATAGCAGTTTTTTGCTTCATTAAAATTGCTGTTGTAGCTTCTCTTCAACATTTGCCGCTTTGGGTTTACCTTCCAAGATTCGTAAGCTTAAACGATTTTGGTTTTTGTTTTAATCCATGTTAAAACTGAATTAGTTATTTTTACATTATATTCCTCTGCAGTGCTTTTCTGTTCTTGAGCCTCTTCTAACTTTTTTCACGCTTTATACTTGTCAGTGATGGAGAGGTTTACTCTTGTCATCGTGATGTAGTTCTGAAGAAATTCATAAAAACACTCTTGTTGAGAAATCATTTGAAATCTAATGTGTTACAAAGATTCGAATTTTACGCAGCAGAACACGCAATTAAACATTTTATTTTATTTTTTTAAATGTGGAAAAGACAAATTTTTTATCAAAGAAGTGGATACGAATTTACAGGATAATCCTCAATCAGGAATAATTCCTAATTACCCTTGTAAAATCTATGGAATTCAACACGTTTATCTAAATTCGTCATATTTTTAAAGATATATGATCCCGGACATAGGAAAAAGGATTGAGGTGCAAGTGGAGCTCAATGATTCCTTTGGCAAATACACAAGAAAAGCTGGCAAAAGAGTGGTGCATGTGAAAAAAGAAAAACAAGAATAGTCCCCAAAACAATTTTCTGTATTTTCAAAAGTAATGATTTATAGAAAAAAAACTGCAACAGATAAAGGGCCTCGATACAATTTTTGGCTGTAAGGGAGGATTGAAAGTACTCTGAAGTTTTACTTTTGATGGTCGAGAAAAATTAATCCAATTATTTAAACAAAAATTTTCTGAGCTCTACAAGCATTGACGAATATTGCAATTTGAGTTCATATATACATGATGATTGATTCATTTGTCTTGTCAGACGAGTGCCATTCCTTCATTTCTTTCTTCTACCTGCTCTTTCCACCCATCTAGTCTTGAGGGGTTCATGAGACCTGCAAGCGACTAGCACAGTTTGTGGCAGACGTGACATTTCAAGCAATCCTTTGGGGTAGCAACAGTGGAATATTCATCTCCATGAATTCTGAGTTGTCGCCTGAGTCCACCAGATGATTTTCAGATTTTGGGGCAGGATAGATATAAGTAAATGGAAGATTCAGAAGTAGCAGCAGTAAGGGGTACGAAAGAAATGATTCTTGGGTCTAGTGGTCTGATGAGAGGCCTGATGATTTACCAGTCCCGCCTTAGACAACAGAGACCGATCACACAAAAGGCCAAAAAAGGCTACAATCAACTGGCAAAAGTTCATGTTACCTGCAGATTTTCCTCGGATTAGCACGAGAAACTCTGTTCTACTCATACTATTTAGCACCTTAAAAGATTAAACTTCTCCAATGCTCATGATCAGAAGTTAATGCCTCCCAGATGTCTTCAGCAATCTTCATATGCTTCAGGTTCTCCTTAACATTGTCCTTGAACCTTTGTCGTAGCTTACTCTGACGTCTTTTTCCAGGTGACATGTTACCATAGAACAGTTGCTTAGGGGGCAGGGAGTCGTCCATTTGCATCAAGTGGCCAACCAAGCGGATCTGCCTTCTCATCACCATTGATGATATGCTTACAACGTTTGCTTTGGACAGGACAGTAGTGTCGGGGGTACGACTCTCCACTTGATTTCAAGAATGTGCCTGAGACAATGATGGTGAAATCTCTCAAGCAACTTGATTATTGACTGATACAGAGTCCATATCTCTGAGGCATACAAAAGAGTAGCCAATACACAGGTCTTGTCTACAGAAAGTTTGGTTTTTAGAGTGAGATCAACATCAGACCAAACTCTGTCTTCTAATTTGCCAAATGAACCTCAAGCTTTGCTGATCCTTATCTTGATTTCAAAATTGAGAGAGCCATTATATGAGAGAGCTTTGCCCAGGTAAACAAAATGCTTGACAACTTCAAGTCTTTTTCCATCAACAAAAACGTCAGGCTCTATATAAAGCTCATCAGGTGCAGGAGTATACATTACCTTGGTTTTATCAATGCTGATTGTCAAACCAAAACGAGTACATGCATCAGCAAAGCGATCCATGACAGACTGCATGTCACCAGGAGAATGAGCAACAAGATCGTTATCATCATCATACAGAAGCTCCATAACAATACTTTCATGTACAAGAGTCTTGGCTTGGAATCTCTTCAAGTTGAACCCTTTACCAATTGTTCTAAATCTGAAATAAACTCTTATGTCACAGTAATGAAAAGCATACTACATGACCGAAGTCAAATACAGTACAAATAGCTTTTGGGGCAAGAATGTTCCCCTGTTTCACTCCATTGTCAATAGCAATTTCTTCTGGTTGACCATTAAAATTTACACGAGCTGTCATAGAATGATGTAACTGTATGATTTTATCAACAAATGCAGGCATCCAACCCTATTTGCTAAGCATCTTCCAGAAAGCATCACGGTTGACAGTGTCAAAAACCTTGGTTAAGTCTACAAATCCTTGACAAAGAGGTAGACGTTCCTCTTTACATTTCCCAATGAGCTGCCTGGTAGAGAAAATCGTGTCGACAGTTTCACACCCAGCACGAAAACCAGACTGGCACTCAGGAATAATTTCCTTGCAAACACATAAAGTTGATCTCAAAACATCTCTGTAAGTGGCAACCTTTAACTTGAAAGCATCAATGCGTTTTGCTGCCTTGACCCCATTTGAAAAGACTTCTACGGCTTTTATAAATTTTGACTTTAACCGAATCTGTCACACTCTGCTCCATGCATTGTCTTGACCTTGCAAAAATTCCTGAGATTACTCCGTCTACGGACTATAAAGTCAGGTAGATGGCTATACTTAGACTGAGGATATAACAAAGTCACCTTGTGCTTCTTCATTTGGTAAAAGAAAGTGTTGGAAATAACCAGATTGAGTTCAGTGCAGAGCTGGAGGAGCAGGAAACAATTTGAATTGATGTTAACAACCCCATGGGTCCCAAAGGCTTCCATGTTTTACTGTCAGAGCCAGCACGAGCATTGAAGTCACCAAGGATGATTATATTTTCAATTTTAGGAATGTTAGTAACAAAAGTGCTAAGGGCACGATAGAAAAAAGTGATATCTTCCTCAGGAGACACGTGTTGGTGAACAAACGGAGAGAAGAATCATGTATCTGTTAGCATTGAGAGGAATCCTCAGCTTCAAAATACGGTCATTGACCCCTACTGGCTGTTCATTATTGTTTACTAATGTATTCTTCACTGCAAATCCTACATCAGCTTCATGTCTCTCTTGCTCTGATTTCCCCCGACCAGAATATGTTGTAACCTGACTCAGACTCCATAGTCTGATCTTTTCCAGCAAAGCGGGTTTCAGATAGAATAGCAAAGTCTACATTATATCTTGCCAGTTCACTAGCTAAGATGGTAGTTTTATGCTCATATCTTTTTGCATTGTTTATTAATGTTCTCACGTTCCAGTAGCAGAGCTGGAGTGGGAGTCTTATGATATAAAGTCTGCTTGTATTTCTGTTGCTCCAAATAAGGACAGCTGTCAGCCGCAGTAAGCTGACCAGCAGATTAAGGCAGCTTTGTTTAAGACACATTTTCTAGTCCCCTTCCAGGTTTGGGTGAGAAGTGTTATTATAGAAAGGCTGCTCAGTGACACGAGGCTCCTCCGAAGTACACACCTACCTTGGGTGGTGTGAAAACTGATGTTAGGATAAGCCCCATACTGCCTATGTGCAAAACTGTGACTTCATGTTTCCAGCCTGTCAAGTCTATATGAATCGCTACTCCTTCATCACCACAGAACTTTCAAACAAATTTATGTTGAGGTCTGACGAAATATCTGTTTAATCGTTTTTTAGTGACAACACGTTGTACAACAGCAGAGCCACTCTCTCGGGATCAATTGCCTGGTTCCAGAAACAAGCAAGGCTAGATACTTGCCGAAATTTCAATTGCAGGTTTTTGATCAGAGTGTACCTCTTACGTGAAATACCAAACAAAGCTAACGAGCTTTTAAGGTTTTGAGGTGTCTGTAACTCGCCTTTCACCCCTTCTCCTGTTAGTTTGAACCATTTCCAACACGAGAAGGTCAGAAGCTGAATTTGGTTGTCAGCGGCTGTTTGAGCTGCTGTCATTGGGGCATTTTATAGACAAAAGATCGCTCACATCTAAAATCACCCCGGCGATAACAGCCTTGGAAACATTTATATATACATTCATACACACATATACATATATATATATGTAGGTATGAATTGTGATATGAATGTACAAATTGCGATGTAATGATGATAATAATGGCATGTGATGATGAACATTTCTAGACAAGCTAGATTTATATAACATTACATAGACAAAAATTTAAATTTATTTAATTTATTTTATGTATTTAAATTATACATAAAACAAAAAAGAAGTAAACTCTTTTTTCCGTTTTGTCCCCATTTTCCACCAGACCCAGAGGCATGAGTTTGGGATTTCAAGACTTTTGTATGACTGTTGGGAAAATTTAGTTTATAGGTTTGTAAATGAGAGATTAGAATGTACTATTATCATTATTATTATTGTTATTAATCACCTTGTATCATTACTGGCCTCTGCCTCTGCCTCTGCCCTGATTTGCTTCTCGTGATCAATGACATGCAATTTTTCCTGAAGCTGACTGTGGGTTCCTAAACAAGCTTGACAGCTGATGATAAACGCAATTCTCTCATTCACACAAATAAATCAGAATGTTTTAGTGCTAAGTTTGTAAATTTTTTATCCGTTCCATAGGGATATTTGGTCATTCGTGTGACTCACTAAAATAAATGTTTTTACTTTGGGGTATGAATGCTACAATCAAGCTGTATCTCAACTTAGAGCTTTCCACTTCCATCATTCATTGTACTTACTTTATTTTCTGTTGTCGAAACAACCTACTGAACAATCCTGTCTTTCTCTCCACATACAATTATACTCAACTGAGCAATTATTATTTTTTTACATTACATATTTGTCACTTAGTCATTTGACGCCAATGTTGTTATTATGGTTACTTGCTAGTCAGATCAAGCAAAAATAAACTATCAATTACTGAGATCTTAATGTCATGGGATTGTATAGTTGTAAAATAAAAATTTAAAATTTAAATAAAATTTCTATCATTATTTTTATGATGGTCATCATTATTATTAATTATTATAATATTAATTTTTTTTCGTACTACTATATTATCGTGTCTATTGAAATATTTTTCTAATTATCATTACTAGTAGTTTATTTGAGATTAGATGACCTCCATCCTCGAGCCATTTTAAATACCGAACATGAGAATTTGAGTCCGTGTTTAGTGTCTCACAAGGTATATCATCAGTTTGCGCATTGCTGTGCAACTTAACAGCATGATTGTGTGTTCCTGTAGCTATTTATGGTATGTGATCCAGGTTCCTTTTTTAATATTTGCTAAGTCAATAGGTTCTGAGGGGACGTAGCTTACCATTGATTTACTTAAAAAGAAAACTGATATAGTTGTTTCAGGGCTTCATATGTAAACTGTCAACTGTCTCAGTAGTAGGTAAAGGAGACTTTTCTTATCTGCACATTGAGCTCATTCTTGTACCTTTCGACACTATTAGAGGTTTTAAATTTAACTTGACAAATAACGTGTCAAATACTAATCTCGTTCAGCATCTACATGTTCTTTTGTTTTGTGAGACTTTACCCAATAATTTCGTTAACAGCACTGATGTTGACGTCGATAGATATCTACCTTAATGATTTTGATGCCCATCACCATGTGTTAGCCGTCTATGTACGTACCGATCTTCCAACAATCTAATACCTGGGCTTGAATCTGGTGATCAATATTGAATGGGCTTTTGTCCCTCTTCTCTCCTTTAAAACTAAGAGGCCAAGAAAAATTTTTATAACTTCTCTCTGGCTCTTGGTTTCAAACAGCTTATTGATTTTCCAGCCAGGTTCCCTGATAGTGACACTTTTATACATTTCATAATTGATATCCTCTATTCATTTTTCCAGAGAATTCTTGAGCAACTTATTTCTCTCTTTTTAGTTCATGGGAGCCTGCTGTAGTCACCTTCAATATTACAGCTGGGAATATTGTGGAGGTAAATGAACCTGTCCTGATAACATCCCTCTGGTTCCCTTGCGCAGTGTGCAGTGTGCAGTGTGCTCGAAAAATGCCTTTTTTCCTCCTCTTTAATTATTCCTTTTATACTTTCCGAGTCCTGTTTTCAACCTTACTGTGAAGTATTTAATGTAGTTCTTATTTTAATGAATAATGAACAACCTTAGGAGCCAAACAGATATGGAACTGTGCGTCTCCTCTTAACTGTTACCAAAGTCTTTGAACAGAATTCCTTCTGTATGGGAGAGTTTGTTGTTTCTCTTTAAAGGCAAGTTGAAGAAAAATCTGACTGTAACTTTACCTAGGTATTAATGGTTTATACTTTTTTGACAAATCATACCAGTGTCCCATAATTGCCATTAATAGAAAGAAACGTTGAGCTAAATGACGTATGCGGTTAAATTATAATCAAGAAAGAAATCTATTTCATTAGCAAGTTGCTTAAGTTACTTAAAGCTTTGGTTTGTATTATACTCCTTGGTTCACTGCTCATTGTTTTTCTGTATTTGCTTATTACAATAATTTCTTTATTCAGTTTGAACGTGAGGGAACTGATAAAAATTGAGTTTCTTTCATACGGCTAGAAATGGTAATCAAGATCTGATGTGGACGTGTGTTAAAAGCACGCAAGTCTCCTAGCAAAATATATAGCTTTTCCCATATATATCAACCCGGCGTTCATGTCATCACTACTGTTACGCTAAGGAAGCTTTAATAAACGACGTATGTTTAGCGCCGAAAACTGGAACTCCACTGGCTTGTTGGATAAGGTTCTTAAACTAAAGGCTCAGGTTGGGGTAACCCTAATACAAACCTCCAGAGGAGAGTAACGCATGTCAACTCTGGCATACATGATCCACCGACGGGTAGACTACGTTCTGGTTCCAAGTAACCTAAGTTCCAGTTATACGTAAATGATAGGGAAAATGGTACTCCAAGAGTAGTGGTGAAACAAGTCTATTTAACAGCAGCTTTTCTCTCAAGAGAAAAGAGTTTCTGTTGTGGTTAAAATAGTANGGAGAGTTTGTTGTTTCTCTTTAAAGGCAAGTTGAAGAAAAATCTGACTGTAACTTTACCTAGGTATTAATGGTTTATACTTTTTTGACAAATCATACCAGTGTCCCATAATTGCCATTAATAGAAAGAAACGTTGAGCTAAATGACGTATGCGGTTAAATTATAATCAAGAAAGAAATCTATTTCATTAGCAAGTTGCTTAAGTTACTTAAAGCTTTGGTTTGTATTATACTCCTTGGTTCACTGCTCATTGTTTTTCTGTATTTGCTTATTACAATAATTTCTTTATTCAGTTTGAACGTGAGGGAACTGATAAAAATTGAGTTTCTTTCATACGGCTAGAAATGGTAATCAAGATCTGATGTGGACGTGTGTTAAAAGCACGCAAGTCTCCTAGCAAAATATATAGCTTTTCCCATATATATCAACCCGGCGTTCATGTCATCACTACTGTTACGCTAAGGAAGCTTTAATAAACGACGTATGTTTAGCGCCGAAAACTGGAACTCCACTGGCTTGTTGGATAAGGTTCTTAAACTAAAGGCTCAGGTTGGGGTAACCCTAATACAAACCTCCAGAGGAGAGTAACGCATGTCAACTCTGGCATACATGATCCACCGACGGGTAGACTACGTTCTGGTTCCAAGTAACCTAAGTTCCAGTTATACGTAAATGATAGGGAAAATGGTACTCCAAGAGTAGTGGTGAAACAAGTCTATTTAACAGCAGCTTTTCTCTCAAGAGAAAAGAGTTTCTGTTGTGGTTAAAATAGTAAAGATATTGGCGGCAGTTTATCCCCTGAATTAAGAGCGAATTTCAGACTATTTAGAATAATTGGTCTCCACTCACTCTGTTTGTCTTTTGAAGAAGGGAACCCAATCCTATAATTACTGCGGCAAGAGAGCATTTAGCAAGTATCTACTATTCTCTGCTTTACATTCTCTCAAAATTAACTACTCACGCTTAAAGGAACAAAATTTACTCAGTCCGGATCACCCAAAAGGGAGAGGGCTTAATCTGTCCGAAGAGTTGTTCTTATTTGAACCGAACTACATGTAATATCCGAACTATGCAGAGCTATTACTATAAACACTGAAGTCATTATAATAAATATTATGAATGAAAGCAAACTTCAGATTCTAGGTATCTCTGAGACACACTATTTAACAGAAGGAGATTGTCTTCGAAATTAATTGTTATGCAGTGTTGCATCCTGGAAGAACAGATGGAGTGAAAAAACAAGGAATTGGTTTTATTCTTGACAAGCATTTATCTAATAGTATTTTATCCTACATTGTTGTGTCTAAAATGCTGGTTAGTGTCACCATGAAAGTAAGAGATGAAATAGTCTCAATATTTTAAGTCAATGCACCAAATTTATTTTACAGTGATGACTGTGTGAAAGAGTTCTTCCAACTTTTACAAATCAAAATAAACACCTGTTCTTGAAATCAAAGATATATTATGGTAGGGAATTTCAATGCCAAAGTTTGTAAAAACTTTCACAATTTCATGCCAGATATTGCTGGTAAATTTGTTTTAGGAGAATGTAATGAGAGAGGTTGGCATCTGTTTCAGTTCTTTACTATCAACAATCTATTTATTGACAACACAATATTCAAAAAAAAGGTTGGGACATTTACTGATGGAAATACAAGAAACCTTTTATCCAACAAGATAGGAAAAAGTTTTAAAGAACTTTTGATCTTGGGTCTGACCACTCAGCTGCTATTGACATGTTATCCTTGTATGACCAATGACACGAAAGACCAGAAAAGTAATAAGACGGTAATGTATAAAAACAATGTATAAAAGCTTTGTTGCAATCACAGTTTCGACGACAAAAGAAATTTTTTTGTTACCAAAGAAATGAAAATAGCAAGAATTCCTCTAGAGGCTGAGGCGCTTTGTGAAAAAAGAAGAAAGCTACGTTAAGAGCTTAACCAACTGTCAAGAACAAGAACAAAGAAATAAACCGAAAAGTAAAAAGAGAAGTTCGAAATCACAAAGAAAGAAAACTGAAAGAAACAGTATAATTATTTGAATAGGACTGACTAATAAATGCCAGTCAAAACCTATTTCAAACTGTAAAAGAAATTAAAGGAAGACACTACAGCTCTGAATGTACTTATTGGCAAGCAGGTCAAAAGGAATGGGAGATCATTGAATTCCTTGGATGTTGGAAAGAAAACTTTCAAGCACATTTAAACAAAGCTTTCCTCCGTGATACAGATGAAATCAACTCTATCCTATGCACACCATACCACGATGAAATAATACTACCAATAACATTGGATGAGATTAAAATTGCAATTAAAAAAAATTAGAAAGAGGAAAGTACCTGGTATCGTTAGTATGAGATATTGAAAGCAGGAGTGATAAGATGGTTGAAATGCTTCAGAAGATTTTCACAAAAGTTAGGACTTTGGAAAGAATATCTAAGATGTGGTTATTTTTCCTATCTGCAAAGAAGGTAACAACCTAGATCTTGAAAACTACATGTCCATTGCACTTCTGTTTCTACTTGGTGAAGTGTTTTTCCAGATGCTCTTAACTTATTTGCAGAAGAAGACTGAATGATACACCAAGGTCACTCACTTTGGATTCAAAATTTGTAGAGGAACTGTGGATGCAATTTCCATGATGTGTGAAGAACAAGTGATAAAAAAGGAAGGAAATAAAACCTTAAAGTTTACTTCCATTCTGTAGACTTTAAGGCAGGATTTGACAATATATGGAGAAAAGTGCTCAGGAATTTGATCAAAGAAATTGGAATTATTGGAAAGACTGTGATCCCCATTGAATACATACACAGAAACTACTCGATGTCACAATTTATGGTAACCGACATCTTGGTTTAGAGTTAAGGTGGTAGTCAGGAAAGGACAGCTACTCTCCCCAACGCAGTTGAAGATTTTTTTGATTTCATGATTTCTCCGCAGATATATGCTATGCTGATGACTCAAAAGGTTTATCAGCTATCTGTAGTAAATTAGGACTTGAGACTAAAGAGCTGATGAAAATTTGTCAGAAATTAAATATGAAAATCAATGTCGCTTAATGTAAAAAAAAATTAGGACCGTGAAGAATAAAGGGTGTTTTAGTTCTGCGAAGTATAAGAAATGAATAAATATGAAAGCACACTTCTCAGATACGTTAGACATGTCAATCGTTGACCTATGCGCAGTGTCATATATCAAGCCTATAGCGGAAACGTCAATGGAAGTCAACCAACTGAGAGGCCACTCTTGAGATGTAGAATCAAATAAAGAACGATACTGATTTACAAATAGCAACAGAAGAACAACAAACAATGGATTGTGAGGAGTAGCGTGTAAGAAATAGAATGAGAGGGGTGAGAGAGGGAGGGAGAGAGAGAGAGAGAGAGAGAGAGAGAGAAAGAAAGAGCAAAGAGGATTTGTTACGCCTGAGCCGTTAAGTCAAATAAATTAATGGCTAGCAAAGGCTAGATATGACAAAACAACTAAAAGAAGTGGAAGCGAAACAACAGAAACCAATCACTAAGATCGATAATAAAAATGTCAAAATTCAAACGCTCGTCGTTATTCCACAAAAGTGTATGAAGCTCAAAATTTATTTCTTTGAAACAAGAATTGTAATAGGCAATTGGAAAAATTGCTTGCCCGCCAGTTTGCACGACTTTGACAAGTTATTTTGGAAAGTTTGGAAATCGTGGAGGTGAAAGGGATTACATTCATGTCATTCATTCGGTTGTGGCAAATTGCAGGGTTTGCAAATATATTGCAAAACTTTGATTAATAAATTTGCATAACGTAAAATCTGTCGTTCGCTTCAACAGCTGCCATATTATCCGGTGGTCTGTTGACGATCCAGAGGAATCAGCAAGGACTGTACTTCCTATTCTTATCGGTCCAATGATGAGTGCTTCAGTATTTGTAGCGCGACTATTTCCAATGTATACATTGAATCCAGAATATCTGATTGAAGATGTTTCTTCGGTAGTCAAGTATGTTGATGATGACTCGGGTTTTGTTTTTCTTGTAATGAATGAAAACAAAAGTTTTCAAATTGATAAAGGAAAACTTGGTTCAGTTACCAAGTATCCTGTCAACTATCCAATGGCTAACACGGATTTTACACAGCTACTTTTCTTAGATTTGACCATGATTTTTTTGGTAGTTTGATAACATCAGATGGAAGATGTGTGAACGAAATAAAGAAACGAATCACTTTAGCAAAGGATACTTTTAGTAAAATGAGTTTAGTTTTCAAGAACAGGCAGCTGCAAGTAAAAAAACCCCTTAAATTCGAGTCCTAGAATGTTATGTGTGGTCTGTATTGCTTTATGGGTTATGCTTGGACCATCAAAGAAAGCATGAAGTAACGAATAGAAGCAGTGGAAATGTGGTTCCAGAGATGAATTCTTAGAATTTCTTGGACTGACAAAGTGAGCAATGAAGTGGCATTAGAGGGAGCAGGGATGAAAAGAAAGTTGATGAAGGTAATTAGAAAAAGACAACTGCAGTTTCTGGGTCATGTAATGAGATGTGAAGGAATGGAAAACTTGGAGTTAACAGGGTAAGATTGAAGGAAAGAAAGTAGAGGAAGATAGAGACTGACATTCATTAAACAAGGCTCTCCAATTGAAGAGGAGTAACTGTGACATTTTCACATTGACAAAAGAGAGAAAGAGATGGAAGACCATGATCTCCAACGTCCTGAAAGGATAAGGAACTCAGAAGAAGACTTTTCTTAGATGATCCCAATCATTTGCCGAAAAACATCCGCAACAATTGCGATTACCGAAAAAACAAAGACTTAGAGTTTTTGAGACCCTTTGAATAAGAAAACTGTTCTTGTTAAGTGGACGGCTATTATTCAGCTATACAAATATTTCTCAGACTCAGAAATAATTTCCACTCAATTGAGTTTTCAAACTCCAGATAGGTTCGAAAAGAAAAAAAAGGTTCAGTTGGTTGTCAATGTGTTTAACAACAGAAGTGTGACTGCTCTGGAAATGAATTCTTATAAAGACACAGCCGTATTCGTTAAAAAGATCACACGAATGTAAAACAACTTAAATGTGAAGTTTTTAGCTTCTGCAGTGTGTATCAACGACCCTGATAGGACGTTGTGAAACAGGAAAGTGATGAGCGTCTTCATTTTCTGCTGCAAATGTTCTATTCTTTTACAGAAATGGATCCACAAAAACTCCCTTGAAGTATGTGGATGAAAATGCTGACGTTTGGTACAAGCGAGGCACTTGTTATCACTTTAAGAGGAATCGTAGGCCTCTCAAAGTGTTTACTCCAACACAACTTCTCTTATGTGAAGCTTGGACAAACGTAAATCGATCGCATTATGGGAGAGATCCGTCTCTATCGTCAGAAACCTGGTGGCAATTATTTCATATCTATTGACCAAGTCTTAATAGGATTTCATCTTCAAAGGCTACACTTATATAAAACACTTAATTTTGAACCTACAAAAAACGCATTTTTTATTCATGCTGTGAACAGCCCTTTTCAGACAATTAACTTATGCTTTTGGACTCTTACTATGAAAATGTTGCGAAATTGATCAACGTTGAGCGAGGGACTGTAAATTTTATTGCCGCATACATTACTCACAAGGAGAACGTAGCACAGACGAATTCCCCAGGATCGCTTGACCACCAATATGTTATAGATTGCGAGTTCTTAAATCTTGTCAACCGCGGAAAGCTGTCGTTGCCATTGGACTCAATATACGAATGTTCATTGTTGTGATACAGATATTATAGGTTGACGAGAAATTTTGCACAATGTATATGTTAAGAGTATTTGCACAAATTTTAGAAGTTACTGACTGCGGGGTAACCAACAATTAATCGCTTATGAGCATACTGGTCAATTGCTTTCCGCAGGCGTACGGCAAAAAAAGTAACCGGACAATCTGAAAAGAAGGACAGCCACAAATAAAAAGTATATGCTTTTTCTCCTGATTCTTTTATCAAGAAATAGTTTATTCAGTTGTTTTACACTTTAGGAACCAATTTCAAATACATATTTTTTACTCTTTTTTAAAGTTCGAATATTCGAATGACATAAGAATGGCAAACAGTTGAGCAACCCGTGAAAGAAGTTGTCTTTCGACTTTTATTTTTAAGATTTCATAAACTGTCAGAAGTATCTAGATACAGAAATCGGTGAATTTGTCGGTTCAATATTTTTTCGGTTAATAAATTAGTCGGCTAAAAAATTTTGTCTGTTTTAAATTTTTTTAAGTACCCCAAAGGTCGTCATATTTCACCAATGAACTTTTCACCGTCACGTTACTTTATATTTGCCCGTATCAGCAAAGTTTGTTTTTCCTTTAAACGTAGTTGTAGCAAAAATTCCTCTTCATATTGTTAACTTTTCTTTTCGCAGGGTTTTCCTTTTTTGTTGATTCTTCAAATATCTTTTTTTCCCTTTAAAATACTTTTTGGACGAATACATATATGAACCTTCGTTGACAACACTTTTGATACCTAGAAGATTTTTCTTCCTTCTTTCACTCTAAGCAAGTCTGGAAACCACTTCAGTGTAAAAAGTTACCCTTTTATTTGAATTTTCACTTTGTTCTTTGTAATCTTTACCTTTTTTTCTTTTTTCCTTTTTCCAATTCTATTTTCGAAAATGTGTACAAGCTCAGTAGTATCCCACTATAACAGAGAAACAAATAAGGCGCAGCACTTGTAGACAGGTCCGTAAGGCTCAGGCCGGGAAACTCACGCATAGTAAGATCTTAATTACATTTATCGACAACTACTTCTATAGTATGATAAATAAAACGTAAAAATATAACTTGATATATGGTTTGTAAATAATAAGAGGATCCCTGGGTTAATGGCTAGTGTAGTTGTACCATAACCAAGAGGTTCCGCTTTCAATTCCTTGAGCAGATGAAAGGAATTTAGAATTTTAAAAATGAAAAAGCCATTGGTTGGCGTCAGGAAGAGCATTCGGCCAAGAAATCCCTCACGCCCAAAACACAAGTCCCTTTAAAGGGGACCATTTGAGCCCCAGTTAGTGGGGGAAAATGACGTCAAAACCAAACAAGAAAATGATATGTAAATAAGCTAGCCCAGAAAAAAAGTCATAAATGACTTCCGTACCCTGTTATTTTTCAGCATGCTATGATTACAACAAATAAACTTCTATCAAGCGACGCCAATAAGAATATAGAAAAAAGGATTTTGTTTCAACCATCTATATTTTCTTTCTGGTAACAAGACGAATGGTTAATGTACAACAGTTAAAGGGTCAAAGAATCCATCAAGACCTCAATCCTCAACATTCTCTTACACTGTTCTTGGTAAAAATTATTTTAATGGATATTTCAACGATAAATACATTTTCATTCTTTTCCTGTAACGTAATTTGGAAGAAAGATCTGTGGGAAAGATCATCGGCTATGATTCCTCCTGCTCTATTGACCTTTATTGAATGACAGTAGCATGTGGTCGGAGTCTAGTAAACCATAATGATTAACATTAATTCATACAAAATAGGTCCTGTACTTAAAACATAGGCATGTAGCAATTTTCAGTTGTTTGTCTAACCCTTAAAATATTACTGAAATGCTTTCAAAATGTTAATTTAAGCGTTTTTAAGCCTATGGTTGATTAAAAAAATTACTAGTGTCTATCTAAGCTTCTACTAATCAGAAAGGAATCAGAATTAGCAAGTTATCTGAGGATCAGTAAAAACTCGAGCAAGTGATATTTTTTTTGGCGTAAATGTAAGATATCTTACTTGTTACTAATAAAACAGATACTACACCCTTAACAATGAAGTTGGTTATTACCGGGCGAGCTTAGTATGCAGACTATGACTCCGTTTTCCTCTTTCGTAGTGGCTAAAACACATGTGCTATTAAGATCCCAGAAATGACGATGCAAAAAGATGAATAAATGTCGTTCTTTGTAGAGAGTAAATGAAATGAAAAATTGACTGAAAATTTAACGCCTGACGGAAGACCTGTTGCACGTTTAGTTCACAGATATCTTGACCACGAAATCAAAAAAGTAGAGGCGATCAGCTTGTGTGTGTAAGTTAGGGGGAGGGGGGTATTAACACGTGGCTCCTATGTAGGAGGGTAAAAAACACATTTTTCTTTTTAGCTACAAACAGTTTAATCTTCAAATGTCTTTTACTTGGACTTTGAAGAAGATGTCATGTATTTTTTGTGGCAGATGATTAATAATTGCAAGTAACGAATTGTTTTAAAAAAATGACAACATCGATCACAATGTAGAGATACTCGATATAAGGGGTTATCACTAAACGAGATTCATGAAGATATGATAGTATTTTGGGGAAAAACAGTTTTCATTACAGGATAAGTGTGTAATACATGTAATTTACAAAAACAATTATCTTCTTTGGATTTGCAAGTTTTTTGGTAGAACGTAACGAACTCTTTGTAACGATTAGCGGAACCCATCGTGGATCTTTGTCGTGAGGTAGTCCACAATACAAAGAATAAGCGATTCTATGCTGTAACCACGGCTGACCTTTGAAACCATTTCATACTCCTGTGACTTGCTAAACTCATTTGCCTGCTTGCTTTGAGCCCAGTGTGTCGTCAAAGGAAGCAAGGTATCGATTCTTGTCTTAATCTGACGAGAATTTAACAGTTTACTTGGGGAATATCAAATTAAATTTGGGGCCCTTCTGTATTGCATGAGGAACTCTAGTAGTTCTTGTTTTGGCGACCCCTCAGCACCATTTGTAGCAGTCTAGTAGGCTGCTCGATCAAATCCATGATTCCTCTCTCCTGAATACAGAATTGAAATTCTGACGTGGATCCTAAGGCATTGTCATTCACCAAGATACGAGGGTACTAAAAATGTGCAAAATCCTATTTTAATAAGTCAATATGAGTTCTGATTGACATGGAGGGTGCCAGCTGCATTCAAAGATATTTTGAGTACGCATCTATTGTTGCAAGCCAATTATGTCTCAGAAAATTTATTGCATGATTCAAATATATTTTGCTACATACGTTTTCAGGTAGCATCCGCGAGTTTCTTGATGTGTTAAAAGTTTTTTTATGTTCAGCACAAGATGTGCAGTTTCTGGCCATAGCCTTAATTGAATCGTCAATGTTAGGGCAATACACAGTTGTTCGAGAAAGGTGTTTTTTTCTTTGCTTCCCAAAATGGCCTATATGAAGAATTTCCAGAATCCTTGGCTAAGAACTGGTTCGTATTGCTACTCGAGATCCATGAACGAGACATCCATTACAAAGAGATAAATAGGTTGCTACTTTCCAAACCTTTTCTACAGTATTGCTTTTATCCTTTTTGCTATCACATGGCAAACCTCTAGTGTGTACCGCATTACAGTTGCCAATATTGGATCTTTGACTGATTATTTCTTTAATATCACATCGGTTGCTTGCTGTCGTGGTCTTAGCACTTTCTCTTGCAGACTATATCACAATATTTGTCACTTTCCTTTCCATTAATTCCCTGTCTTCATCCAATGGAAGAAGACTCAATGAATCGGTGTTCTCATGTTGAATAGTATTTTTAATATTTAGTTTCATAGTTGAATTGATTTAGCTACAATGCCTCTCTAGATAGACGATTTGCAGCTGATGATGAATGGATACTAATAAACTTTGAAGAGTCCATAGACAATGGTCAGAGCTTCCTTTTGAATATGGCTATAGGTGCTCTCTCGTCAATGTTTTTGTCAACAACTGGGCGTTCACTTCGATCAGGTAAACGATGAAATAAAATGTCCTAACTCCAACACCTGAATGGCGAATGGTACTGGTCTGGCCTTTCAACTAATTGCTTTGGCATCCTGTTTGAACTTAATATCCAGCCCAAAGTCTTTTGATCACCCTACCTCAAAGAAGACTTGAGTTTTTCTGTCTTGTGGTACAGAATGTGCTCGAAAAACAGTACAGAATCTGGCCCAACAATCAGTCCATGATTCGGACGTGGAGTTGATCGATGAATACTTGACAAGGTCATTGCTGTAAACTGTGTTGACACTCCGGGCATGCTCTTTCCAAGTAGTACTTTCATGGTTTTCATTTCCTCCTTATACTTTTGTGCCAAACGATCCATCTGCTCATGGAACCTTCAGTACTGCTTTTGTATTTGTTGTTGCATCAGTTATTGCATAAGTAAGATAAGGTTTACGAATCCCAAATCCACTTAATGACCATTAATTAGAAATTAAACCCAGTCGTTTCCTAGTATCCAGGTATAGGTATCAGAATCAGCAATGCCGTAGTTCTTCAACTATTTCGTACTTGGGAAAATGCGACTTATAACTAAGAGCAAAGTCTAGGAAACACTCCTCAGACTATTATTTTGATTAAAAATTATCATTTAGTATTTCCAAGCTAGTTTTACATCATCTTGCCAACGTATTTTAAAGTTAATTTCTATTTACAAGGGAAAAAATACGAAATACTAAAAATACTATGAATCTTCCAAACATAGTAGGGAATTTCCCTTGGACATTATTGATGACGTTTTGAGACGAAAGTAGTTTATGATTTGGTGCTATTTGAAGAATGCCAAATAATGCTTCCTTAACAGATTATTGCCATAATAGGCAGAAAGTAACGTGTTTTCATCGAAGGAAAAATAGAAAATCAGGAGGCTTGTCTTGGAGGCGTGACATTAACTCTTTCTTGGAGGTTAACTCCCACAAGCACACCCAGTCCTGCCAGTGGGTTGCCTATTTTCTTGTATTAACTATGTCTAAATCCTTTGTGCATATTTCAGTTGGCTTTCAGGGGATGGGAGAATGCATGAAAGCTTGTCTTGCATTGTATCTCCATTATTGTTTCAAGATGTTTCTTTTCAAGTAAACCAGGAGCACACGCTATTTGCCAGCTTGGCTTGGCCCAATATGGTTAATCAAAAAAAGAGTACTCCGAAATGGAAAGACTTTTTTTCCATATTTTCCAAGTCAGATTGAGACCCCAGTCTGTCTAACAAATGCTGCCGTCCTCTCCAGGGCTGCCTAGTCGAAAGGCAGCTTCTCATGAGACAGGCTATTATAGTTATAAGAGCTGATTCACGCGACAGCATCATGAAAAACTATTTAACAGCTTTGTACAATGACATGCTTCTGAAGCATCTACTTCACACTGCTATTATTCAAATTAACAATAACTTTTAGTTACCAATCTTGATCACAGAAGGACCTTTTTTGAAAAGAAAGCTTATTACAGAGTGGAGTATTAATAAATTATTATAGATCTCAAGCCAGAGGTAAAGTCTTAACTGTAAAATAAAACTTTCGGTGATAAAAAGCAGCCTAAAATATGTAATTTATTTCTACTTTTTTGCTAAGGAATATGTATGCTTATAAACTATAAATTAATTACACAGTTTTATTGTTCCCGTTATTTTCAAAATAGAGAAAATGCTTGTTCTGAGAAAAACATATTCACACGTGTATTATTAAATAATTTTAATAGGTTTAGTCCTACTTTGAAAAAACGAATGACAGCTGAGAAACTTCCAACCCAACTTGAGGCTATATTGGCCTTACCGAAATAATGTCTCTTACCTCGATCTCAATATTTTCCATGTAGCTAAGCTTTGTATTATACCCCAATCTGTCTGTCTGTTTGTTATCTTTTGCTAATTGAGTACTGTCCTGTTGGCTGTCCACGTGATCTGTTTCTATTTTAGAGTTGTTGTTTTGACTGACATGAAGTTGAAGGGAAATCTCTAGCTTCATAGGTAAATATTGACATTTTTCACACTTACCTATTTTACAAATCTTCATGAACAATAAAATGTTTTTCTTCAGGAATTTCTGTGTTAACATCAGTTTTTCTTTCATTAAAAAAATATTTTGATTTTAGTAATTGTCTTAAACCTAAACAAGGGGCAAGATCAAACAAAATTCATAAAGCATTGCAGGCTCTTGTTTTCAGACAACACAGGATCAAATACTGACTTGTACGTACGTACAATATATTGCAAAACATATTACCATGAAAAATGTTTTAGCTGTTATGACAAAATTCAATTTTCAAGTCGTTGTTTATATATGATAAGTGTCCCTCCCCAACCCCTAATATCATGCAACACAAGCTTTAGGAGACCTGAGCAAAACTGGAATAATGTGGATTATGTTAACATTATCCACATTATTCCAGTTTTGGCCAGGTTTTTTTATTAGTAAGCAAACGAATTTTTAGTAAGAAAATACATATTGCACCATAGATATAAGTTTGCTTGTTCTTGTATGTTCTTGTAAGGAGTCAAAGTTCAACTTTTCAGGCTTATTATTTGATTGCTATAGTTTCAGGTTTGATTTTATTCGCTGTGCTGTAAACGGTGCAGGTGCCTGGCATTGGAAACCATAAAACCTTTCAGATTTTTTGGTTACCGATGGAAGTTTCATAACAACATCTATAATCAAATGGAAACGTGTGTCATCGTCTTCGGGAGAGCTAAAGACAGGCCAATACGAAGTTGTGGCTATTCTTTCCATGATAGGTGTCCTCCTCGTGGCTGTTAATCCAAATACCTTTTCTAATAAAGATATGAAAAGATGCCATCCCAACGAACTTCAAAAGAATAAAGGTTTTTTATTCTTGTTGGTTTATACAAGGTCCACCAATTATTTGATCTGACCAGTTATTGCGTTCTGGGACTACATTATCTGCGTTCACCTTACTTGTACTTGTTGACGTAGATTTGTTGCTGGAATATAAGCGGTGGTAAGAGCAAGAGCTTTACATACATTTGTTTGGAGTGTCAATTATTTTTAATGTAATGACTTCTGTGTAGAGTTGTTTATGACAGGAATGTTGATAATTATCTGTTATTTGTCCTTCCTTCTGACCCCTTTTACTTCTGTCTTGAAAGGAGAGTACTTATGCTGCAACTGCTTTTTCAATAGCTTATTGTAGCTCCCGAGTTACAGAGATGACAACAGTGATGTCCATCTGATTGTCTGAGACAGTAGCATCGCAAGTTTCCTGCACGTATCCTTTAAACAACGTCTGTTGTTTAGAGGATACAGAACCATAACAGGAAATGGGTTGCACGTGTTGCATGAGCATCTAACGACACCTTGAAGAAAAGACTCATGGTCGTCGACGAGAAATATACGAGAAAAGGCAACCGTAATAAGACAGTGCTGGAAAATGCGATGGTTTAAGAAGTAAAAAAGGGAAAGTCGTTAGAGACATTTTGGCGAGAAAGTCTTAGTTTGTCAACCTGACTTGTATGTTAGTCAGTGCCCTAGAGTCCCGTCATTAATTGCTGACAGTAATCGTGCCACAGCAAAAGAACCGTGTGACTTTATTACCATTTAAGCGCAAGATCACTTTTAAAATACAGTATACAAACAATTCATAGAAGATATTTTTAGAACCCTGCAAATTAGCCAACCCTTCTTTGTCTCACAGTTTACTGGTAAAATTTTCTGGCGGAGCTCATTGCATAGTCGCAAAAGAAAGACTTCAAACAGAACTGTTTTGTCTATTGTTATTGAGCTGCATGCGTTTTCCCTCGAGAATGGTCTCAGAGAGAAGACTTTAGTATTCTCTAAATTCAAAAATATTCTAGCAGGTTAAGGGTTCAAAACTTTGTTTGTTTGCAGATGAGTGAACATTGTTCTACAATAGTAGAACACGAGGAATGAAGTTGGCATAATCCTACATCAGAATCGCTTAGATCATTCTGCAAGTCAGCAGGAAGTCAGACAGAGTGATGAGAATGTAGTTGTTAGTATCACGGAATGTGACCTGACTGGAGGCAATATATGTGTGAATCGACTGGAGGCAATATATGTGGAAAATGGGACTTGTTGATGGGATCAAATAATAAAGGAGAAAATCCAAACTAAAACGAGTCCTTCAAGAAATGGGAAAGCAGGGTAGTGAACAAGACAGAAAAAATATAAAGAATGTAGAACAGTTGCAAAACAAGGTGTCACAGGTGCAAAAGATAAAAATTATACAGAACTTTATGACAAGTGGAGAAATCAAATATTTGTTTGCATGTTAATTCACACAAGAAAGAGATGCAGGCAAAATGTCACAGGTAACATCTAAATATTACAAAATAATAGTAGTAATAATAATAATAATAATAATAATAATAATAACCGTCCTGGGTATTGACATTAAACTGCATCCGGTTGTGGAGTTGCGACGTGGGCGAATGAGGTTACCCTTTGCCACAACTACCTCCAGGTCACCCTTGGGCAAGGTGTAGCTCCTGGTAGCCGATACCTTGAAATAC
>RDPX01000248.1:874868-899684 GCA_003991215.1 Morbakka virulenta
ATGTTTATGAGTGTGCTTTGGACAGTTAGAAATCACATGGTAATAGTTCAAATTCACGTTTCTAGATTGTTTGACCAGCAGGAGTTGGACTATTTAATTTGTGAAATGAGCCGTTCAAAAATATATTCAGAGCTGCTTGCATCCAGGCTAAAAAGAAAAATCTATCTTGATCTGTGAGAAGAGTCAGATTTTATTTCATCCAAAGGCTATATTTATGTCCTGCAATGAAGTAAATATGATATTTTTTGTTACAAAGTATTGAAGTGTATGAAAACTATTTTAAAGACTGTTGATTGACGGTCGAAATGAAGCCTAAAATAGAAGTAAAAGTAGAAGTAGTAGTATAAGTGGTACTTGTAGAGGTAGAAGTAGTGGTATTAGATAGTAGTAGTAGATAGTAGTAGTTTTATATAGTAATAGTATTATATAGTAGTAGTATTACACAGTAGTAGTATTATATAGTAGTAGTATTATATAGTAGTAGTATTATATAGTAGTAGTTTTATATAGTAGTAGTATTATATAGTAGTAGTATTACATAGTAGTAGTATTATATAGTAGTAGTATTATATAGTAGTAGTATTATATAGTAGTAGTATTATAGAGTAGTAGTATTATAGAGTAGTAGTATTATATATTAGTAGTATATAGTAGTAGTATTAGATAGTAGTAGTAGATGGTAGTAGTATAATGTATAGTAGACGTAGACGTAGACGTAGACGTAGAAATAGTAGTAGTAGTAGTAGTAGTAGTAGTAGTAGTAGTAGTAGTAGATGTAGGAGTTTAAGTATGAAATATATGTAAGTCTGGTGGAAAGAAGAAGTGTCAGAAATCCACACAAATACGACACAAGTAAGTGACTTCACCTTAGGGTTCCATACCTAGCTATTTTGAAAATGAAACTACATTCATAGAGATAAGGATGGAGACGTTGAAGAAAAGGAGTCACAAGGGATATATAAAAAAGCTGAGCTGGTACCAGTGAGGAAAACTTATCAGAACACGTCTAATAATTTAACCCAAAGAAAAGACGAAGGTAAGGTCACATTTCGTTGATGAAGCAAAGGTTGAGAGTAGCAGCAAGACCTGAATCTCTCAGGTTAAAGGGACGGCTCTGTACTCAGTCAAGAACATCAAATGAGATGAGGGAGAAGCTGCCTAGTTGTGACTATAGTATTCCATGCAAGGGCGGATGTTAGACTTAAACACATACAAAAAACCCTCGTTTCACTTTGCCCAAAGACGTGTCCTGTTCATATCTGCTTGAAGGAATTGGTTACTTAACCATGATGAAATTCTCATTATTCCAAACCAAATTGGCATTTGAAAATTCAAGTTAACAAAAAGCAAGACAATATTATATGTAGAAGATATGCATCTTCGTTTAGGGGTTAAACTTTGAGTGGGAAATATTCGTATGCTTGTAGATATTAAAATTAATAAATCAAGGAAAGCACTCAAGCAAGATTCAAAATCATTCATAGGTCTGGAAATCTAACCCAATCCCTCTGATGCATAAAAGTAATGCAATGGGGTAATTCCATTAATCGACTGTTAACGAATACTTTACTGCCACTGCTGTAGATACAAGAAATTTAAAAATTCAGAAAAATATTAAGTGCAAAATTTCTTTGCTTAAATAAAAGGGTTATAAATGTAGCACTGGTTGCTCAGAGAGAATGATGGCAGGCAGATGGCCAGCATAGCTGTAAGCACATTTCGAATCATGCTTAGTAGAACACTGTCTGCCGTCTGCACCTCTTTATAATATAAAAAAAAATACAGAAGTAAAAATAGCTTTGACATTTTTTACCATTAAATTATTACTTTTTCTACCTTTCGTCAGATTTTCAACTTTGTTGTATGGCACTGAATACTGAGAAAGAATTGCGAGTTTACAAATATAATTAGATCAGAAAAGAGAGATTTCAATATTTTTGAAAAGCAATTCTAGAAAAGCAATTCTTACAAGAAACTACAAGAGGGTGAACAAAGTAATATGATGTACAAAGGGTAAACATTTCAATTTAGTTTAATTTTATTTAAAACAAATAATTATTTTCACTATAATTAATAATTAATATAATTGAAAAACTCAGTCTTGGATTGGGAAACTCAAAAAAACTTTTAACCAATCAAAATTATAATAATTATACTTATAATTATTATAATTATATAATTATAATTGAGTGAAAAGAGATTATTTTTTTGACATTAAAATAATTTGTGGACATGCCTTCAAGTGATGCTGTTGGTATTTTTCAAAATAACTATTAACTTTACTGGCTGTATTGGCATAGTTATTTTATTACAAAAAAGCGCACTGTTTGTGATTATGCAGAATTTTTTAAATAAGAAAGGCTGGTTTCGTTTTAAACTTGTGCTTATTCCCAGATGACAGACAAGCTTTTTAAAAATCCGCCTTTCTCGTGTAATACATCAAGCAAAAATTTAGCAAGGTCATATTTGTACCTAGGCAAAGATTTACAAAAGCGTGAGTAGACTTGTACTTCTATATAGCTTGGAGATGGTGGCTCTAAGGAAGGCGGATGAGTAAATTTTGGAAAGCACTGAGATGCGAACGCTTAGATGGATGTGTGGAATCTCCCTACATGAGCACAAAACGAATGAGGACATCAGGAAATTTGTTAAGGTGATAAGTAATAAGAACAAAGCTAGAGAAGCCAGGCTTAGATGGCATGGGCATGTCATGAGGCGAGAACCAGGAGAGGTGCTGAAAGATGTATGGGAAGCTCCGGTAACTGGAAGGAGAAAAAGAGGCAGGCAAAAGATCAGGCTACGGGATGTAATCAAGAGAGACATGGAAACAGTGGGACTAAGGAAAGGCGCATGGGAGGATAGAGGAAGTTGGAGGATGCAGTGTCAAGCGGCCGACCCGACATAGCATTGGAAAAAGGCATAAAAGAAGAAGAAGAAGATATTTGTACCTATCCTCAAAATTAGCAAATTTTAAATTCATGCAGGAAAAGTTGATTTCGTTCTATTCTCTTTCTTAAATTAAATTTGTTTTATGGTACATTGTTAATATCTAATTATGTCGCTTTTAACAGACATTTCAGACACTAATTATCACAGAAAGATGAAGAAAGGTCAAAATCTGAACATAGCTTTGTTGAAATCATGTTATTTTGTACCTTTTTGTAAGTAGATCTCAATTGTTCAAGGTCTTCATTGTTTATCGAATATTATGCTGGTTGTAAACTTGCAAAGCAGTTTTAGGACATTTTAGTCAAAATTACTTTAAAATCCAAGTATTTTATAACTTAGTTTTTTTAGATCTAACTGGAATCAATTTGTTTCTATTAGAGTGAAAGCTAGGCCATCATTTTTATAGGAACACAAACTGTTACTACGTTTTTAAAACTCATTTGTTTCTCAAATGTTAAATTGAATCTCGTCCTGGTGATGAAAAACCAGTTTTGATTCATTGAGATTTCTCACGCGGTAGGATTAACTAGAAATAACACTTAGTTTTGTGCCTATATATTGGGTTTTTGTCAATGACAAGAAAACTGGTTTGAATCAGACACACACAGAGGAATAATGTCCCCATAGAACAACCAATAAAAGTTATTAGGGTTTAATGTATTTTATCGTGCGTCTTTTTGTCCGTTTTCTGTTCTTCATAAATTATTAACAATTTTTGGATTTGGGTTTTCTATTCAGAGGGATGTGTACTGCTTGTGTAGTAAATAATTCACTTCACCCATTTAATTTTTAGGTTAAAAATTGAATCTCATGGGGCACCTAAGCATTTAAACTAACTCATATCTTTATCACAAAAGCTCTCAAAGGACTTGTTGTAGCCACAGCCAAAAACCATGATGATATGACAGAAACCTCTCTAACGAAAATCCATATTCTGTGTTAACATTTCTGTTTGAAATATTGACTGACATTTAGAGGATCAAATATTTTCAGTGCTAGGGTTATAGACTCAAAAAACTCTCATCAATTATTGACTCTAAAATACCACATTTTTATCTGTATATATATATTATGATTAATAAATGACATCAATTGCATTAACATCCATATTAAGATCATTGCTATTGTGAACATGACGTCATCTTTCTGCGATTATTAGGATTTGTGCTCCCCATTGGTTCATTTGTTTTACAATATATACGAGATTTATGTAGAAGGTCCAGCTTTTAATGAAATTCCCAAACTAAATTGCTAAAAACTGCATACACCTTGAAAAGATTTCGTTAAATTTTCAGATAGAAATTCTTTTTGTTATCCATACTGATATTTTTCTTTTAAAATTAGTGTAGGGTATTTTATACGTTGTAATTAAACCTTCTAAAAATTTTCAACAGTCATAAGATGATGAAATGTTGCTGTGGTAACGAGACACGTTGACGTGACTTACAGAGGGCAAACTACATTCAGAAAAGCAACTGAAACCTATGACAATGTCAATGATGAATAGATTGTGAGTGAAAAGAGAGAAGAAATGTGATTTCAGAGATGGAAAACGAAAATGTTATTAATAATGGTATGTACTACACCCCATTTATACAATGTAAATCTTTTTGTTCAGTGCCCACAGTATATTTAAGCAGAAAATAGTATATAATACGCAGGGCATGTTACAGATTACATTGTCCCAATAGAACTCAGTAATTGTAAAATTGTGCAAGAAAAACCTGTTTATGGTGGTAAAGGGTATCAAAGATACTATTGCAAGAGCAATAACTATTTTAAAATGTTCTGTCTTGACAGTAGATTGAGTCTGGAATTCAGTCTGCAGACACTTGTTTTGATATCTGTAAAACCTGGGACAATCTAAATTGACACTCTCCTTCGAAAAATTCCGCATTGATTACGTTAAGACTATAATGCCAGACAATGTTTGGCTTATGCACACCCTGAAAGCAGTGGACAGTAATCGGTCAGAGTGCTTAACTCGTCATAAGAGTAGTAGATCGTGTCCCTTTGCTGTTAGAATACACAATGGCAAAGGGACTTTAGATTTAATTATAACTATCTAGATAAAAGAAATAGAAAACACTCTTGCCATTTCAATTTGTCTAGTTGGCTCAGAAGATCAAAACTTCAAATTTATATCTACAAAAGTTGTTTACGTTCTTTTCGATATTTATTTCAAAATCTGTTTGGTTTTCAGTATGTTAATGTCTAAGTGTATATTGTTGCTAATTCCAACGTGGGAGTGAAGCAGTTGGTGTGTACTCTATCAGGGCAGGATGGTATATGATGGTCGGCCGAAGTTGCGACTTTGGAATATTTCCACCAATTTAGTGGGCGGGGTGTGTTATGAAACTGTTTGCATTGAAGGAGTAGAATGATAAATCTGGGTTAAGTAGTCTTACCCCAGGCAGCCGAGTTGAACGTTTTACGCTGTTTGTGGTCGAACAACAGCTTAAGGTCCATTGTGCTAGCCCACTCGTGGAGAGTTTTGCTATCTTGATTGTGTGTGGGAGTCAATTGAGTAAGCACCTATGGCTACTACTATCATTGCCTACGTTACTTGAATTGACACACTTCTAAAACTAAAGTCAGATATTGTAAAGGAAATCAGCCTTTCCTAATTAAGTGTTGCGTGTATACACAGCTGGTTTTGATTGGAGTACACCAGTTCACAAATTAACAACCCTAAGACCACAGGTATATGCTTCAAAAGAGAGGCTGCATTTCCAAGCATAGTTTATACCGGAGTTACGATCACAGTTGTACAAGATCAGAGCATGAGAACAACAGCTTTTCATTTAAATTCAAATTCGATCAATAAAAAGACATGCATGCAGTTTCTCTTAAATCTGCAAGCTGTGAATTAGGGGATTCAAAATGAAAGGAAATGCCCAGTTGTAAATGAAATATAAAGCTAGAAATTTACGTCTTTAAAGTTTACCATTGTAAAAATTCTTGGCAGGATTATCTATCGTTTCATGCCCTTTTTCCTGAAGATCATATGGTAGAAGGTGGATAATTACATCCTATTGCAGTGATTGTTATTCTCTGCTGACTGTTAGACGGAATTACTAATGTTATGGTTTAGACCGAGTTACGAACATTTTGACCTCTATACATAGATTGCTCAATCGAAGTTTGTTTTAGCTCTTGTCGCCAGAAAAAAAAGGACACCTGATTTTGCTTACAAAGCAAATGTGAATTAGATAAAGAAGATCCAAGTCAAACTGGAGCGAGATGTGTATACACAGCGGGTTAAGTATCAATGTTTACAAAAGGCAACTATCGAAACTAATTGACATTGAGTCACCATTTTAATAAACATTTACGGATGTCCAATTTAGTTTTATAACCATTTAACTTTCTGGAAGTTAGTGACGATGTTATTTAAGTATATATTTCAAATCGATTAGAGATGGCTTAAAATTGACTTCCGTTGTAGATAAAAAATTGGAGGGGGTTACAGGTATACCCTTTATATTTTGGCCCAAAATAGATGTTACAACACTCTTAAGCATTAGGTTTTTATGGTGACCTGGAGTATGTATAATGTTCATTGTAGTCATTCAGAGAACAAAGGTTTAGTTAATGGACACAATAACTGAAGCAGTTTAAAGAATATACCACAAACAAAATGAAGCTGAAAGGTAAAAAGCCCTGCTTTAAATCGCTTCCTTAGAGGTTTCCCTTGTGTATCTTTGGGTTTGGGGTGAGCTCTGGATTGGATAACCTGGCACGGGGCTGGATGACTGTCAATAATCCAAGATATCTTTTAAATTCTTTTCCAGCGAAAGCCGCAGACTAGGCGGTCTGGTTGGGGAACCGTATAAAACATCTAAAGGAAGAAAAACTCTGACAGATAACCCTGATCTTCCTGATAAAGAGTTAGGTAGTAGGATAATCACTTGCTAAAGGTGAAGACTGAGGATTACATAAACTGAAACTGCCACAACTCCTAGAGTGGATGCACTAGCAATAGGAAATCTAATCCACGATAGTGTAGCTGTGGCTGTGGAAAGAAAAGAAGTCGTAACTACTATAACGCTATTGGTACAAAGCTTCAGAGAAGTTCATTCTCCAATGAAGAAACTTGCAATGAAACAGCTGGCACGCCCAAGACAATTATGCAAATTCCGTGTTGGAATGTGGCTACAATTTACAGCAGCAAAATTAGATGAAGAGGAGCTGGATGCTAAACAAGCTCCAACGGAACTAAAACGATATAAATCCCAGGAAACAGCACACAACAAAGAGATAATGCGTTAACGATATGACGCAATGCACAAAAAAGTCTGATGAGATTGCCTGGTACGTGTAAGATTTTACTTTAAGTATTAAAACTCACGTTTGTTCAGGCATGTGCTCCAGCAAAAAGGCGAGTGAAGAGCAAAAAAATGCTTTTTATCACCAACCATAAAAAGCATTTGACAGTGTAGATAAACGTAACGCAGTTAGCAATCTGGGATATCTAGAGGCAAAAATTGGCAGAGACTTTACCTGGGTTGAGAAAAGAATTGGAAATCCAGATTGAGTGAGGGAAATGGACAGAGGGAACGGAGAGAAAAGAATGGCTTTGTAGATTCTGCTCAACGAACGACTACGTTATAGCAGGAACACAGTACCCATATAATGAGATATATAAAGCAGCCTGGATATACCCTGACGGCAATAGAAAAACAGTATGATCAGATAATGATAGAGATAAAATAGAGAAGAGCAGTTAAAGATTCCAGCGTGTTTAGAGGAGCTGAGGTACCAACGGATTACTACCTGGTGATGTTGAAGATAAATATCAAATACACCAAAACCCAACTGGAAGCAATGTAAGTTTCTGCTTCGACATAAATAAAAATAACACGTAACAAAAACAAAAACAGGGTAAGCGTGAAGTTACAAAGCAGATTAAGAACAACGGAGAGGGCAGAGGGGGAAGAAGAAGATGTAAATATTTAATAATGAGTGTAAGCATATCAAAAAGACATAGAAAGAAACAGTCGACTTAGTAACAGAAAAAAATGATAAAGGAACCAGACGTGGCCAAGCGACAAGTGGAAAGCAATCGATGAAAGAAAACAAATTAATGATACGATCAATAGAGAAAAATGAGAGAAAATAAAAAGAATATTTCGATTCGATTTCATTAAAAAAAGCAAAGACGTTTAGAAATTAGCCAGAAAAAAAAGTGGCTTGAAGAAAGAGCTAATGATGTGGAGAATTCAGTATGAAAAAGATGTATGGCTTGCATTAGATCGCAGGAGAAGTCACAAATAAGAGAAAAAGACAGAAGAAAGCAATAAAAGACAAGAATGCAAAAATTTTCATTGCCATAAAATTTAATTGAAAAGAGGACCCCAAGTGAGAGATGAACCATTGACCTAAAAAGAACTGGGGAATTGACTCTAGAGGATTAGAGAAATAGATACAGTACAATTTCGAATGCTTGAAGTTACGAACCTGATAAAGGCGATGAAGAAAATCGAGAAGGGAAAGACACTAATAACTGATAAAATCCAAAGTGAATTTTTCAAGCAGACAAAAAAGTCCTATAAAAAGTTGTAGACCTGAGGTTGTATTGAAAGGCATGGAATGATGGAAGACCACCACAGAAATGGAAGAAAAGAATAATTACCAAACAAGAGACTAAAAGCCAGAAAAGAATTGCAACAATGGGATATGGCTTCACTGATACTGGGCATAATTGTGAATTGCATTATTATTGACAGGATCCAATTAGGTGAACGAATCATTAAGGGATGAGCAAGCAGGGTTTAGAAGTAAAAAAGACAGCCGAAATTTTTGTATATATGGAGAAAAATCGTTAAAGAAGTCAATAAATACAAAGCACAAAAAACTTTGTCGGCTTCAACAATGCATTTCATTCTATGCGCAGAGAAGCGCTATAAAGGAAAATGAAGCCGTATAAAGATACAAAAAATTTGTTAAAGATGATGTAATTTTGTATGGTAGTTCCAAAATGTTGGTGATAGCGAATGGAGAACAAACAAGGCGGTTTTGGTTACACGAAGTGTCAGGTAAGGCTTTGTGGTGTCCGATTTTTCTAGCCGGATGATGGAAAAACAAACAAAGAAAAAGGAATGGCAAGAAAAGATTAAATTTTAACAAAGGAGGAGGTTGAGTTTCAACAACACAATGCAAAATCTTGACTTTTTCCACGACGTTGCCTCCTTTTCGTCAAAATTTGGCCACAACCAATAAAAAAGAGACAAATAGGCTGGTTGACCACGCTGACAGAGAAGGCTTAAATTTAAACGCAGACAATGCGAGGTAATGAGATTCAACACAAGGAGATCTGAAAGGTCTAAAGTTATTGAGATAGACGTGAAAGACATATATGTATTTTTATACTTTCGGACCACTGTAAGGACGGGTGGTGAATATTGAATCATAAAATACATGCTTTGGAAGATTTCTAGAAAGGTCAGGCATTCTGACAATAAAAAAAGGAAATTAATCTCTTTTGTCAAAAACCTTTTAAACGAAGATTCCATCTACAGTAGTGATATCTAACTCCAGCAACGCAGCATGGTTGCCTTTATGTTCACATTTTAGTTGTAGTTCTTCTGAATAGATTTCACGAAAGCTATTTTCAAATTCATTGTCGTCATTCATGTAGCATGTATCATCAATGTACCGAAACAAATGCTTGAACTTGAAGCCGCGGTACCGCTCAATACGAGAAAGCTTAGTAATAAAAGAGTTTTGTATAATTGTACAGCTACAGGTTTGCCAAAAAAGGAGCAGGGCCCATCCCCATCGGAATACAAATACTTTGCTGAAACACAAGGTTCCCAATCGGGAAAAAAGACTGAAATGAGATGTTTAACCATACGTTTAATCTCCTGGTTTGTAAAGCTCGTAGTCGTAGCTTTTTTCGGGTGAAGAAACAGTATTTTCCTTTCAAAGTAATGCATTTTTTAGAACCATCAGGATTTTTCTGACCTCCATATATTTTAGGAGATTTAAACTGGTCATGAAGTCAAAGCTACATGACAAGAAGCGATCCTAGCTGCAAATACTTGGGCTTTTTCACTTCTTATTTTCAGTGGAGGGAAGTGGACTAAAGCGAATGGATATAAAAAAAAGAAAACCCATGAGTCTCCAAGGAACATTACACCCAAAAAGCTATATAGACAGGATGTCTGTACGACACTGAAGAGGCGAAAGAGGATTGATTGGTTGTGAGGGATGTCTCCGACCTGAAGAAAAAAATTAGGTTGATATATTAAAAAAAGCCCAGAGCTACTACTCCGACTAACTGATGTCTGCTTTTAAAACTCCTACGCTGGGGAGTTACAGGTTCCATTCGATTGACTGTCTTTTTAACTTCACCTCAAAATATTGACATTATGTCTCATCACCAGTAACGGTATGGTCTATATATACGTCACGTTAAACCTCGCACTAGTTCAACAACTTTTGACAACCCACAGGTCTTTTGTCCATTTTTATGTCTTTTTTTTGTCCTTTTGGTTATGCGCGAGTGTACGTGCAAACCACCTGGCACACAATTTGCACTGACATCCATAACCAACTCTGCAAGTATTTAATTCATCGTTATCTAACGAATATATATACATACATTTATAATGTATGTATATATACACATATTGCACGTCGTTACAGGCTATTTCTAACCAGTTTCCACGAGTGTCAAAGCATTGGGTGCTTTTTGGTAAAAGTTCCAGTTCTTGCGTTAGTACCAGGCGTATCTGGTCTGAGGTGTTTGTTCATTAAAAGCAGCAATATCACTTTTTGCCCTTTATACACGATGAGATGCATTATTTTGTCTCCCTCGAGCTCCCATGTTGGTGGAAGGGGCAGTGGGATATATTTCTTTTTTTAGAACGTTTTAAGTAATAACCATGTAGAAGGAAGAAGTGGTTTCGCATAATGAATTGAAAAGAGAAAGCTTTGAGATGCGAATAATGCTCCACTTCAATATTTATAGCATTCAATGTAGTAACTTCTGAATGGCTCCTCTGAGAAAATGACAAAACGGCAGGAAGGAATACTATAACCAGCAGATGACAAACAACTGAGGAAAAAAGTCTGCATTCATCTACACAAAATATTTTTTGAATTATACACTGTATCAATCAATGGAGTAAATTCTATTCTGAAAACATATTAAATCTAAGGAATAAGAAATATTCCACGGTTTTGCAAAAATGTTATAGTTAGGACTATGAGTTATCATTACTTACATAGCACTTAGATCTTCCCGTCCACGAAGCATTGGACAGGAAGGCAGCGCCAGCGAACACGGTCTTCAGTCACAGCTTATGCATTTGTTGTGTTGATGTTTCTAACTTTTAGATTTTCTCCAAAAGTTAAATTGCAGCTTTTTTGTATCTGCCTTGTTTTCGGTGACCTCCTGCTAATCTCTAGTATAGGGGTGTGTGCATGTCCTATATACGGTAGGCGGAGTATGTGTCCCGTTGATCTCCAGCGTCTCTCAACCACTATCTGGTATAGTGGTTTCTGGTCTGACTTTTCCAACATTTTCTCGTTTGTTATGGTCCCTCCAGCATATGACCAATATTCTTGGCAGAGTTATCATTACCCTACCATTAAAGCCTTAAAGCATATTACTACTTCTGCAACGTCTTGTTTGATTGTTATTTTCGTTTCAAAAAAACTTTCTCGCATGGTAAAACAGCAGACCAAGAAATATCACTATTCTACGAGTGTCAAAGATACCCTTACCAAAGTATAACGTCATTGCTAACAAACACGCCTTCCATTAAAAGTGTAAAGGTGACATATCCTGCTGCTGACACAAGTATCCTGGGTGTTGGCTGGCCTAAAGTGTAAAGTATTACATGGGAATTTGCTGAAATGGGTTGATTCTGTGGGATGAATAAGTACTGGTTATTCAGTCCAAGGACTTCAAAGCGACAAGCCCAACCAAAACCATGACCAAAGTTTCTCTGAAACGATTTTTCCCTTTTAATCCAACAGATACTAATGTAGTGAGTTCTGTACTTCCGTGAGCAAGGATTTCCCTCTATCAAACTCTCCCTCGGGTGAGTGGTATTCTAAAAGACAATTGTTTAACTGGCAGAAATGCATTTGTCACAAAGTTGAAAGTTAAAAATAACCAAAAACCCTTCTATCATCAAAAGGGATGAGCTTCAATTCATTTTTATATTCAAAAAAATACTCATATTAAAAAACAGAGTTGACAGATAAACATCTTCATATTTTGAAACATGTTTTGTTATTTCTAAACTAAGAAGGCTGGTACAAGAAATAAGCACTTGGCCAAAAGGTACCCCTTTATAACTGTCTTATCTAACAAACGCCAGCTTTTAGGGCAAACCAGAGGGAGGGGTGGCATCAATAGTGCCTCTTACACTTGGCTCTTTTAACTAGCGATTACAGTAGTATAACCTTTTCAGCATGCCTTAGCCTATTGCAAAGATATTTTCTCTGGTCAACCTTAATATCCTTATTATTCTCTATTACTGCTAAACTTAAAATACATTTGTTGATTTTAATCCTTATCCTCCTCCAAATCTTGGTCTTCAATAGATACAATGGTCAAAGATTTAGTTTGGATTTTCTATATCCCAGAACGCAACATTACGAAAGCCAGTAAACTCATCTGTGAATAAGAAAGAAGTTCTTTAAAGTTATTATTTTGTGCCATGGAGTGAACTGTGTTATCAGTCTAGACATAACGGGTTTTCAAGCTTTACATTTGTATCTCCTTTCATTCTGCTTTGGCTAGACATATTAAGAAAGGTCACTAAAAAGCTCTACGGTTTCTTTTATTTTCCTACTAAATACTTCAACCAGGAGTTGACAATGGCAAAGTCGTGTCAATTCAGTAGTAATTTATTTTTAACCAGTTTAACTTACCAAATTACCTTTTAGAAAAAGCCTTATTCATTATTGCAACCTGCCAAAACACAGATGACTCCTGAAAATTGAATGAAAAATCGGAGCTTAGCAGTATCAAAGAATCGTAGACTTCATATGATAACTTATTGATAATGTGCTCTATTCAACGTACTTTCTATTGATCGTACATTTTATAGATCAAACTTCCTATTGAATGTAAGTACATTCAATAGGAAGTACGATAAATGGGAAGTTCCATCTATAAAAAGTACGATCAATAGAAAAAAATAAAAAGAAAGAGCTTTCTATCGAGTGTATTTCCTATTAAATCAACTACTGATTGATCGTAATTCCAATTTAACGTACTTTCTATTGATCGTACTTTTTATAGATCGAACTTCCTATTGAATGCAAGTACATTCAATAGGAAGTACGATAAATGGGAAGTTCCATCTATACAAAGTACGATCAATAGAAAAAAATAAAAAGAAAGAGCTTTCTATCGAGTGTATTTCCTATTAAATCAACTACTGATTGATCGTAATTCCTATTTAACGTACTTTCTATTGATCGTACATTTTATAGATCGAACTTCCTATTGAATGCAAGTACATTCAATAGGAAGTACGATAAATGGGAAGTTCCATCTATAAAAAGTACGATCAATAGAAAAAAATAAAAAGAAAGAGCTTTCTATCGAGTGTATTTCCTATTAAATCAACTACTGATTGATCGTAATTCCAATTTAACGTACTTTCTATTGATCGTACTTTTTATAGATCGAACTTCCTATTGAATGCAAGTACATTCAATAGGAAGTACGATAAATGGGAAGTTCCATCTATAAAAAGTACGATCAATAGAAAAAAATAAAAAGAAAGAGCTTTCTATCGAGTGTATTTCCTATTAAATCAACTACTGATTGATCGTAATTCCTATTTAACGTACTTTCTATTGATCGTACATTTTATAGATCGAACTTCCTATTGAATGCAAGTACATTCAATAGGAAGTACGATAAATGGGAAGTTCCATCTATAAAAAGTACGATCAATAGAAAAAAATAAAAAGAAAGAGCTTTCTATCGAGTGTATTTCCTATTAAATCAACTACTGATTGATCGTAATTCCTATTTAACGTACTTTCTATTGATCGTACATTTTATAGATCGAACTTCCTATTGAATGTAAGTACATTCAATAGGAAGTACGATAAATGGGAAGTTCCATCTATAAAAAGTACGATCAATAGAAAAAAATAAAAAGAAAGAGCTTTCTATCGAGTGTATTTCCTATTAAATCAACTACTGATTGATCGTAATTCCTATTTAACGTACTTTCTATTGATCGTACATTTTATAGATCGAACTTCCTATTGAATGTTAGTTCATTCAATAGGAAGTACGATAAATGGGAAGTTCCATCAATAAAAAGTACGATCAATAGAAAAAAATAAAAAGAGCTTTCTATCGAGTGTATTTCCTATTAAATCAACTACCGATTGATCGTAATTCCTATTTAACGTACTTTCTATTGATCGTACATTTTATAGATCGAACTTCCTATTGAATGTACTAGGAAGTACGATAAATGGGAAGTTCCATCTATAAAAAGTACGATCAATAGAAAGAACTGAAAAGAAAGAGGTTTCTATTGAGTGTATTTCCTATTAAATCAACTACTGATTGATCGTAATTCCAATTTAACGTACTTTCTATTGAACCTTCACCATTGACAATTACTGTGCATGTAAAAACCTCATCAACGTACAGATTTATGATTTTATTAGGCATCCTGGCTCCAGTATATAACAACTTGGAATAAGCATCTATTAGTCACAGTAGAAATTTTAATTTTTCATGCTACCATAAATAAATCAAACGTTTTGTCTTCTTACGATAGCATTTCGGCAGCATATAATTGTCTGAGAATTCATCATTTGATGTCATTACTGAAACATAAAACTAGATCTACCCCAAATTTTATATTTACCATTTAAAATTTCGATAGGTTTCACTGAAGCAGGTTTACTGGAGTGTATGTCTTGATGCGTAACACATCTAAAAAGATACATCTTAGACTTTGTCGAAAAGTTTAAAGTTGTCCATTTCACTTATTTCACTCCAACAAGCACCGTGATTTTAGGTTTATCCCGTACATGAACCCTCTTTTTTATTTAAAAAATTCCTCGGCACTGGAAGTTCATGATCTAATCACAATAGTAACTGGCATAAAAACACTTTGCAGCAACAACTATTTATTTGGAAGGCCACAGCTGTAACTGATTCTTGACTCGTCACATAAAAACTTGAATGTAGTTTTTCCATGCTTAAAAAAGTCTTTTAAGACAAGAGTTGCTTTAAAGTACGACCGCGACGTAATCACGTAATCCTCAACATATACTCATATAGTCAATCTCTCGAGAATTAGATTGCAGTCTGTTATGTATGTTTGGGCAAACAGCAGTAATTTGTCTTAAACTATCAAGCAAATTAATACTTCAAACCGATTCAGAACTAATTTTCACTGCACTTCCACTGGTCCTCCTTCATTTCACAAATGCTGGCCGGATCATATTGTAGAAAAACCAAGGGCAAACTTGAGGTGCGTCTGGTGACTTTGGGTCTATAGTAAATTCTAAATGGCAAGGAATGTGGTATTTACGAGAGGTAGTACAGAAAAGTGAGAACTTGATGAACAAAACAAAACAATTTAAAATGCGCTATCAGATATTAACTTAATGCAACTTGACGCAACCGCCGTCAGTAGAAAATGACGTTTTGCGGGAGGCCCCAAAAACTATTTTGGAAGAATTGACAATTTCAGTAAAACAATTCGATAACAAAAAATACGCCTTGGCTTTTAATAGTATTTGCATTATTAGTTGAGAAAATGGTGTTAAGTGAAAAATAAAGTTTAACAAAATGCAGTAAAAATTTTCACCTTGATTACTTGAATTAGCGATGTTCTCAGTGAAGTACCAGCTTCAAATATGCGCTTCGCTTACATTCAAATGTAGCATTGATTTTTAGAGAAAGTTAACCATATTTTAAAGCTACAAGGAAAATGATTTGTTTCAAGTTACCTTTTCTAACATGAAATTTCCTCAATGTACGTAATCAGCCTCATTACTCAAAACTATAACTGTCTCTTGTTGCCATTCCAGGCTATGCGGGTAGCGAAAGACGAACCTCACTTTTTTTATTTCCTTGTTGCTCTTGAAAAAGTGTATGAAAAAGTGTATGAAAGAGTTTGCAAGTTTGAAGTGATGAATGGATTAAAACAAATCTACTGAAACTCAGAAAGCAGAGTTTGAAATATTGTAAGTTTTACGCAAAGTTTTAGCTGTGTAAATAACAATCATCCCAGCTTACTAAGTACCCCACATTCTCAAGAAACCGCACCTAGAAAAATACAGGTTATGTAAAGATTAGATTCATGGTAAGAAGCCTCCGTTCATTTTTTGAACTCATTACATGATATTAAAGAAATTATGTTTTGTTAATGTCATTAATTAATGGAACAATTGGCCCCACTACATTACATCTATTTTATCGGTCATTCCACCCTGGTATATTTATTTGGAATGAAACTGATGTTGTCGAGTGCACATGCCGATGTTTCATGTAAATGTCATCCAATATTACCAGTCCAATACGAACAAGTGACTGCGATTCGTAAATCCACTACAATGAGTACTAGAATGGCGTTTTGGTAGGTTAAAACATTTTAAGTTCTTTCTTTTTCCCCCTCATAAATTCATTGGGCTATGTAGTACTATTTAGCTAAATACCAAATAGGGTTACGGGGAAGGAGAGGGTGGCAACATCACAAAGAGTTAAACATTTTGTCTCCAGGTATAAGGTCATTAATAAACTAAGGCATCTGATCTTGTATCATTTGGAAAAACATGCAATGTTATTGTGACCCTTCGTAAGCTTGAAATTGACTGCTTCGTTAAAAATAACGAGGGCGACATCCAATGTTCAGATGCAAGCTTTCACACTGTTGAACAAACTTGGCTAACAAAAAGACTAATGTACAAAAAATATCAAGAAATTCTATTTGCGCACACTCTTCGTTACCAAAAAAGTACTTGGGAGATAAAATGGGTAAATTATCGTGGGGCAAAACTAGTGTTCTACTTTGATTTAGTTTCGAACAAATCATATCAAACTAGGATAATATCCTTCACCCAACGTGTGTGGCGGTAGTACATAGGGAGTAAACATTGAGTACAAGAATTTTTGCTCGTCAGCAAAACCAATTAGCGCTAGAGTTACAAAAAAATCGTGTAATTTAATTGTCTACATTAAAAGATCAGATAACCCGTACAAAAAGCAAACAAGGTCTGAACACTTCACAGACATGTCATTTAACTGTGTGTAAATGTAGAAAACCAACAAAAAATCATGAGGCAGGGTTGGTTTCCTTGTTGACCGCTGTTAATTTCTACCTGACTCATACGTAAGACAAGTAACTGTTCAAAATGTAGTTTCAATATATACCATCAATCTGAACTAACGAAAATGATGGCATGGGATAGAGTTCTATTTAACTATTTTATCCAAAATGAACAATTTTTATCATCACCAACATTAAACAGAAACTTCTACAACTATCGTACACCAAGCCCAGTGGCTAATAGAAAGCACTGGCCTACACAATATGTTGGGTTACCTGATTTGCATAATCTACAATGGAATACCTAACAATTACAAAGTAATATTAAAACAAAACATAAAGAAAGGCTTGCAAGTATTACATTAGCTGACACATACGTCAAAAATCACTAAATAACACGGTAGTGCAGTCCAATCTGTTTTTTAATATAAAGAGCGCCCTCTATTTCATCACTAGAAGTAAAAAGGGAACCCTTTTGCGATACGTTTCTCTCATCTTTTGTTAATTAGTGAATGCAAACGTTAATAAAGACTTAATATCGCAAAGCAAAACGTCACCAATGACCGCCATGGTCACGTCTAATCACCGATTCACATGATCCGTACTCAACAACAAAAAGTGTTTTTGCTTCCGTTGAATTGATTCTTTTTTATTTCAAACAACCTACAATAGCCAGCTTAATTGGTCGATCTCTCATTAGCTTAACTGTACAGAATAAATCGATCCCTTGAAGGAGTGGTACAAACCGAATTATTAGTTTTATTTCAAATCCCATTTCAAATATTTTTCAACAACAACAACAAAAACGCACAAAAAACCCCGAGTGCAAAGCAAGTTGATTAAAAAGAATCTTTTCAGGTTTCCTACCCTTGTAAAAGAGCTAATGAGAAAGGGCAACCCCACAATCTACCTATCTTATCAGGCTAACAACCGGGAATTAAACTCGAGAAAAAGATATAACCAAAGGTTGTTATCATAGGGGGTTCTTTAACTTTTAAGTAAGATCTCATCTGACATCGTATGTAAACCAACTCATTGACTTTGCCAAATAATTATTCCAATGACCCCACCAACGACAACTAAGATGACTAATAAACAACATATTTTCTTCCTCGCTGCTCTCTACAGAGAAAAAAAACAAAATATCAGTGTCAATAAAAATTACCCAAAAAATGAGCAAGGCAAGAAGGGGTCATGGTAAAGCAAGACTTTACCACGAGAGAAATTTCAAATACTTTGTTAATTGCAAACAAATACCAAATGTCTTTCGTGACCTTATACAACCTTTCTTGACAAGTTGTTTCAACAGCACTCTTGTCAGTACCACAGACTAATCAAACGATTTGTGAACACGATACTAGTCTGCTTGTATGTTAACTATCAAAATATGCATCCAGTAAAAGCAGCGAAATAGTGGTAAAAACGGTAACTTCTGTGTGGCGTTTTTATCTTGGACTGAGTAGTGTATTATTCGTAATCACCCCTAGTCTCAAATACAAGGGGTTTAATTACAAAGTTCAAAAAGATCAATAAGTTCAATTAAGTGAAAGAGAAACCATGACGAGACTGATGGGGTAATTAAGGCTACTTCTTTTTCGGGTAAACTGGGTAAATATTACAACAAACCAAACTACACTGGGTTACAGTCATTTATTTGTGACTGAAGCTCCAAACTGTAGGCAAAATGCCGTAACTGTGAAAAATATCTCTTTCGCTGTTACGCCAAGAAATGTATTTTGATGCCAGAGATACAAGAAAAGCAAATATTTAGACGAATGAAATGCACTTATTACACGGATAAGTAGAAATCAACTTGTTTCTCGTGAAATTAAAAATTTCAGCCTATTAACTGAAATGGAAAGCGCTGATTTCAAAAATGAAATTTTCTCTATCACGTCTAAATGTTTTTTCAAAGCCTGCACTTTGATTTCGCTGTTTTTCCGACATTTCAGCAAGTTTCTTTGTTCTCCTTGTATTCTTACGAATACAAGCGCCACCGGTAATCCTTCCAGCTTAAAACAAATACAACTAGGTATAAGAATATATCCAAAATGGTCATTTACAGGCTGCTTCAACACCTTTGAAGACAAATAACAATAAAAATAGTAACATGTAACCTGGGCAGCAGCTGCATATCTGCTGAACAAAAATTTAGGTTAGATCGAAAGTTAAAGAACACTGTAATAAAGCCAAAATGCTTGAAATGTACGCATATTGCATTAACTTCTACCAGAAACGATGTCTTGACTAAGTCGCAACATTATCAAGCTTATCTCATTAATTTTCATGATTCGGGGTCTCCAATAATAAAAATCGAGTAAATTTTAACATAAAGTATTAATTACTTTTGCTACAACAGGGTACAACAATCCTTTACGCCATAATTATGGTTCTGCTATTTCCAGTCCTCTGTTTCTCTATTGATACAAATTAAAATCCACAATCTGGACTAATTAGGTTATTAAATGAGCTCTTAATTTCATTTTTTTGATCTAATGGATGCACGTAGATGGAACGCCTAGACAATCTTGATGCATTTTTTATACGTGGCAAATTTACCCTCCAACACCAGATGCCTACTGTTTACAGTAATTAGACAAGCTTACTGCGCATACTTCCATTTCAAATTGGGAGACAAAGACAAATCGTGACTCTTCACATAGTATGCAAGACATGTTTTGACACTGTGCCAACAGGCAAAGGGGAAGAAGACATAATTGCCTTTCCTTATACCAATGGTCTGGAGAGAAAAGCTCATAGTACAGCCTGCTACTTTTGTTTAGTAAAAACAGCAGAATTTTCCACCACATGCAAGAAAAAATGTCTGTTTTGCCTTTGAGACGGTTCGTATACCAATTCCACATTCTGTTGACCTGCCTGTACCTGTGTTCAGAACACTTCCGTCTTCAGAAAATACTATTTAAAAATCGATTTCAGGAGATACCGTCAAGCAAAGTTAAGAAAATTACTTTCCAGGTAGTCTAGAACAGTGTATAATGAACGACTTGGGTGAACTTGTCAAAGATGGCTGCCGAGCTATTGGCTTCGTGATTGTACAAGAAAAAGTTAACTGAAAGTGACAATTGAACTATCTTACTGTACAGCCAGAGAAAGTAAATTCTTCCATTTCTTTAGCAGTGAAAGTAACTTTGTTTATTGCAACAAGATTGCAAGACTGAATCAAGGTTCACTTTCTACACAGGCACTTGGGTGTTTTTATATAAAAAACCCTAGGTGGAGTCAGGGCGTGAGATTCCAACGGGTCCTAAAAGACATGGAAGAGTGATATCAAAGACGAGTGAATTACTACATGATGGCTGCCTTTCGTTGATTATTTAAAAGGGAGTGTTAAAGTTGAACATTATAGAAGAAGCTATAAAAGACGTTTGCTAGCACATTAGTGTGACCAGTATTCTTATTTCATTTTGTACCTAGACTGATATAAATATGAATGCTAATTTACGTTTAAATAATTTTTCTAGCGTGTCATTGTCTTTCTGTTTGCCTTTTTTATCGTTCTACAGTGCTTCGAGGTTCAGGATCTTGGCATGGATTAAGTAGATCTTGCATAATGCATAGTCAGTCAATGAAAACAATATAAAACTTGTTTGCAAATACATGAATAATTGCGAAAAGATAACAGTAACAATCCGTACACTAATCTTGGTACAATGTTAAAGGGAGAAGTATATATTGGTAGGACTTGTGCAACTAAATTCTCTTTTATGCCTAAGGAATAAAAACAGCACTAAGGCACAAAGTGTGTCGAACTATAAAGGGAAGACAGAACAAAAAAAGTGCGTTAAGCCAAGAAATGAGTTCCAACAATCTTACCGTCAAAGGAAAGAAACTACATTCATCGAAAGAATTATCATAACTGAGGCCAATAACTACAAGAGGAACAGCTTGAGAGAAAGAGCTCACACGAAATACAACAAACTGTGTTGGCACCAGAGATAAAAACATAATCGGAATACTTCCGTGATAATAGCTGCAGCAAAGACTAAGACTAGTCACATTTAGCCGACATATCAAATATTGCAAAACAAGGAACACGATTCTGGCCTGTCAAGTTACAAATACGTCTCTGAACCCGATTAAGAATATCTGGACAAGTTGGGGGAACATGTACCCAGATGTGACAACAGTATTTTATGNAAAGACGTTTGCTAGCACATTAGTGTGACCAGTATTCTTATTTCATTTTGTACCTAGACTGATATAAATATGAATGCTAATTTACGTTTAAATAATTTTTCTAGCGTGTCATTGTCTTTCTGTTTGCCTTTTTTATCGTTCTACAGTGCTTCGAGGTTCAGGATCTTGGCATGGATTAAGTAGATCTTGCATAATGCATAGTCAGTCAATGAAAACAATATAAAACTTGTTTGCAAATACATGAATAATTGCGAAAAGATAACAGTAACAATCCGTACACTAATCTTGGTACAATGTTAAAGGGAGAAGTATATATTGGTAGGACTTGTGCAACTAAATTCTCTTTTATGCCTAAGGAATAAAAACAGCACTAAGGCACAAAGTGTGTCGAACTATAAAGGGAAGACAGAACAAAAAAAGTGCGTTAAGCCAAGAAATGAGTTCCAACAATCTTACCGTCAAAGGAAAGAAACTACATTCATCGAAAGAATTATCATAACTGAGGCCAATAACTACAAGAGGAACACCTTGAGAGAAAGAGCTCACACGAAATACAACAAACTGTGTTGGCACCAGAGATAAAAACATAATCGGAATACTTCCGTGATAATAGCTGCAGCAAAGACTAAGACTAGTCACATTTAGCCGACATATCAAATATTGCAAAACAAGGAACAGGATTCTGGCCTGTCAAGTTACAAATACGTCTCTGAACCCGATTAAGAATATCTGGACAAGTTGGGGGAACATGTACCCAGATGTGACAACAGTATTTTATGAAAAGACGGGTGGTAGAATTACAGGTATAAAAAATGGTTTTGGCCATTCTCTAGTGCGATACAACGAACCAACCTCTCCAACAACAGACTTAACGACATATTGAATATTAAACACCAAGAAAGAACTTTATCAACCAAACAAATTCCGTAATAAGCATTCCGTAGGAGGAGAAGCAATCTAACCGGGGTTCAGATCTTAATAATCTTCCATTAATACTGAAGGAATGTAATGATTCAGCTTCCTATTGCATATTAGTTGCATTTTTCCGCATTGAAAGAAACCTGCCATTTCCTTCCCGGTTCTCTGATAACCTTGAGTCCAGATTCCAAATGTTCTGCACGTCTGGCTTCTTCTTTCTGAGTTGGCTTGTGTCCAACCTCAAATCACAAGGTAGTGTCATCAGTACAAATGTTGGTGAACTGAACCAAATTACCTGGAAGATGGGTAAAGAACAAAACCTTACGGAAAGCCAGCATTGATGGGATGCTCCTGTGGTAAAATTCCATTTAGTGTAACTCGTATTTTACGATGTGAGAGAAAGTAAAGAATGTTAATAAAAGCCGTTGTACCAACGTCATAACTACCAGTACATTGTTGGTAAGTCATTCAAGGACCTCGCTAATAACTGAAAGAAAACGTACTGGTCGACATTTGCCAGGATTGGATGAATCATCTGCATTCTTGAAGACACGGGCATTAGTAACTTGACAGAAAGATAGCCTGTTAGAGACAACTACCGTTATCGAACCAGGTCCAGAAGCTTTAGATTGATCAAGACTGTGAATAACGTTCGCAACCAGCCTTGGGTTAATGATGACAGAGTCCAAAGTATAATCAGTTTTCGAAGGAAAATCCGGGAAAAAACAAAAAGAAAAACAAAAACACCAAAACCCGGAACTGTCATTTAGTGAGGAAATAGCAAAAACAATTTAGTAAAAAGATTTGTCTTTCTTCCTGAGGTTGGAGAAAACCAAAAACTTTTAAAAAGCAGAGGAGTCGTTGACTAGCCTGAATCGAAAACTACTATAAATCTTGCAGAAATCTCGACTGTGGTAAAAACAAGATTCTCAAACTCCCTCAGCATAGTGAACGTTAGCACCAGAAATCACCCTTTTATTACAAGCATTGTTAGCATATCTGAAAAAAAAACAATCGAGGTTCATCAGTTCCTGCTGAACAGGGAAATGATTGGAGACAGCAATGACAGAAGTGCAAATAGCATTGAACCACAGTGAAGAATGCAGTTTCATTTGGTAACTACAACTAGTTACAAATGCTTCAATATAAACCTGAGCCAATTATTAATTGCATTCTAGCATTAAAAGTCGAGTTGATCAAGTCACTGTTTACGTTTAATTCATGGTAATTGACTGTCATTTTTATGTCGACTTTATTTGTTGCTTCGACTAGCTGAAATCAATAGCTAAAATAGTTGGCACACGGTCATGTGACATTAACACTTACACTCTTCAAAACAGCTTGTTTCATTTGAAATAAAGGTTAGGTTTCAGGAGTATTTCTCTGCCTTTTTATCTTCTGGACAATCCTTAAATCTGATATCACCCCACTTTACCGTTATAACTCACAAGCACCGGCAAGTGAGGTGGCGATAAAAGGTTTTGTGAAAATAGGTCAAAATCTGAGGTTATCATTTTCTGGCTTTCAGAAAGTAAAGCGCTTCTATCCAAGCCACCTGATTAGTTTTTATAGAGAGAAGCCGACCCGGTTTGTCTCTGTACAAAACAATCGATACAACCAATTGACACAACTGAGCTCTATATATCACTTTTGACTTCCCATTTTCCAGATGACAAAGGAAACCACCTTAAACCATTTTTACTATGATAGTATGTGAAAATCTAGGTTACACAGAGCTGGAAGCCCACGACCAGTAAAAAGGAATGCTGGTTAGTTGTGGCTAAAAATACAATACGCAACGGAAAAGCTCGTTCGTTTTCACAATGTGACAGAATATCATCTGAACCACAAACTGTGCTGGCTTACAAAGGAAGGAGATGCCTTTGCCAATTGCAATTGAACAGAAAGAAGTATGATAGTTAACAAGCATTCTGTTACCAAACGACATGCTCATGAACTTGCAAACTCAACTAACTAACGAACAAAATCCCTACTGTAGAAATAATCAAACATACCTGGTAGTTCTTTGCTTTACTTAAATTCACAACACCTTCTTCTACTGACCCAGCAGCACGATCCACGTGAGATTCTATACTATCTATTTATGAAACAAACAACAATTTCATATCAAACAATAAAAAGAAAAGCACTTGCTAAACAACTTTTGGAAAAAATAATTTACTTTTTTCCAAAGCTATAAATTAAATACCCAAATTTTTTCTTGGTGTTAAATTTGCTTCTGTGGACTTGTAAACTCGTACCATAGCCTATTTTGGGCGAAAAACTGGGTATGTACGTATGCATGTATATATTTATGTATGTACGTATGTATGTATGCATAAATATCTATATTTCTTATATTTAAAGCGCTAATATCTACCTGTGTGTCTCTGAGTTCAGGGTTGTCGTCCAAACGGGCGGATTGATCACAGCCAAACTTGGCAGGAACATGGAGGAACATCCGGGAAGTGACTTGGGCCTACCGGAAGTGACGTCACTAAACCGAAAGTGACGT
>RDPX01000248.1:899762-916537 GCA_003991215.1 Morbakka virulenta
TTGTGAAAATAGGTCAAAATCTGAGGTTATCATTTTCTGGCTTTCAGAAAGTAAAGCGCTTCTATCCAAGCCACCTGATTAGTTTTTATAGAGAGAAGCCGACCCGGTTTGTCTCTGTACAAAACAATCGATACAACCAATTGACACAACTGAGCTCTATATATCACTTTTGACTTCCCATTTTCCAGATGACAAAGGAAACCACCTTAAACCATTTTTACTATGATAGTATGTGAAAATCTAGGTTACACAGAGCTGGAAGCCCACGACCAGTAAAAAGGAATGCTGGTTAGTTGTGGCTAAAAATACAATACGCAACGGAAAAGCTCGTTCGTTTTAACAATGTGACAGAATATCATCTGAACCACAAACTGTGCTGGCTTACAAAGGAAGGAGATGCCTTTGCCAATTGCAATTGAACAGAAAGAAGTATGATAGTTAACAAGCATTCTGTTACCAAACGACATGCTCATGAACTTGCAAACTCAACTAACTAACGAACAAAATCCCTACTGTAGAAATAATCAAACATACCTGGTAGTTCTTTGCTTTACTTAAATTCACAACACCTTCTTCTACTGACCCAGCAGCACGATCCACGTGAGATTCTATACTATCTATTTATGAAACAAACAACAATTTCATATCAAACAATAAAAAGAAAAGCACTTGCTAAACAACTTTTGGAAAAAATAATTTACTTTTTTCCAAAGCTATAAATTAAATACCCAAATTTTTTCTTGGTGTTAAATTTGCTTCTGTGGACTTGTAAACTCGTACCATAGCCTATTTTGGGCGAAAAACTGGGTATGTACGTATGCATGTATATATTTATGTATGTACGTATGTATGTATGCATAAATATCTATATTTCTTATATTTAAAGCGCTAATATCTACCTGTGTGTCTCTGAGTTCAGGGTTGTCGTCCAAACGGGCGGATTGATCACAGCCAAACTTGGCAGGAACATGGAGGAACATCCGGGAAGTGACTTGGGCCTACCGGAAGTGACGTCACTAAACCGAAAGTGACGTCACTAAACCGAAAGTGACGTTTTTTAGTCAAATATGCATTTAGAAGACACTTAGCTGACTATAAGAGGCACAGTATTTGTCCGATCGACACCAAACTTGCACGAAACCTCCATGGGAACGCAGGGGAGAAAATAGAGCCACAGCAAGTGACGTCATGAAACAGGCTCCAGAGACCTCCGATTGCAGCGAAACTTCGCAGGAGGCTATAGCTCAGCCTAACAGACATCGGAAGGACTAAAGCAGAACCGAAAGTGAGAACCAAAAGTAAGGCAGTTTTGGCCATTCGGAAGCTCCGATTGCAGCGAAACGGGAGGCCATAGGGCTGCCTAACAAATACAAGGGAACACCCAGGCGAAGTCGGGTACTCTGCTAGTAAATATATAGATATAAATAAGAACCATACAATGCGCAGAGGCACCGTGTATGAAACTGCAAAAATAAAAAAGAAGGCGAAGAGGAGGTAAGAGTTTGGTCAAAAGATAAGAGTTGACCTTGAACTAAAAAACTGTCTAATTGTATGACGGAGGAAAGTTCAGACACCAAGGAATTCCAAAACCTAGCTGCCCGAAGAAAGAAACTACATTCATATAAAAATTTATTACAACGCCGGGCAATAACTGCATAAGGAAGAAGACGTTGAGAAAAAGAGTCACAGAAACGGAACCGGTAACAGCGAGGAAAGCTCACAAACACTTTTCAACATAATACCTAATAGATATATACACCTCATCTGTCAAGAGGTGCAAGACTATAAAAGACTATAAAAGACTATAAAAGACTATAAAAGGCTATAAAAGGCAACATATACAGTTAACTGGTTGAAAAGATCTGAAATTACAGCTGAAAGAAATGTACTAAGAAACGTAAGGAGCAGCCATCATTAAAATCTAAGTAGTCAAATCTAACAGCAAAAGGGAAATAAGAAACTTATGATGTTGTACTTATATTTGGTCCTGCTCATGTATATCAACGAATTCACCTCTTTTTGTTACTCGTAATTTATTGTTCGAGCGAGGGAAACGAGCGAGAACACTACACTACAGCCGCAACTTTTTTGTTACTGTGTAATACTGTAAGTTGGGTATATGTGAAACTGCCAGAGCATCAAGTGTCTAAAATTCAAAATACTAAAATATATGGGCAAACATACTAAACAATTTTGATGTAGAATGTTCAACTTACAGGTTCACAGGATATAGTGTATAATTTTATTTTAAAAGTGGCAAGAATAAAAAAAAACCCATAACAACCAAAAAGGTTGATACGAAACAAAAAAAATTTGTATAACTAGCCATGCTGTTTGATTTGTTGACATCAAATGACATCATTTTATTATATTATTCTAGCATGAAGGCCCAAAGCCCTCTAATATTAATGCACATTTATTGCAGGTTTACCCAAAAAGACATAAAAACTAAATGTGTATTAACATTAGGGAAAGTGGGATGGTACAAATTTTTGGTGACTTCTCATAGTTCTTATTACATATACATAATTATAGTTTCTGATTTGCTCGCTCGAACACGTTTCACACTTATGTGGACGCCCATTTCCTGGTTATTATAACTTACTGTTACTTTGGCAAAAATGTTATATACACTAATAACTGGGATCTAGACCTAGCTTGACGGTGAAATATTGCATCACACTGTAACAGAGATTGCCAATCAAGACAATCGATAGACCCTACACTGATCTCACGCACACAGGATTTCACAAACTAATGTTCACACAAAATTCGACTTGATTAAATCGGTCAATAATTAAAAATCACAAAAATTCTTACAATTAAAACATGCTGATTTGCATGACTCTGCATTTCTATAATATCAACATAGCTAACTATCTCCCTAAAGAGAGCATATTGATGCTCAATAGCTATATATTATACAATTCAATATAAACCACAATACACAGCACCTATTTGATATTAGAGGTATCAAATACTATATTACTCAATTTGGATTTCTTCAGTTTCACATGTTGCTTGCTTCCGAAAAGGCCACCCGGCTACTGTTACAGCTTTCCACTGTTAATCAACTCAATTGCATCCATGTTACTACAACAAAAGTGTATTATCTGTAACTGATAAATAACTACCTCAAGATACGACTTTCTGTCATGTATTGTACAGAATATAAATTATCCAAAAGGACTCAGTTTGTTTCGCCTCCTCTAACAACATCTCCCTGCACGGTAACCATTTCTTCTGAGCGATGAGTTGCATCTATCGTTTTTTCACAAGTTCAGACATTCTTTTCTCCACCTTGTAGTTTGTACTTGCAAGTCTCCAGGTACCCTTTTCTCCCTCGACAGTATCAATTGTGCGTACGCCGAGCATTAATTACGGCCAAAGTATGGCTACCGTATATTCTTGAATAGAAGCCACGGCTTCTATTTATTTTTCAAGAAAAAAAATTGCGGCTTCTATTCAAGGGCGGCTTCTATAAAGTTAAATAAAGTGACAAAATTTACACTTTGCTTTCAATTATTCACATGAAACCATTGGAGTGCAAAAAACACATTAAAAAATTAGGCTTCAAAAAGCAATCATCGGCATGAATTTTGGCATGGAATTCCCCTGTTGCTAGTAGTTTTGTTTTGTAAATATTGTATCCATAGATTCGTGATTACCGATATTAGTCTGGGTGATATTGACGCAAGTCAACGATTATTCTCGGTAGGAACCAGGTGAATCACTTGGGCTAGGTTCGATGTCACGGGTAGTATTGCATGTGTGACATTGGTAATCTGTATGAAGGCGTGTGAAAATTAGAGATCAACGAAGCCGATCATATTTTAGATCTGATTCATGTATTTAGACATTTTGTATATATACTTGTGATTTTGTAGTTTGAGATTGTCGTTGTAGTTTGAGATTGTCGTAGGTGTGGAAGTCGATTATCGAGTTTTGTAGAGCACGATTATTGGAGCTGTTGTTATATGTGTTCATTATTGGAATACAGTTGTTTATATTGATGGTTAATTTGTTGTTGATACGAATCTTGTCGTAAAGTTTATACAGTCCTCTAACGAAAAGAATCGTCGTTTTTCGGAGTTATCTTCATTTGAATCAGAGCACATATTAAGGAGTCAAGAAAACCACCCCTTTCTCACAAATTTTGATTTCAGTTGTGAATATGGCAGAGAAAAGAAAAAGTTACGACTTAAAATTCAAAGAACTTGTGGTTAAATATGCTCAAGAAAATAGTAACAGAGAAGCTGGTAGAAGGTTCTCTATTGATGAAAGCATGGTTCGACGTTGGAGAAAGAAATCATTGGATATCAGCGATCAATCTTCCTCTTCCTCTCAAAGTAAAATGAGAAGATTATCTGGTGCTGGACGAAAGCCCGTTCTTGGGAACCTTGAAGAGGAACTATTGGAGAGAATTATCGATGAGCGTGAGAAGCATCACCATGTCCCATGTAAATTGATAACTGTTTGGGCACAGCAACTTGCTACTGAACACAACTTGCACGATTTTCAAGCGAGTCGAGGTTGGTTGTTTAATTTCATGCGACGAAACGGTCTCTCCATTAGACGAAGAACAACTACTGGACAAACCATGCCAAAGGATGGTTTAGCAAAAATTGCGAACTTTGTAAAATTTTGTGAAAAGCAGAGAAATGCATTTGGTTTCTCTCCTGGAAATATTGCCAACATGGACGAGACACCAATATGGGCTGACATGCCAAGTGAAACCACTGTCGATAAATGTGGTTTAAAGACCGTTCCAATTAAATCAACTGGACATGGAAAACAGCGAATAACTGTATGTTTAGCAGTCAAAGCAGATGGCTCCAAAATGAAACCGTTCGTTGTTATACCAGGAAAAAAACTCAAAAGTGAAGTTGCTACAATCAAAGGTGCAATTGTAAAATGTTCAAGAAATGGCTGGATGAACGATGAATTGACTGAAGATTGGATCTCTCAAGTGTGGGGAAATTTAGCTTTCAACAAGAGGTTTCTTGTATGGGACTCTTTTAAGTGTCACATAAGTGAAAAAATTAAACAGTCGTTGAAAAAAACGAATACAGTAATGGGTGTAATTCCAGGAGGATGCACGAAGTTTCTCCAACCTTTAGATGTTTGTATTAACAAGCCCTTCAAAGTGATTTTCCGAGAGTTGTATGATGAATGGTACCGAAAAGGAGACTTCGAGTACACGAAAGGTGGGGTTGTAAAGCCACCAAACTATGTTCTACAAGTTCAGTGGGTCGTCGATGCTTGGAAGAGAATCGATCCTGAAATTGTAAAGAAATCTTTCGAAACATGTGGAATTACAACCAGTGATGTAAACAAAATTCACTGCCTGAAAGAAGGCCAGCCAACCGAAGAGGCCCGAGTTTTGTTAGGAACATCGGACGGGAACCTCGAATTTGAACCAATTTCAACTCTAGACGATGACGTAAATTTGGAAGTGGAGAATTTAAAAGATGTAACTGATTTAATAGATAAGGTAATTAACAAAGGTGAAATAGAAATCTTGTCTTAAAAAAACGTCGTTGTTATTCCATTCCCGGCTTTAATTTTTTGCTTTCAAAAAAATAAATGCGGCTTCTAATTAGGGGCGGCTTCTAGTTAAGGGCGGCTTCTATTTATTTTTCATGAAACAAAATTGCGGCTTCTATTCAAGGGCGCCTTCTATTCAAGGGCGGCTTCTATTCAAGAAAATACGGTATTCAAAAGGAGTCAATTTCTAAGCAAACATTTCTATTGAATAATGTTATCAGCATGTCTACGTGCTCTGCTACTAAACGTCGTTTCCACATCCAGCAAAGGTGATCTGAATATTTTAGATATTTTGTTTGAGATTTGAATATTTCAGATATTTTGTTTGAGATCTGAATATTTCAGATCAGAATATTTCAAAATTCACCCCAAAACAATAACTGCTTCATCAATTCAACAATAGGTCCACCAAGCCAAGGTGTATGGCCTAGTTCAAACTGCCACTTAGTCTGCTGTTCTACAAAACAATCATGAATTTGTTCTAATCTCGTCAGGTCTTCAGTTTATTCTGAAACTCTCACAAAGTGAGTGAGGTTGTCTAAACGTATCTTCCTCAACCTCGTCTCAGTTCCATTATTTTCAAACTTACAAACAATTCGCCAAATGTGTGAACAAATAACAGATTGGAATAGGCAGGTCACCTCAAAGTCTAAATACGAAGGTCACACTTGGTGTTCCCTTATTTTGTTGTACCTTAAGTTCCCAGTCAATGTTGCTAGAAAAGCAAGTACTCAAACCTCTTTCTATTCATAGCATGCTTATATGATCTTTCTAGTGCAATGGCAAAGTTTCGTATTCAATTTTAAATTTTTAATCGATCTTCGTAAATATTTATTCTCTTCACTTAAGACAATTTGCACCAGAAACAATACTATTTAAATCTAACGGGGTTATCTTGGGGTCCATTCAGAGATGCATGCTTCCCTTACGCCCTACGATGTCATATGTCTCTGGGTATGCTTTGGTATAAAAAACCCCACCTTGACATCCACAACCCATAAAAAACATGTCCCCACCATCAAAATTTACGAATCTCGTTCTTTTTAATCCTGTGTATGTGCAAAAAATGAGAATGGTCATTCTTCAATTTCAGTAGTGTTGTTGTATAACAGAGATTTAGTTTTCATACATCGGCAATATTGCACTTTTTCGGGATAAAGGTTAGAAGGTAAAATCACAGCTCTTGAAAAAATATAGAAAAACTTACTATGTGTTCATAACATATTTCCTCTCAAAAACGCTCAGCATCAAATAAACGCCCCTCTCTAATAAGCACCGCCTTTTGAAAAACGCAGCAGCACAAAAAGCGGCGTTTATCGGAAAAAATTGAGAAGATACAAATAACGCACAACTGCACAGTTTATTCTTTTATTCTTCACCAATTCCATAAAAAGGGTATTTATTACTAGTAGCGAAGACAATTTAATGCTTTGTTTAAAGAAGGGCCGCTTTGCTCAGGTGGGTTTTCTTTGTTGAAAGATAGCTTCCAAGTTGTGGACAAGATGACGATGACAGAGGATCCGTTTCAATTAACAGAATCTGATAAAGAAAATGTAGTTTCGGTATTTGCTCTTCTGGATAAGGACAGTGATCAAGGCATATATATATATATATATATATATATATATGACTGACTTTGTTGTAGTTAATTTTATCAATTACTATTAAACGCCACCCTCTAATAAACGCCGCAAAAATGTGTTTAAAAATTTAACAAATGCTGCAACGTTTATTAGAGGAAATAGTATTGGAGATATATATGCATAAATAGATAAATAAGTGCATACATTCATTCAAATTTTCTTTTTTCGTACTCTACTTCAATAAAACACCAATTTTGAAATCAAGAATCTTGTTTAAAAAATGTTTCACTTAATAAACTGTCTGGGCACTTTGAGTAAAAAAATTGAGGCATGCACAGCTAATAAATTTAACTGTATGATTAAAGTATCAAAGTAGTAATACCATTATTATTAGTACCTTTTAGCGGGTACCTTCCTATATCTAACAATAAATATATAATACAAATGTTGCCGGTTTTATATTACAAACGTAAACTACACACTATTTTTAATGTCACAAAGTGGGATAAAAATTCATATTATTTAATCCGGTGCTGGAAACTATAATTTCTTTCCTGGCATGAGGATTAATGATATTAATTTAGAGACTACCAGCTACTTACCAACCATCTCTCCTTGACTGTGTACCATTGTAGCCATTTGTTTGAATATCTCATTGACATCAAGGATATCTGTCTATGAAATCACAAAATGCAACCTTATAGCTACCTCGCCGGCCAAATTTCTGGCCAACAATTAACATAAAGGAAAAAGCATCTGTTTCTACAGAAAAATTATTAATTACTTACACTCGAGTTCAACATATCTGGTGCTACGATTCGGAAAAAAAATACAAAAAAATGGCAAAAAATCTACAAAGCAACGAATATGGAATGACTGGCTTAATGACGCTTACCTTTTAACTAAACTGGCATTTTCCACTCCAGTTGAGAAAAACCTAGTTCACACCCAAACCGAGCAATTTTAATTTTTCACTTGCACTTCGTCAAACTCAAAACAACCATTCTTGTATTTTAAAAGTATCAAAGTAGTTACACCATCGCCAATATTTGCACTGACAAACAATTTTAACTTTATTTTCATCTCCAAAAACCTTTGATAAAAAAAGTGAAGGTCAACGTGATCTCTTCACCAATACACTTTTAATTCTACCAAATAGCCATTTTATCCATTACATTTACCTCTTTTTTAAAATGCGATATTTACTGAAACTCATGCCAAAATACAATATGAGTTTCAATTCATACTGATTACGCACACTGCATGACCGACAAATAATGTAAATATTGCCAAACAAAATTGTAATATAGGACATGGGCCAATTGCGCTGGAAGGTGGGAGAACAATTCTGCCAACATTACAGCAAATAAAAACAAACAGCTAGCAAAAGAAATGTTAAATGTAAGTTGCATTCGAACTCGCGAATACCACTGGCTAATGCTCATACTTCAGTTGGAAGAGCAGATGACTATGAAACCAGTTAGCAGTGATTTAAATCTAGTTTGGTGCAACATATATTTTACTTACGTTTTACATATGTTGATCTCTTAATGAATTGCAAAATCACTTTGAATCATATCTGATTGCAGTGTATCTATATCAATGTGATATATTGAGTATATTTTTGCTTCGCAAAAAAGGAAATCGTAGAATATTTTCGATAACAGTTAACATGGTAGAACATTCTATGACGTAAAATTCATGACATCCACGATCGTCGTGCTGACGGAGGCTCTACAATCAAAAACGAACATTCGTGCACGGTCACGAGATATGCCATGATGTCGGTTTACGAAAGATGACTTTATTTTTCGAAAGAATTTGGAATTTGCTTACAAAAGTATTTATTAAACGGTGAATGTATTATGTAGCCCTATTTTTTAAGCCCAAATATTCATTTATGGGTAAAATATCAAATGAAAATGGGGCTAAATGTAAATAATCGTTCAATGAGACGTACTACACCGACGGATGTCTTTTAAATCGTGTTCCGTAGAGCAAAAAGTTTCACTACACCAACAATACCATTACTATCATTTCCCCTACACATCAAAAAGAGCCATTTGTAACTATCCAAATTCTGAAAGAATCGCTTCCAGTTTTCTACCAAATATCCCGACAAAGTTTACAAAAATTAAACAGTAAACAGCAAATGCAAAATTTCGGACTCGTGTCTAATTTTCACTGAAAAGACAATTAACATTTATCAGCAGTTATTTGGGAGTAGGAGAGACTTAATAAACGAATACATTAATTACTGGTATGCACAAAAACTCCTATCCATTCCAAAGATTTGCGCTGTACTGGAATTGCCGCGGATTTTCTGGACTTTTCAGTTAGTAAACACATGCAAGAACAAATTTAAGTCAAACAATACAATAAATAACCGTCCTAAAAACTCAACTGAAAAAATATTCTACATACTTCTAATTGTTTAATAGCCCTTTCTCGCTCCCGAATCATTTCAATAGACAGCTCTTGCTCTGTTTGCTCCTGAATTTGTGCTTCACTGTAACTAAAATGGGAAAATAAAACAACAAATATTTTTTGGACTTTATCAACAAAAGCAAGGGGTATTTAATATGGCCAAAAAAGATAATTAATGTAATCATGTGAGCAAGAATAAGAAAACGTGTTGAGTTGTCACTGAGTTCAACAATAAAGTAAAGGGATTGGAGAAGATTGTTCACAGTTTCAAAAAACGTCAACCCATATTCTAGCATTCCATGGTAGTCGTCATAAAGTCTAGGGTCATAAAGCCCCTAAAAGACATAATTCATTTATTGGATAATAAATGAAATTTATTATAATAAAATTTTTGCAAGGAAGAAATTTACAAACCGCTTTTACCTGCAAAAGCACTGCATCCATTAAGCCTGTGAATCTAATAACCTTACAACAAAGAGAAATTCCCATCGATTCAAGCTGTGAGCAACGTACAAGAAAACTGCAAACAAACTTTTGCCGTAAGGTGCAACTTTCAGCAGGCTAAATTTTAAACAGAATTCTTAAGATCCCAAATTACAGCAGCATCAGAATATTATATGGGTACTTCCTAGCGGTTAATAAAATGGAGATTGCCTGCTTTTAAATTAAGCTAATGTGCCACAATTTTTACAGTTATATTCCATTCACGTAATGCGTTATAAAAGTAAGAGGCCTCCCCCTCCTCTGCCCTAATGCCGGATGCTTTTTGCATTCTGGCAACTCTTCAATCTTCACTTTTAGAAAACCTGCTACACGCAAAATGTCCACTAAATCCACTATGGATTAAATGAGATGTCACGTAAAGTTTCAGAATCCGATCAAGTAAACCTTTAAATGCAAAATAAAAAAATAATTTATCGATGTTATTACTTGGTTTGCTTTCTCAATAGTTTCCAAATATGAACTTGAAAACAAAGTTTATGACTCGGAGTCATACCAAAATGTTTACGTCTGAATAACCTAGTACTTTGTTTCACAATTCTACTGATGGATGATGAGGGTGTATCTGTTTTAGCACACAGAACCTCTCCAGTCTTTTCTGCATTAAACTCTATTTTCTGTTTTCCAACAGTATAGTCAATCACTCTAGACCTCTACTTCTTTGTTTGGAAGTCTTTCCCACACTTCCCACTCTTGATATCAAAGGAAAATGATGAATAGTTTACAGCCATGTAATAGTTCTTACGTGATCAACAGAGCCACCAGTAACAAACATGGAAATCATTTCACTACACAAAAAATTGAAATCGAACACAGACCCTTTGTGGTATACCAGTAGAGGGAGTTTTACATTTTACCGCCCTACCCTTTACTTTTAACTTTGTTAGTATTTGGTTAGAAATTCATGAACTGGCTCTGTAATGTACCAGGCATTTCAATTAAGTCAGGTTTGTACAACATGCTTTCTTTCAAGGCTCTTTGAAGCTAGGTAGACTATGAGAAGACAACAGGTGTTTCTCTAGTTGGGTTACCTTGAAAAGCACAACGTACTCAGTTAGTCGCAGCCATGAATTCACTGAGATTGGAACCACTAGGATGATGAAGTCAACCGATTGAAAGACTGCCTGGGTGTATGTGAAAAAGGTATAGGCCCAGGTAACAAAAGAAAACATCCACAACATCAGTCTATAGTTCATTTAAGTTCGCCCAATGTCCGATTTGTGAAATTTCTACATTTTCTTTCTCCCAGGGGGAAAGGTCCGTTTTCAAAAAACACTCAATTACAATGGCCTAATGTGGCTTAACAATGGAAAAATTGCATTACTAAAACAAAAACAGAAATTTTTGTCCAACTTTCAAGCTATATTTCAATATTAACATTAAATAGGCACTCTTGCTTCGTCAATAAAATCACTAAAACTAGAACTGCTATAAAAACTGAACAGGATAATCGTTTTCAGGACTCCATAATACTGCATTTAATGGCTGTCGTTGAGCAACGGACTCCAGCCTGAGTATTTGTGGTAACAGGTCCATTTTCAGCCTGAATTAGGATTTCAAGGCTCTCTGTTTATTTGCAAACATGTTAAATCTCAACCAGTAACACTGGTGTTAGAATCGGAGGGCTTGAAACACAAAGATTAATAGTAATTCTCTTTCACGAACGACCATTTTTTAAATGTCTCTTTGTGAACAGATTTAACAAGGATCGAGTACCCTGAGATTTTACCCTGACTAACAAACTTTCTAGTTAATCAATATCAGCATGTCATAGCAGTTTTTACTCGCCAATCTGACTATAGCAGATTTTCTGTCACTAAGAAATACAGAACTACTCGAAATGTTTGTTAACGGAATGCAAGCAATACTATGAGCTTTTAAAGGGCTACGGCATTGGTTTCAGCCAATGATCAGCTAGCTTAATTTTGCAAACTTAAACTCGTATAGTTAATTTTATTCTCTAACAGTTGGCCTCTGGATAATAACATGATGTGGGTGTTTAAGCAGTTGAATAAGACAAAGATAAGTATACATTTTCCTATAAATTACTTGGTTCTGGTGCTAGTCATACGATGTAAAGGATTTAGAATAAAGCATTTGTGTGACCTTAACTTGGTTAAAACCAGTGACAATGGCTTTTGTGCGATGCTCTTAACCCGATCGTGTGGCAAACATACCTTCCATTTGAGTGCACAACTCATTACCGACGTCCCTACTGTTGGGAATCTAATCTCGAGAACTACAACTTCCTTTTTAAGACCAGATCAGCTTCTTAAAACAAATTTATAGAGCAAAGAAAATTATGGAAATAATAGAGATAGCTGACTCACCCTAATATACGCTTAACTAAAGGACGGTTCAAAATTATCTGTTCGGAGCGCAGAGCCGACACAGTTCACGGTTGTTATTGGCACTGGCTGGAACCCAGTTCGGTGCACATATATTTCACACTTTCCTACAGGCTCTAGTAAAAATACCATTAAGGTTCCAATTAAAAATTTGAAGCAAGCTGAGATTTATAGGACCTGAGCTATTTTCAACCCCACCGGCGAAAAATCGAGCAGTACCGGGGAGTATGTATTGAAAATAGGATAAAGAGGAAGAGGCAAAAAATAGGAATAAGAGGAAGAGGCAAAAAATTAAGATTTAAATGGGGCTCTTTTATACAGATCAGGTGATGGTGGATGACTTTAAGCAATGAAAAAATACGTTGGATGCACCAAATGGAATAACAAAAAGATAGCGAGAACAGGGTTAAGCTTGCGTCACATAAACGGCCATTTGATGAAAGAAAAAAAAATTTTTTCCTAGTCGTATAGTGTTTCAGTGCAACTTGTTACTTCAAAAATATCTTAATACAAAAAAGGAAAGCGCAGCAGAAATCAAAATAGCAAATAGTAAAATAAGTGCAGATATTTCAAAGAAACCAGAAACAAAAAACCCTGTATAATGGGGGTAATTTCCCTTCGTTTTCAAAAACAATTGCAACGACTTTAACTATAATTAATTCAAAATACCGTAAATTCATTGCCCCAACTCACTCAAAAATTACTCTCCACCTCACTCAAAAATTACTCTCCAAAGGCCACAAAAACTAGAAATACTGAACTTGTGCCACTTGGCAATAATTTCGAATGATGGTTACACAGGTGACATATTGGACGAGAACCATAAGAATAAGTCAGTCTCTGCAATTATTTTAACCCATCAAAAAAATTTTCATAAAACAGACTAAATTTCAGTAAATAATGAGAGAAGCATTCGTTGCTTACCCTTCAGATTGAATGGGATGACTTTCCTGCGACTCCTAGAAACACATTAGAAACACATTAGTATAGAAAATTGACTTGTAAATAGCAACTATGACAAAAGATTATTCTAGCTGGAAACCTTAATAATTAAATTGTTTAAAAAAACCTAAAAATAAGCCTTAAGTATCTTTTAACCATTTCAAATTGGCAATATGCTACATCTCCCTATCAAGAGGCCTTTACTTTCTCATTTGGAAAGGTACAGACGTGAAATCTGGTTCAATATTTGTCCAATGACTCTTGGTTTTAACTATGTTGTATGATCATCTGGTAGGCAATGTTATTAATGGCAGCAGGTGTTGGAAATTCCTGAAATTTCCAAACACCTATACCTATACTATACAAAAATTTTTGGTGGTACTATTTCAAAATTTGTTCAATACAAATGCGAATATTTTCTTCATTGTTTTGTTATTTCCAAGTAAAGTAACCACCAANTATAGAAAATTGACTTGTAAATAGCAACTATGACAAAAGATTATTCTAGCTGGAAACCTTAATAATTAAATTGTTTAAAAAAACCTAAAAATAAGCCTTAAGTATCTTTTAACCATTTCAAATTGGCAATATGCTACATCTCCCTATCAAGAGGCCTTTACTTTCTCATTTGGAAAGGTACAGACGTGAAATCTGGTTCAATATTTGTCCAATGACTCTTGGTTTTAACTATGTTGTATGATCATCTGGTAGGCAATGTTATTAATGGCAGCAGGTGTTGGAAATTCCTGAAATTTCCAAACACCTATACCTATACTATACAAAAATTTTTGGTGGTACTATTTCAAAATTTGTTCAATACAAATGCGAATATTTTCTTCATTGTTTTGTTATTTCCAAGTAAAGTAACCACCAAACAAAATTTTCAATCGGACTCCAAAACCCATGCTTTTTATAAACATCGCAATATATTACAGTGTCTTTGTGATTATTTCAATACCTTAAAAATGTTAAACTGTAATGATTTCTCCGTATTTCATCATAGTCTGGCCATATACATGCATCTTAATGTGATATTTTCCACCCACTGTACTTGTCAAAAACAATGAGCGAGCTCAGTTTTTATCAGAAAGTTGAATGTTTGTTTCAAAATTCCTACAACTGCAGTTTTCGAACTCAAAATATCTTAAAAGTGTTTCGTAACTTTTAACAGCTGATTTCTCAATCTGCGTTCTATTCTGTCTAATCAATCGTTTGTATGTATTCTGAATTCGGCTTAAAGGACACCAGCTTTATATTTGGAAGAGAGATAAAAGTATATATGGTACACTATTTTTGAAAAAAAGATGACATATTCTACAGTTAGGGCACAGACAATCTAAAACCGACAAAATCAACGAGGATACTACAGTATAATGCGGACAAGATTTGGATAAAAATTTTCAAAATCTATTAATCTGTGTTCATTAATTATAACGCAGCAGGGGATCTAAAGTACACGCATCTCAATTTTTAAGTAGGTAGCTCATATGGTTACCTAAACAGGACGGATATTGACTTGACATATCCAATACAACATTTTTAGCCATTTTTTCTATCATGATTAAAGAGTTTTTTCAAATAGAAAATGTCGTAAATAATGCTTAAATCATTTGGTTTTATTACCTTCATTTTACAAATCTGCTTCAAACTGCAGAGCCTTAAAAATGCTTTACCCTGTTACAACAAAGTATTTCTGCATTATGTAACACTGATATGAACTGAATCCGATGTACCTAATAAATTTGCTGTGCCAACCCCATTTAAAAGGTGAAGTAGCAAACATTGAGGAGGGCAATTTACTTCTTAAATACATGTACCCTGAGTGGTGCAGGGGTAGCTACGATCGTCAAAAAATATTTAACTCACGTGATGATGCCTAGATTCCATTGACAATGCACGTGCCCTTTGCACACTGGTACGTTCCTTTTCCGCTGCACGCTAAATAAAGAGAATAAGATAATGAAATTGTTGCACAGAATTGGATATTAAGAGTATGATATTGAAGTGTTCCACATATGTCTAAAACCTTGTTAAACAAACCGTTGACGAAAATATGCAATATCAATTCCAAAATTTTGCAATATTTCTTGCATGACTAGTTGAATCAAATACCAAATGATAAAAACACGAAGCGAACAAATCAGCTTCTTCTTGAGCAATTTCCCATCCACGTTCGTGATTGTAGTTGCCATGATGTTAAAATAAAAATTCTCAATACCCGGAAAAAGATTCCCCTGGGGCCCTTTCTGTATCTTTAGAGAGTTATTCTTTTGCTTAAGAAAAATACCCCATGCTTGATACTATCTCATGTACCGGCACGCAATAGGAAACAACAAAACTGTGTAAGCCAAATTCTGGAATAACACTCTTCAGCTGGAACTTCCTACTGGCTAAAGGCATTTCAAATTATTACTTTTGATTAAAGTATTAGCGCGAAAAGATGCGATAGATACGCAAATCGAAAACGTCCGCTTGCATGTTTTGACTCACTGGAACGTTTCAGCACCTAGGGAAATTCAAAATCATTGTTCTTTTACTTTAGTCCAGAAAGGGTCGAACCTGTGTGGTTTTTTTTCCAATATAGAGAACCCCCATTGAAGTTCAACAGGATTTATATTCTGAATACTAAATGAAGAAATGCAGGTTAAAAAATTCTATTTTTTCTCTTGACTATAAATATAAATATAATTTAATATAAATATAATATATGGTATAATATATAATATATATATATATATAATATAAACTCGAATATAACAGATGAATGTATAGTAAGAAATCTCATTTTACTTTAACACTTATCGAAATTAAATCGAACTGTTTACAAAAAACTTGAAAAAAAACCCCAGCAAAAATACTGTACGAACGCGGAGGAAATGAGATGCTGCTTATTTTCGGACTCATCATAAGTCCGCCCGTCAATAGTTACGGCAAGCAGATTTCCTTCCTTTAAAAACTGCCAGAGACATGTCATCTCATACAGCCGTACAGTACTGCCTGCAGAAAAGGAGACCAAACATTATTAGATCTCTTGTACGACAACTTTTAATAATGACAGTTTATATATTAACTGTAATTTGGCCAGATCTTTTGGCTGTCTATGACACACCAACGGGCAATACGTTTCAGGCTGGAGTGAGCAATACCTTGCGGAGTCACAACATGTTACTGTTTGAAGGTTAGAAGGTTACGATAGTTAACAACTTACATCGAATGACACATATTCCCCTCTTTCACTTGGCTTTAATTCAATGTTTTTAGGAGTCTGCTCTGTACACAAAAAATATTTAACATTGGTTTATATAACGTGATGCCACACCAACGGGCAATACGTTTCAGGCTGGAGTGAGCAATACCTTGCGGAGTCACAACATGTTACTGTTTGAAGGTTAGAAGGTTCCGATAGTTAACAACTTACATCGAATGA
>RDPX01000248.1:961191-1018691 GCA_003991215.1 Morbakka virulenta
TATAATGTAGTCAATTTGATTTCTGTAGGGATTACGCCTGATGGTGCCATCATGGCGTTTGAATTCTCCATTTCTCTGGGGTGACGTCCAGGTTGTTCGATGTGCAAGCTTGTGAGGAAAACACGTATTCGAGATGAGCATATTATTATCTCGTAGAGTGTTAAGTAGGTATTCTCCGTTGCTGTTCAACTTTCCTTTCCCATATTCTCTTTGTACAGCTTATAACCAGAGCCAGTTTTGGCATTGAAATCTCCTAAGAGAAACACAGTGTTCTTACTGTTCTTTTCTGCTGCAAGAAGTCGATCGATTTGTTGATAAAACTCATCTCTTTTTTAGTATTAATTTATACAAAAGTTTGTAAATTAACTTTAAATTGTAATTTATTGACTTTCTAGGCCTTTATTTCTTTTTTTTTAAACATTTGTAAACATTTTATGTTTGTGGCAAATAAAAACTTACTTACTTACTTACTTGAGAGGGCACGGCCAGTCCACAAATCCTTAAAATGGCAGTTGTTTATGTCAGAAGGGCCTCGAGCTGCAATCGTGCGCAGTCAAAAACAATTAAGATCCTCGGAACAAATTAAGGTACGTAAATTTAAAAGCAATTCTATCTTTTAACAGTGTTCATTGTTGTCACAAACAGTAAATCAACATACACAATAAACACCTCCAAGTTCTTCACCGGTCGATGAAGAAATTTGCATTTCTGTGATGGTAAGCGCAGAGAAGTTATTTTTTAAAACGAGGTTATGGTTCTTGCCGATGAAGATATCAATGACGTCATTATCATCCTCAATGGGTGCTGCGCTATTTCGGCGATTTGAGAACATTCCAAATGGCACTGTTTTACAAGAACTATCTCGACTGTTGGCTTTTGTCACTGTTTCCAAACTATGTCTAGGTAGATATCTAAAACTTCAAAACTAAAGCTTAACGTTGCAGAAAAAGCAAACGTTGCCTTTATTTAACCCAGTGGCTTTAGTGTGGAAGATCATTGAGTAAACATCTACAACTGGTTTGAAAAATCAGGTGAAAGAAGAAGTGTACTCTAAAATTATTTTGAGTTTTGCAATTCAGAGTATCCTAAGTTCAACAACTTTATTTCTACTATGTGTCTTAGTTTAGAGCTGTGCAGACCTTAAAAGTCCTTGGTTCAATTTTTTCAGAAGACTTCTGAGAAGTATTGTTGTAATGTGATAAATTTAGAAATGTGTCGAGTGTAATTAAGGAATAATCAGTTGCGAATGAAGGCACTCAAATCAAAGACCATGAAGCAGATATAGCACAAACGTCTGTCACACTATCTACTATATTATTTTTGGATTAAGTAGTATACATTGTTTGGCACTATTAGGCGGTATTATGACATGGATTTATTTGATTTAAGAAGTTCTGGAAATTTGTAAACATGGGAGTATCACTCACTGCTCGCAAGGATCAGATTAAGAAAAAGGTGAGCAAGGTAAGTAATTAACAAGAAGCTACAAAGTATCCTATTGGTAGTAATACATTATTTTACACTTCGATTTAACACTTCGCTACAAGTCTTACTGAATTCTGAAAGACTTGTCCTGACTTTGGAGAAGTATGAGGTCTCACCGCCTCGACCATAACTTGTTGCTAAAAGGTAAACAGGAACAGCTCAGAGAATAACTACTTTCCATTATACATACGTTTGATAGGTTGGAGTTGATAAAAATTTGTTTCCAGCCGAGCTGGAGTTATTAGTTTATTAGTTGGAGATCAAGGCGAGCAACATACATATTTTTGCACGGCAGAAAATACAAGCTATTGTTGAAGATTATTCTTTAAATGGGAGGTTGTGTATGAGAAAAAGTCGCCATTTCAAGCTTTTTATAGAGTACTGGATACATTTGTTTGCTTAAGAGCTCTATTTGTTTGTTGTGGAGTAAGTAATTTTGTGAAATAAAGGATCAGTGGAAAGAGAAACGGACCACTTTTTCCTTATAGCTGCTATTTCAAAGGGGAAAAGTTGGCCTATATTACACGAGTACAGGATTATTGATTTAGAATCCATTACTTTAGAGTAGGGCTTATTACAATATGGAAGTATTAACTATTACGGATATATCAATGCGAGATATAATCAAATTGCTCAAGATGGATGACGATACAAACGAATCTGAAGACTCAAGTGATAAAGTGCAATAGAGCAATAATTCACCGGAGTAGTAGTCAGATCCCACTGTTGGCATGAACAAAATTTAAACCCCTTTACCTACGTTTATTTAAGCCGATAAGACTACAACCTTTTTAAATTGAAAATATGATAAAGAAAAATATCTGCTTCAAGAGCTTCAATTACGATGAGGAGGAATTATACATACATACATACATACATACATACATACATACATACATACAATTATACATAAATACATAAATACATACATACATACATACATACATACAATCAGTTCTTTTTTATTATTGTGCAGGTCTGGAAGCATCCTCCATGATGGTGGGCTTCCCTCCAGATGCCTGGCTAGCTGCACGCATGGCAAATCTCACACTAGATTTCCAGGTGGCTCTATTCATGGGGTCACTTGAACCAAGGCTCCAGCCAGAGATGTCATCCTTCAGAACATCGTGCCATGTCTTTCTTGGTTGCCCAGGTCGCTGATGTCCATCCACAGAAAAGTCTACTGCCTGCCCGATTGTGCCACTAGATCGCTGGACATGGCCATACCAGCATAGACGCCTTTCCCTCACAGTGTAAATTATGTCGGCTAATCCTAGCTTGGACAGCAACTGGCTTGAAGGGGCTGTCTGCACCTGGTCATGTCTGATACTACAGATTTGCCTAATCATTGCCCTATCATTGCGCTGCATGCACAATAAGTCACTCTTGGTCATGGGCCATGTTTTGCTGCCGTAAAACATGACACTACATATACAAGTATTGTATACTTTTCCGTGTGTCCTCACTGTTGGATGTCTTGATGACAGGATTGGGAGAAGCTCCTCGAACTTGTTCCAAGCAGACTTTATATGAGTGATTGAGGCAAGTGAACAGCCACCAGCTGCAGAGAGTGTATCACCGAGGTAGCAGAAAGGATACACCACCTCAAGCACATCAGAGCCAACAGAAACTGTTTGCTGGGTTCTGCCGTCCACAGGTCATGCCTCACATCTACATCTTTTGCATAAGAAGTTGGGGTCCACACTTATCTTTTTCAGTCCACTGCACCTTTTGTGCACCCAGTATTTGCACCCACAGCACAAAATGCTGTTGTTACCAACACCAGAAAAGTACACCACACAGGGATATTTGCCTGACCTCTTCAATATGTCCAAACCAAGGCCCCAAATAATGATCTTGGTCTTGTCACCATTTACTCTGAGTCCTTTCCTTTCCATTTCATCTTTCCAGATAAGTAAAAGTCTGGTACACTCCTCTAGAGTGTCTGCTACAATTATTAGGTTTATACATGTAGTAAAGAGACCCAAGCTACAAAATTTTGTTCTGTCTCTCAGGGTAATTATATTTGGGAGCCTGGAAATGCACGCCAATGAGTAAACAGTGTAAACCAGCAAATAATAGAAAGCCAGAAAAATATGCAAAATTTCAGTACTACAAACATTTTCCTGATTGAGATAGCCTTAAAGAGCAAATTTTTTACCTGTAACCCTCTCTTTATGAAAATAATAATAATTTGTTTAGATACATTTTAGAGGGTGATTAGTTAGTTAGCTAGCTTAGTTAGATTAGTTAGTTAGTCAGTAATAAAAATCTACTACTTGCACTTCAAAATGCTGTGTCTATAAAATGTTTACTTCTCTTAAAGCTCTAACAACAACTTCTCTTAGAACAAGTGTTCTCTGCAAACAGTTTTAACAGAACAGGTTACTCTGTATTCCACACAGTGTTTTACCTGTTATTACAGGTAATATTGGGTGTTTTGTTTGCATTGTTTTTAACTTATTAAATAAGCATTAAAAAAAATTACTGGCTCTATTTCTTTCCATTTCACTGTGTGGTGGCTTAATAAATTTACTGGCTTAACTATCCAACCCAAATGCTTTTATGTGCAATTGACTTACCTGGAAATTTTAAGGTGAAATGAAAGTTAAAGAAATGTATATGGTACTTTACAGGATTTCAAAGAGTGAGGGAAGATTCTAGAAATATTGATGCTGAGCTTTATAACTGATTATTTAAAAAGAAAGAGAGCCCTCATCCAAGTAACACAGACAGTGGCTTTAGAAACCAAAGCATGATATGAAAGTATACATTATGCAAATGTGACATTTATTGTATGTCAGTTTCAGGAATGGTACACAGATAAAAAGAATTAACTGTAGCATGAAATTGTTGACACAAAGAAGGCTTTTGACATCAGATCTAGGAAGGTAATAATTTGTTCACTGAAAAGTGAGTGGGTTCTCAAAAGCTGTTCCTTAGTGCAGAAAAGGATTGTCTGGCTGTTGAAATACGATATCTGGTTTCCTCGTCAGTGTCTCAAATCAAGGTAATCTTGTAGTCCAGATAGCTGAAAAATTCCACTTTTACAATCTTCTCTTCATTTAGTGTAATAAGCATCACTGTCCTTAGCCTTGGAGACGCTGATCCTGTCACCAATCTTTCTTGCTGCTTTGCCAATTGCTAGTCTAGCCTGCATGTTTTAGTGTCAGTGTGAAAGTAGTACAGCATCGTCGGTAGTAACTAGTAAAGTTCCAAAGAAGACCTCTTCTTTTGGTGTGGGCAGTCGTCTTTATGATTCAATCCATTCCAAGGACCAAAAAGAAGGGGAGAATTTGATCATTGCTTTACTCCTGAGTTGAATGTAAAGGCGCTAGATGTTTCGTTGCAAATTCCTTGTTATGAAAAGTGCAAAAACAGCATTTTTACAATGTTTATAATCTTTTGAGGAGCATCGTAATGGGAGCGTATTGTCCATAAGGCGTCTTAATGGATACTGTTAAATGCTTTCTCTAGATTGACAAATTTAGCATACAAAGTTTACTTTGTTCCAGGATCTGGCGTAGCAAGAACGTATGGCTTAAGCCAGATATATCCAAACGAAAACCTCCCTGTACGTCTGAAAGTCTCTTGTGTGTGATCTTCCTAAAGACTTAACAGGGAGTGACAGAAGTGTGACTTGACGCCAGTTATTGCAGTTTAAAAGGTTGCCTTTCTTGTGCAGCTTTACGATCAAGCCAACTGTCAAGGCCCCAGGTGGTGAGCCGTTTTCTTATATCTCAGTGAAAATCTCAGTAAGTATTGTTGGGGTCTCCTTCTCCTCCACTCTTAGCATCTCAGCTGTTATGACTTCGATTCCGGTTGCCTTTCCATTTTTCATTGTCATGACCTCGGTCTTAACTTCTTCAACACTTAGAGGCTGGAGAGTAATGTTCAAATTTTCTTACGGAGGTGGTGCGGCTACAGTCTGTCTAGGCTCTGGTGTGTTTAAAACATTTTCAAAGTGATTGTTCCATCGCCGATACGATTTTGATTCCGGATACAGAGGAAAAGCTTCAAGGATGGACTGACATCATGACTGTGGTAAGTGGAAAGTTTGGATTGACGATTAACTGCCAAAATGCCTTCTCAGTGACCTGTACTAAGAAATAACAGATACCTCCACGTCGCTTGACGGGGAATGAAACTGAGATAGAGCAGAAAGAGAGCTTTAAATATCTGAGAAGTTGAATAGCATTAGATGGAAGAGTACAGAGAAGGATATCAAGTGCAGGATTGGACCAGCAAAGAAGACTTTTAGGGAAATGAGAAGCCTTTTTTGTGTAAAGAGAATTGGAATCTGAGTTTAAAAAGGCCATTAATGTGTTTCATCTGGTCCGTGCTAACGCATGGATGTGAGTCTAGGTAAATAAAAAAAACATGGAGAGGAGACCTGAAGATGAAGAAATGTACTTTTTCAGAAGAATGTTTAGACTCTTGTGGGTACAGAGGGTGACAAATGTGGCAGTGTTAAGGAAGATAAAACGAGCAGAAAGTTGAGGGGTAGATTCAAACAGGGACAGCGGCGATTTTTTGACCATTTGCTTAGAAACAACGACGAATGGAGTGTTATAAAATAGAGACGGAGCTGGTTGGAAAGAGGGCGAGAGGAGGGTAGAGGATGAAGATCTTTGGTTAGATCAGGGGTCTTAACCTTTTTTTCCTGATTACCCAGTATTCAACAATCAAATGTCTCATTACCCACCAACGAAACAGAGAGCTTTTCACGTGTTCAAGCATTCTTTATTCCGTGTAATAATCATGACATATATAAAGTACCTGACTAACAATCAGTTATTGCTAAAAAGCAAGCAAATTATATAACTCCCACACTCTTCCGTACCAAATCTCCAATTTCAAAAGATCGTACACACTTTCAACATTATTTCGGAACATGCATGTACATGTATATCTTTGTAACAATTCTAAACACAATAATTTTATTGACACACACGTAACTAAGGTGAGTCACTCCTAATCAGTCAATGGGAAACTTGAGACTGCTTCTTGTGACTAGTTTTTCTATGTTTGGTTCAAACTTGCTGATCGCACAGCGCAAATCAGACTCGAGGTCTAATAAGCGATTTTTTGCTTTTGATTTGATGATAACAACAGCCGAAAATGCCGACTCACATAGATAGGTGGAGGGAAAACCAACCAGCAACGTTAGCGCTTTCAGAGCAAACTCGGGGTGCGCTTTTCGAACAATCACCCAAAACTTAGTCAGAGGTTGATCCAGGAAAATGTATTTAGCGCTTGAGTCGTTTGCCAATTCTATTAGCTGTTCACCCACATCTTACATCTCAAAACACAGGTCCTCCAGGTTGACCCGGAAAGGATTCCTTGTCATTTTCATCATAGAAGTTTCGATTTAAAAGTTCGGAAAGTATCGCGTGAACTCACTGATCAAGCTCGTAATGTGTGCCACAATTTCGACACGAAAGCTATCAATAATTTCACCACGCGCTGTAACGAACGGAAAACTAGTAGCAGCATTCAATTTCCTTTCAAGTATCGCCACATCTCGAGTTTTGCGATGAATGCATTTTTTTTGTCTCTGTGCCCAAGAATGTTACAGTCCGGTCCTTGCAGCTTACGATTCAATTCATTTAGATGTGAAAATAAGTCTGTTAGGTAACTCAATCTGATTTGAAACTCTTGACTTGAAGCAGAAAAATGCAGAGTTTCTCTTGTCTCTGTGACTCCAAAAACCTCAGAACTTCTGGTAGTAGCTTTAACAATTGATCAAGCCTTGATCCTTTCGACAGCCATCGGACTACAGTATGGAAAAGAAGTGAGGAGTATTCAGGATCTAAATCTTTCCACATTTGACGAAACAATCGACTGTTCAAAGCACTGGACTTCACATAGTTTACCAGCTTTATCGCAGTGTCCAGTACGCCCTTCAATGACAGTGGTATGGTTCTACTGGACAATGCTTCTTGATGAAGGATGCAGTGCATCCCGATAACGTTTGGATTAATCCTTTTCACAAGCTGAATGAATCCAGACCTGGTTTCCAGCAGCATGCCGGGTGCACCGTCTGTGCAAACACTGAGGAGCTTTCCCCACTCCAATGAATGTGTTGCAAAAAAAGATTCCACGACTCCCATCACATCACCAGCAGTAGTGGTCCTTTGTAGCGGCTGGCAAAACAGAATATCTTCTTCGATGCAGTCATCTCCAATATACCGGATGAACACAATTAACTGTGAAAGATTGGCAACATCTATAGCTATTGATTCATCAAGTTGAATCGTAAACACTGGTGATGCTTTGACCTTTTCAATCAGTTGGCCTTGGAGGTCATTCGACATGTCGAAAATACGACCCTTTACCGTGTCGTTGGACAAAGAGACTTTCTTTATTTTCAAAGCTGCAGAATCACCTAGTATAGGCTTCGTGCATGCCACAAGGCAAGGTTTTAACAGTTTCTCTGCGATGTCGTGTGGATTTTTAGCTTTACTCACAAGCAGGGCAGCAGCGTAAGACGCCTAAATGATTTGATTGTACTTTGAAGCTCCCGGCTATGTTCATTGTCATGCTCTTCAAATTTTTAGCTTTCATTTCGAAGAGTTCTTTGCTTTTACTTGCCCATTCGAATTGAACCCTCATGAGATGTTGTCTCAGCTGATGGGGTTTCATAGAGTCATTGGACAGTGTTTTATGGCAAATAGTGCATTGAGGAAGCTGCTCTCCACTTCTCTCTACAAATGTTAACCCAAAGGTCATGTAATTTTTGTCATATTTTCGCTTTGGCATAGCCTACTGTTGAAGTCTGAAAAGGTAAAAGGGAGAAGAAAATTAAAAAGTGCGTTTCCATCTACCCTGGAACGAGCAACCAAGATAATATTTTGTCTTGTATCTCTTGACAGAAATATTGCGAATTTAATCGTAGCGATAAATTGCAAACTTACCTCAGAACAAATTCTCGGAAAAAGCTTGCTGGTGGACTGAAGCGATTGAAAATTGGCTTCTAAATTATGCCTGCTGAAATCTTGTTTGCAGTCGAAATGTAATGTAGGCCTGCAAATTGTGTTCGCAATCAAAGCGATGCAAGTGATATTCGCTTTCACTGCGAACATTCTTACTTGCAGACAGGTCATTAAGCTTGAACACACGAACTCATTAGTCACTGCACGAGACTAGGGAATTACGTTTATGACAGCTACGAAGGTGCTTGAACTTGAACGATTCTTAGACTTTCTTGGACGTAAAACAGGTAAAAAATGATTAATGAATGTTAACAACACATGTCACGCTCTGGATTTGTGTCCCACGCGAAAAAAACCCGCATCTGGTATAATCAGATTCATCATAGGCCACGGTCATTCCCCACCTGGCCATCCCGCCACTTCACACAAGTAAAGAATCCCTGGGCTAGATGAAGAGAATGAGTGTGCAGAAGGAAAAAACCCAGGATAACATTGCAAGAGAGAGAGAGAAAGAGAGAAGAAGAAGTAGTAGAAGAAGAAGAAGAAATAGTAAACTTTGATTTGTCAACGGCGTGCCTATGTCATGGCAAAATAAAGAGATTCCTAGAAAGACCAGAATAGTCTCTTTTACTTTTTTAAGACACAATATTTGTTTTGGCAAATTTTGGACACAAAAATATAGGGCTGCCCATGTATGTCAAGGCACCAAATGACATCTGGGATAATACTGATCATTCCTCACCGTCGTAATTAAAGTCAAAGAACTCGCTTTCCAATTTTGAGTAGCAGACTTTATTTTGTTTAACGAATTGTAGTTCATGTGTTGAGGAGCCGTTGTTTAATGGTCAGTGCAATTGCGCCTTAACCAAGAGGTTCCGAGTGTGATTTCCCGAGGGGGCTGAAAAGAATTTGGAACTTGTAATCGTTGCTTGGCTCACGATAAATATTTATTTCTCTGAATAGTCTCAAAATTATGATTTTTTGAAGTTTAGTTTTTGCACATGGAATGAAAAGATAATTGCTAGACTTCACAACGTGTCAAGCAACCTGTCGCAATGAAGAAAATATCATTTCGACAATTGTCAAGGATTTGAGATACTCTGTCGTGTAAAGGTTTCTTAAACGCTACCGCCCAACAAAATGTTATAAGCTGAAGGAAGTTTGTTTCTTGGTACATAACTACAAATCAACTAGAGTCACCAGAAATGCTTTGCACCTCAAACTTTTGCGCATTCCTAATGTACGTAACCTCAGAGTGTGACTAATACAATCATATCAGATCCCATTGAATATGTTTGGGAAAAACCGAAGGTATTTACCTACCCAGAGCGATTAAATAGTTATCAGCAGCTGTCTGTCATCGACTGTAAATGTAAAAAAAATATTGTTTGCACTGAAATACCTCAAAGTTGTGAATGTAATAATGTCGGAAATTATTTTCATAAAGAGCAGGGATTCAACTCTTCTTCTTCTTGGCTTTCCCTTTACAAAGGTTCGCCACAGTTCCATATATGGTAAACTATTTACTAAGGCTGGAAGATTTCTTGCCTAGTTGTCTTCTCCTGATGCTTTCCCTACAATCATAACAAGAAATACCGTAAGTAAAAAGCATAAAAAATGTTAGCGAAAAAAGCACAAGCAGTGAACACACGTCGGAAGGAGCTTGAGTCGATTGTGACAAGCTTTTCTAGAAGACAAAAGGAGGATGACAATAATGATAATGACATGTTCAATCAGCAGTTAAGCTACCTTACATGCTTAAGCTTGATACCATCAACACTCGATGAATATTAGTGGTCTCCTTATCTTCACCAACTACCAATGATTTTGTCAAAAACTATGCCTATTTTTAGCCCTTTTCAGTGTCTTTCTTTTACTTAGTAAACTAAATTTTGTTATGTATTTTCTTTCTCTATTAACGTCCTCATTATAAGACAGGTACGTAAAAAGGTTTGCCACAATTAATAACATCATTTAACTGATCTTCCTCTAGTAAAATATCTTCTGTATATAAATTGGAAAATTTTGGCAAGAATATAAAATACTTAGCGAACATTTCTATTAGTATGCATTTTTCATTTTAGCAAATGATTTAAATCTTGTCAGCTTTTTACAATCTTATCGTCCAATTTGTTCCATTTCTATCATTTACTATATTTTCAATCATTTTTAAGATATGGCAAAATCAAGCTACTTATGCAATACACTACACTCTCCATAGTCTTTGGTTTTTTTGCTGCCTATATAACCAGAAAATGGCTGCAATCTTCTGTTGTGATGCCCATCTTATTGGTCTGTTTACATCAATTAAACAAGTAGATTGTTTTTTTGATCTTTTAAAAGCTCAGTTATATTTTTTCTCGAGTCTGGTGCTTTTTCCACCTTTATAACATGTATAGCCTTTTTAAGTCTCTTTTAATCATTTTGGTTCATTATTAAGTTTATTTACATTACGTTACATCATTTAAAACGTTGTGTAATTCCTATGATATTAATTATATTAAACGTTGTGTAATTCCTATAATAATATTATTTTTATATTCTTGATACATACATTTTCCACCTTGATGTTTTCCTTCCTCTTTAGATCTTTGCCTTTTCAGGTACTTATTTATATTCTGTGATTTGGGTGGAGATGCTCAACTTCCTTACACATACTGTTGTAGCTGTTTTATTTTTCTGCTTTTACATAACTGCTTGATTTCATCATCTGTACAAAAAAGACAGAGTAAACCGTTATATATTTTTTGCCATTATTTACATCTGATATCTATTATTATAATTGCTCTGAAAATTATTTTTTCACATAAAAGAGAGGGTTCCTTTCTTTGCAATATGCATGCTTCCCTACACTTCTATTTGTATTATTTTTTTATTTTTTAGCATCTATTTGGATTGTATACCCCTCGATCTTACATTCTTTTTTCCTAAATAAGGCTTGCCAGACTCATGATTACTTTTTTCATCTCCCATAGTAGCATTTCAGTTGCCAATAACAACGATATGAATAAACACGTACCTCTTATACATTTCATAGGAAAATATAGAAATACATGTTGAATGGTTTTCCATCAAATCTAGCNCTTTGTATAACTTTGCTACATCTTTTCTATCAAATGATATTATTTTTATATTCTTGATACATACATTTTCCACCTTGATGTTTTCCTTCCTCTTTAGATCTTTACCTTTTCAGGTACTTATTTATATTCTGTGATTTGGGTGGAGATGCTCAACTTCCTTACACATACTGTTGTAGCTGTTTTATTTTTCTGCTTTTACATAACTGCTTGATTTCATCGTCTGTATAAAAAAGACAGAGTAAACCGTTATATATTTTTTGCCATTATTTACATCTGATATCTATTATTATAATTGCTCTGAAAATTATTTTTTCACATAAAAGAGAGGGTTCCTTTCTTTGCAATATGCATGCTTCCCTACACTTCTATTTGTATTATTTTTTTATTTTTTAGCATCTATTTGGATTGTATACCCCTCGATCTTACATTCTTTTTTCCTAAATAAGGCTTGCCAGACTCATGATTACTTTTTTCATCTCCCATAGTAGCATTTCAGTTGCCAATAACAACGATATGAATAAACACGTACCTCTTATACATTTCATAGGAAAATATAGAAATACATGTTGAATGGTTTTCCATCAAATCTAGCTGACACAAGTTTTCCCAGTACTAGGGGTGGACTCTTATAGACTTGATGGCAGATTCATTGAGAGTTAAAAAAAGCAAGTGTAATTTACGTAACTTTTTATCATTGGGTTTATGTAAAATATTATACCTAATCAAGAGATCAAATCATCAGCTAGAACTTACTCCGATTAACCAGGGCGTAGTAAGAAGATCGTGTGATGGAAGACCCTAGTTCTCATTTCAGATGTAGGGCAAACTTGATACAACGTTGTACGTCATTCTGGTTCTTCAATTCCACTGAAAATTCGTAAAAACTGTGCTTATTACAATAATCAGTACATTGTAAGCACGACTCAGCATATTATTTAGCTATAAACTGAGAGGAAAATTGTTATAAAATTCTGTAGGCTACAAGGGAGTAGTACTCAGTAATTAATTTTTCTGTTGGAATAAAGACTTCATTGGATATAGTATACTTTACAGGACTATAGTTTTATTGTGTAGAACCTTACTTTTTCTACATAGGCATCACAGTTATTTTAGATAAAGCTGATAAAGTTAAAAAACTCGTTTTTTTACCATGATTGCTGCTCTGCTAAAAGCAGTTTTTCTAGTTTGGCTTTCTTATATTAACAGGAATTAACTTTAATGCATGCCCTATACAAAGTATGACGTGAAAGTGACGTCAAAATCATATACTTTTATTTCTATTCTGTTACGGTTGTGATAGAATTATAAGCTACCTTTACTCTTTGTATTATTCTTAACTACCAAGAGAATTTACAAACGATTCAAGTCACTTTCACTACTATGTGTTATTTAACTCACTTGTTTATTAATTACTCAACTAGAAAACATTTTGAGATAATTTATACTTAATAAGAACAAAAGGCAGCATTAAATATGTTCTACGTTCAATAAGATCTTTTGCTGACGAATTATGGAATTCTTTTTCGGTACCAATTCAAGTAAACCCTACTTCAAATAAATATTGAAACATATATTCTTAATAGAGCAAAATTGTCATACTTTTATATAACATTTTCACCCTGCATCACTCTTTTTCTCCCTGAATACAACAGGGAATGCGCATTTCCAAAGCTAATAGTTTCTATTCACATCTGCCCTCTACGTATACCAACAGGGACATTTTTTACATGACTCCTTTTCCCATTTTGCCTTCCATCATCATTGACGTCTGAAGTTGTCGTAAAACGTTCTACACTAATGGTATACAGGTGTTACATGAAAAGGCAGGCCTCTGGGAAGGAGATAGAGCAGTTATTTAGATTTTGGCAAAGTGTTAGGGACGATGACATTTAATGAATAATGGGTACTGATTTAATAGTAAGCGATTTTTATTATCCCCATGAATATACAGTCGTAACACAAAGATTAGGTTTACATTAAACTTATTTATTACAATACAGTGCTGAATATGTACAAAACTCAGTTACATAAAATCTTTATCATCTCTTAGAATCAATAATAAAAGTATGTAGGATCCGTTTCTTCTCCAAGGACGGCTGGAAATTTGTCTCCGAACTCATGCAGGCTGGGGAACGACCAGACCAATGCAGTGCAGTCGGGACTTGATGCCAAAATTATTTGTCCCCTTTGAAGAGGAATTTTAATGTGGTCTTCTGAGGTGCACTCTGTGCACAACAGCCTCTGTTTCATTTTACTTGTTGAAGTCGTTACTTGAAACCAAAACTGTACTAAGAAACTAGAGTCGGTAAAGGAAACTTGTGTGGTGTATTTTGCCACACAAACCACGCCAAGTTCTTGCCAGCCTTTAAGAGACATCGATGGTTGTTATACTGAGACTGTAAAAGACAAAGAAGATGTTGGGGCAATTATTACGACAAACAAGGCTCAAAGCAACAACAGCTGTGAGGCATATTCGAAATTGTGATGGGAGAAAGGTATCTCAAGGCCACTTTTTGACTGTCGATATTGCATTTTTAGACTAAGAATAAAACAAATACACCCCTCTCAGGGATTTCTAATATTTTTTGTTTAATTCGGTAAGACTCCAATGTACAGTATACTCCACAGAGGCCATAGTCTTGCTCTGGTAAACAAGAGAGCCAAGTCGGTTACGACAAGTTTACTTGGCAATGCTTTGTACCAGATTACATCTTCAGGTTATCACCCTTACCATTGATTTCACCCATTCCATGTGAATGAAGAACAAATGGTGTATAGTTAAAAAGGATAGTTTGCCCTTCATAATAACAGTGACGCGAGTCATATTTAACTGCCCGGTGTAGGTTGGTTAATTTGTAAAAGTAAATATTGCTTCTTATTGGAGCCGACGATACTAATATTGAAGTGAAATGATGGTGCAAATAGGAAAATTTACCAAGGAGATTGTACGTCAGACCCCTTCCCCCATTTGGAGGGGATTCATTGATTTATGAGACTTAGTTATCAAATTTTGGTAACAGTCACCATACATCAAGCAGGCTTCCGTTATCTTACAAATTAAAAGCCCGAGTTACACCCTTACAAGTTTATAGAGTAAAAGAAAATATACAAAACAATGTAATATGATATACGATAATACATATTAACGATGTATATATATTGCCCATGACCTATTTATGTCTGATTTTGTCTAATTTTGCCATTTGAAGCTTCAGCTATGAGATTAGCACCCATACTATATGTATATACATGTATATATGTATGTATGTATGTATGTATGTATGTATGTATGTATGTATGTANGTCGATATTGCATTTTTAGACTAAGAATAAAACAAATACACCCCTCTCAGGGATTTCTAATATTTTTTGTTTAATTCGGTAAGACTCCAATGTACAGTATACTCCACAGAGGCCATAGTCTTGCTCTGGTAAACAAGAGAGCCAAGTCGGTTACGACAAGTTTACTTGGCAATGCTTTGTACCAGATTACATCTTCAGGTTATCACCCTTACCATTGATTTCACCCATTCCATGTGAATGAAGAACAAATGGTGTATAGTTAAAAAGGATAGTTTGCCCTTCATAATAACAGTGACGCGAGTCATATTTAACTGCCCGGTGTAGGTTGGTTAATTTGTAAAAGTAAATATTGCTTCTTATTGGAGCCGACGATACTAATATTGAAGTGAAATGATGGTGCAAATAGGAAAATTTACCAAGGAGATTGTACGTCAGACCCCTTCCCCCATTTGGAGGGGATTCATTGATTTATGAGACTTAGTTATCAAATTTTGGTAACAGTCACCATACATCAAGCAGGCTTCCGTTATCTTACAAATTAAAAGCCCGAGTTACACCCTTACAAGTTTATAGAGTAAAAGAAAATATACAAAACAATGTAATATGATATACGATAATACATATTAACGATGTATATATATTGCCCATGACCTATTTATGTCTGATTTTGTCTAATTTTGCCATTTGAAGCTTCAGCTATGAGATTAGCACCCATACTATATGTATATACATGTATATATGTATGTATGTATGTATGTATGTATGTATGTATGTATGTATGTACATGAAGGTGGAGAGCTGATGGGGAGTTGAGGGGCTTCAAGATTTGGCAACTGTTTTATTGTACTTGCCAGTAGTGCAGTGGAGTAGTCAGTAGACTCAGAAGCCAGCTGGCTGCTTTTGAAACATGGCAGTGGCAACTTTTAACAAATTGTGATATTCCACTCCTGGTCAGATGTAAAAATCAAAATGTCAGCCATAGCCTAATTGATTATATATAAATATAAAGTAATAAAACAAAGAAATTAGATTTATTTTAGGACGGGATTACATGTTCTTGCACTCATCAGCTATATACAATTGAAAGACACTTAATAAATAACAAACTGATAAAATTGCCAGTTGTATACTACAGCCCAGAGTAGAAATAGCACAGATGGGTAATTATAGTTATTGTCAGTCTTTCGATTCAAAGTTTGCAGTAAGAATTTGTTGTTGGTTGGTGGCTTTTGTCTGGGCAGCAGATTGAATCATGGAATCTTAGATATCTGGAGATCTTCTGATCATTTTAGTAGTTCCAAGCACATAAGTCTTTTGCAATAAAGATGTAAAATGTCTCAAGTTGTTCAGCATATCTCAGAGTACCAAGAGGTCTGATGTTGATGGGTATATTATCACTACTATCCTGACACTCCATAGTTTCACCACTTCTCTTCTAAGGTCTTCATGCTTTTCTCTCTTCTCTTTTCCCTTCTGTTGTCATTGTCTGATCTTGAGTCGCCATCAACATCCCCACTCTCTTCTTCACCATACATTTCCTTGGCCATTCCCATGACCCAGCAATTTTTACTCCATCAGTGAGCATTTCATACCAGCCATGTAGCACCTTCTGATCATAAGTGCCCATTCTTTTTGTCTTGACTGTTTTTCATGCAGTTTCAGAGCTTAACAAGTTTTCTTCCTTTAGGACTTAAAAAACGCCAACCAGGAAGTTCTGTTTTGTTTCACATAGCTGGACAAAGTGTTGATCTCAATCTCAACACAATCCTTAACACTGATAAAACCTCTACCACCATTTGCACTTTTGTAACAAAGACTGTCAACATCTGCTTGTAGATGCAATGCCCAATAGATTGTTAGTAACTTAGTCATTTTCATGTCACCACCTTTGAGCTCATCTACCTTCCAGTTAATTATTCCTGCACCAAAATTGATGATTGATATAGCCCTAACATTTATTGTATGGATGATGCTACTTCTATTAAGTTTGGATTTCAGTATCGTTCTTACCCACCTGAAATTTTCTCACTTGATCTTCTCCTTCATTTGTTTGTGCTTTACATTATTAATCTCTAAAATTCCTAAATATTTGTACTCTCTTCTTCCAGACCTTTCATAATTTCATCACCTAGGAGAACAATACCATCACATTTCACTATCTTTCTGCTTTTCAGGATTAAGATTGTACATATGCTTATACCAAATTCCATTCTGATATCATTGCTAAATACCATTACTGTATTGACAAATGTATGTATTTGTTTTTTGTTTTTGTCCTACAATTTGAGATCATCCACAAATAAAATGATTTATTCAAATTTTTCTCTCAAATTGTATCCTGCTTTAACATCTCTTGAAATCAAGGCTATTGGAATTAAGGCTAGTACAAAGAGGAGAGGAGACAAACTATTTCCCTGTAATATCCCTCTCTTTTTTGTGAATTCTTTAAAGAGATTTTTAGCAATGTCAAGTTAGTTCCCCATGTATTCATGCTGTTTTCCTGCAGAAATGCCATATTGTTTGCAATTCCAAACAAATCCATGCATTTCAATAACCATATATGTGGTATTATATCATATGCTTCTCTATAGTCAATCCATGTCATTCCTAATCCACATAAATCCCCCTTACAACTTCTCATCACTATTTTGTCAACCAGTAACTGATCCTTTGTAGCTCTTGTTTTCCTTCTTCAGTCCTTGTTCTCATCTACAAGCAGGTCTTTTCCTCCAAGGTTTTCATACATTGCATTGGCAAGGACTGAGACCAACAGTTTTGACATAATGGATAAACATGTTATTGGTCTAAAGCTGCTTACCGCAAAACCCTTTTTCTTGTCTTTTATGATTAAGCTCATTTTACTTTTGTCATCCATTGTGGCACATGACTTGACCAAGCATTCTTGGAGATATTTAGTGAACTTATCTACACACAAGGTGAAATTCTTGAGCCAGTAGCCCTGTAGCTCATCTGGACCAGGTGATCTCCAATTCAGTATTTTTCTGAGCTCCCATCAAACTTTTTCTGAATCTATAAATATATCATCTTGCTTTTGAATAGTATTCAGAAATTTCTCTAGCTTTTAAAGACACTTTGTATCATCATTGTAATTTGCTGCTTTACTCCATAATCTGCTCCAAAATTCTAAACATTTTCCAACACTGGGTGTTTCATCACTATTCCAATAGATGTCATCAATAATTTCAGTCTTTTCTGATTTGTTTCAAAAATTCTGTTTTGCCTGTACTATTGATTCCAATCCTTGCATCTCCTTGTATCACTACTTTTATCCATGTCTTCTTAACAAGAAACTTCCTTTCATAATCAAGGTCACAGTTTTCTAATTCACCTTATTTTCAATCCTTAACATGGCCAAAGTGTTTTCTTATCCCTTACAGCTTAGACTGGAATCTTCTTTTCCATAATGGTTCCTGTACCTTTCTGTTCTTATGTTCTGACCTTTTTACTCCTACTTTCATTTGTACCACTCTACCAGTTGCAAGCAAGTTTTTCACTTCTGTAAAATCTTTCATTGGTATATATTTCATTACCCCATTGATTTTTGCTACAAGTTGCTTAAATATCTTACATTCAGTCTTTCTTGGATTGTCAGGAGGTGCTTTGCCTTATTCTTTCTCAGCAAGCACGAATTTTACAAGATCTATATCACACTCTAAAAGGCCTTCTTTTCTCAATATATTACACATATCTTGGATAGATAGCTGACTGCCAATACTGTTGTTTCATGCTCTTCAGGTCTGCCTGATGTTTGAAGATCTACCCACTAGATGAAATCATATCTGCTACCTCTTTTTCTAACATCAGCTTCAATATGATCACTTCCACATTTCTGTGTATCTCTTCTGGTTTTGTTTTGGATAACCATCCATTTGTTCTTATTGCTGTTGCTTGATCAGCATCTCACTGTTCAGTTAATTTGAAAGCTCCTTCAATATACTAATCATCCTTTTCCTATAACCTCCCCATATCTCATTGTTATGAACTATAATTTATTATTATGAACTATTGTTATGAACTATGATTTATTATGAACTATGATTTGCCAAGAACTCTGAACTTCTAATTTGGTCTGTTGGACTTCCTGTTGTGATTTGTATTTAGGTCAGCGGTTTCACTGTATCAACCGCCATTTTGTAAACTCATGATGTAGCATCCATTGATAGCTCAGTAAAGCCTAGTTTTTACGGCAATCTTTGTGTCTTTATTCATTGCAATTTACTGAGCTATCATTATTATATATCACATATCATATATTATGGATAAAGTCTTACGGCCAGAGCGTTTAGAGACGAAACCTGACAGTGTTTCAGCGAACAAAGAATGGCTCCATTGGCGCCGAACTTTCGACAATTTTATTTCAGTTTTACACGTCGAGGGCCTCGATAAACTTCAAGTTTTAACGAACTTTGTATCACCGGAAATCTTTCAACACATTGAGGAATCAGCTTCATATGACCAAGCCATGGAAATACTTAATAATTTGTTTATAAAGCCGACGAACGAAATCTACGCTCGCCACTTGTTGGCCACTCGTCGACAACAACCCAGAGAAACATTAGACGAATATTTGTTAGCTCTAAAAACCCTCAGTAAAGACTGCAACTTTAAAACTGTTACTGCGGCTGCCTACTGTGAGGAAAGTATTCGTGATGCATTCATAACTGGCCTTCAATCCAACGCCATCCGCCAACGACTTTTGGAAAATACAACGCTTACTTTAAAGGTCATGTTTGATCAAGCTCGTGCACTGGAGTCGGCCATGCGAAGCTCTGAATCATATGCTACTCCTCAACCTTCCTTTAATGCAGCTATGCCTACAACTCATGTAGTTCCACGACCAGACACAAGTCCTGACCACTGCATATCTGCTGCTGCTCGATCTGAAGATCAGAAGTGTTTCTTTTGTGGAAACAGCAAGCACCCTCGTTCACGGTGTCCTGCGCGTGAAGCTACTTGCAACAACTGCCAAAAGAAAGGGCATTATGCAAAGGTGTGTCGAGGAAAATCTCAAAGGCTTTCTGCTGCTACCACTTCAGTAATACTTGCATCTACTTACCCAAAAGCTCCAGAATCACTAGTAAAATCCTCTGCGACAGTAACTGTGAATGATCACCCTGTGGAAGCTCTTTTTGACAGTGGAAGCAGTGAAAGTTTTATCGCTCCATGTCTAGTAGAATCAGTGTCTATACCCCTCCATCCTTGCTCGGGTACAGTATCTATGGCTTCCACCGGATTTTCGACCCAAGTTCAAGGCTTCTGTGTCGTTGATCTCACCTACCAAGGGTATATGTACAAGAATTTTCGTCTATCTGTGTTACCTGGACTTTGTGCTGGTCTTATCCTGGGACTGGATTTCCAGACACAGCATGAAAGTATTATCTTCAATTACGGTGGACCCAAACCACCTTTGACTGTTTGTAACCTTACAACTTTAAAGATTGATGCACCAGAACCATTTGCCAATCTGTCACCAGACTGCCACCCAATCGCTACCAAGTCCCGTCGTTACAGTCAAGAGGACTTAGACTTCATTGACAAGGAAGTTAAACGATTACTTCAAGAAGGTATTATTGAGCCAAGTATTTCCCCTTGGTGTGCTCAAGTGGTTGTCACAAAAGATGAAAACCACAAGAAGAGGTTGGCTATTGATTATTCCCAAACTATCAACAAGTTTACTTTCCTCGATGCATTCCCTTTGCCAAGGATAAGTGACCTAGTCAACCATATCGCCCAGTACAGAGTTTTCAGCACGGCTGAAAACTCTGTACTGCAATCAATCAATGGCATGGCAATCTTTGTGTCTTTATTCATTGCACTCATCACAGTCATATCAGCTTCCTTTTTCCATTTCATTTTAGCAGCCACATGATGATGACCAAGATCTGGCTGCTGTCCCCAGAACCACTGCTAAATGTGACACCTTCACCATTACTGGCGCTGGCTCCATTATGATGTTCTCTCTATTTTTTGATTGATTCATTACACTCATTTGAAGGTAGTGAGTTTAAGGTTACACTACCACTGGTGTTTTTATTGTGAAACCATCACTAGGGATTGCCAACCAAGGCCGAAGAATCCCTTTACCCCAGAGACAAACTAAGTCCCATCAGATGGCAACCTGCTATGATAACAGGTACCACTGATACTTTCCAGGGACCCCATAGCCTTTGAATTTTTGTTTTGATGGCTTGATATTTTTCAATTTTTCCTTCACTTTTATATCTATTGTCTTGTCTATAGGTATTGTAATATCAATAAATATTGCAGACTTTTCAACCTTACCAGTAATGACAACATCAGGCCTCCTTGCTTTGGTGATATGATCAAATGGAATGTAATGCCCCATAGAAGGTTATAATTGGCATTTTCTGAGACTGTTTCTGTGTTGTGTTTTTACCATTTTCAGACCTTTCAAGCATTTTCACAGGGTTTCCTATGAATCATTTTTGCAACATTGTTATGTCTTCTCTTATAGCCTTTCTGAGGCAGTTTTTTGCCCTCACTAATTATACTGCACACAGTTACTCCTCTTTCTTTACATAATATGCATTTCAGGAAAATAGCACTCTTATCAATGTTGTAGTTTATATAGTTTGCTCCTGAGCAGCACATAGCAATGCTGTTATTTTTAGATCAGACCTTGTCCACCAACTTAAGCTAGTTTCTTTATCTTGTACTAAAGGCATATCTCAAACAAACTGACTGTAATTTTTTCTCTTTTCTCTCATTGATTTTTTAAAGTTTACCATACTACTACCTACTTCAAACTCCAGTATACTGACATGCTTGAAGCCTTGCAACAATCCCTCATTAGACTGTTTGCTTTGGTATTACCATTGCAGTCCATTAATCCTCATTCTCTAACCTTTCTACTAAGGAAGAGTCCATCTATATCACTTTTTGGATGCAAACTCTTATGCACTGTGAGTAATTTCCTGGACTTTCTATTCAACTTCCTTATTTCTTCTACATTACTATTTAGAATGCTAGCCCCATACCAAAGTTGCTACTGCTCATATTTTTATTGCCTTTATCTTGTTTTGACAATTTAGTTTAGCCTCAAATATCAACCTTACTTTACTTTTGTACCCTTTCATGAATTGAAGTTTCATTTCATTTCACTTTATTGTATTTTATCACATTGCAATATTCTAAGATACTTATAACCTTTATCATCTATAACTTTCATTAACTTCCATTCCAGCTGTATTATACCTGTAGTTCCGACAGTTTTTCTTTGGTTTTAAAATAAGTCTTTCACCCTTTTTTTAGTTTTAATGTCATTTCACCCCAGAAACTGGGGCTCAGATGGTGGCTTTCAGAGGAACTTTGTTTTGGCAGTGAGGAATTTCTTGGCTGGATCCCCTTTCTGATCCCAAATAATGGCTTTTTCTTTTTGTAAATTTTTAATTTCACCTTGCCTATTCAGGGAATCATACCTTGAACCTCTTGATTACTGTGCAATTGCACTAACCATTAAGGTAGCCTGACGATGGGATAAGTATCTCTCGAAACATAGCTTGGAAAAAGCTCACGACTCATGACATGATAAACCTCTTACATCCATTAACACATGTCTTTTCACACTTTTTTATGCCAATCACCATCCCATTACCCTTACTAAACTTGTGGAATTTGACAAGGGAAGCAACTTGATCATGAGTCATGGCAAATATCACCAAATCATCCATGAACAACAGGTATTTTAGTCTCTTAACCTTATTGTGAGAGGTACCATGTATATAAAAAAGAGAAGTCATGATAAACTATCTGCCTGAAGAAACCCTCTTCTAATATTAACAACATCCAGGGAAATACCTGAGAATATCAGTTCCAATTTCCAGTTGTTCTTACTGCTAATCAAAAGGTTATTTATGTTGTCAACAAATGCAGACAACTCTAGGAATTCTCAAATCCAGTTATGCAGGGTCATATCATATGCCTTTTAATGGTTTATCCATGCCAAAGCAAGGTTTATGTCTCTCCTGTTGCAGTTTCTAAATACTGCCATGTCTATCAAAAGCTGGTCCTTAGTCCCTCTGGTCATTCTCTTGTAGCTGGCCTGTTCATCAGTAATATTTTCTCTTTATCTAAGGTGTGACACCAATAACACTGGACAACATTTTTTCAAAAGTTTTCTGCGATTTAAAAATCTTATTGATTTTCTAGGCAATTTGCTGTCAATGTGCTGCTTCAGAATCTGGAAGAAAAAATTATATCTATAGTGTGGTTTTCATGATATGCAATTATGTTGAAATTATGTAATGACACATTTTGGGCATATGTTGACATATTGCCTTGAGGTTTGTGAGATGCTCAAAGTGTCCAGGGATGTTCTATCAAATGTTTATGTCATTTACATTTTTGACATCTAGCAGTCGATATGTAAACTTGATGTTTGTTGACATACTTCCATTGTGTAAACTTATCTGTTTTGATGAAACATGTACATTTATGTGTACAATACATGGATAAATATATTGAATTAAAACTTTGACTATAACAACCCACTATTTGTAAATGCAAATCAAGATACAAAGTAGTACAACATTATACAAACTACTTCAGTAATTATAGGCATTAATCATACATCGATAGCCAGTTGCAGCATGTACAGTCATCATCATCATCTAGCAGGAGGTTCAAAGTAATTTGCCTTGGCTCTCCATTTCCATATATCCTGCACCATTCTGTACAACTGAACCATACTTCTTCCACCAGAAATCTCTTTAATGTTGTTGCTATATCTAACTTTCAGTCTTCCTCTTTCTCTTGTGCTATAAACCATTTCAAGTAATAAATCACTGGTTATGTCCTTTCCCCTTAGTATGTGTCCAATAAAAGTCATTTTACTATGATTTATACTTGTTAGTAGCCTCTCATTTACATCCATATTTTCTAGTATCCATTCATTAGATTTTTTTCAGTCCAACTGATGCACATTAGATGATGATAGCACCATAATTCAAATGCTTCAATCTTCTTGTTGTCTATATTTTTCAATACCCAACATTCTGAGCCGGAACTGGATGTACAGTACAAGGATATAATTCAACAAAAGGTCAGAGTTCAAAATGGCTTGCTTTTTGGCTGTGGATGCCAGTGGTTTACCATTGTAGGAGCCAGCAGTAATTGCTCAACATTGCAGGATCCCAGCAGCCTTGATAGTGATGCTCAATTGCTGAGATTGTTTGGTGAAAGTGCTCACCATGCTTGTCACTGACTGCTCCAAGGTTGTCANTTTACATCCATATTTTCTAGTATCCATTCATTAGATTTTTTTCAGTCCAACTGATGCACATTAGATGATGATAGCACCATAATTCAAATGCTTCAATCTTCTTGTTGTCTATATTTTTCAATACCCAACATTCTGAGCCGGAACTGGATGTACAGTACAAGGATATAATTCAACAAAAGGTCAGAGTTCAAAATGGCTTGCTTTTTGGCTGTGGATGCCAGTGGTTTACCATTGTAGGAGCCAGCAGTAATTGCTCAACATTGCAGGATCCCAGCAGCCTTGATAGTGATGCTCAATTGCTTGTCACTGACTGCTCCAAGGTTGTCAGGGAAGAAGTCTAGATGAGAGTGCAAGCAGTGGAGTTTTAATGACATACTGCAGCCCATTTTCTTGTAGACTGGGAGAAGAGAATTGATAAGTTGCACATAGTTCTCTTACTCTGTATTGCCAAGGAAGTTAGTAATCACAACCTTGAAGGAGATCCAGACTCTCACCTCCTTTGGAACTAAAAGCTTTGTGGATTTTTCATCCATGATCAGGTCTCTAATCTGGGGCTCAATAAATATTACCACTTTCAACTTTGCTTCACTGACCTTAGGGAACTCTTCTATGTACTTGAATCCTTTACTCTCGTTATCCATTGCTTTGTCAGTCCTTTTCTTGGTCGACATCTTGACTTGATTGAAAGTAATGATCGTAGCTGTTGTTGCTGTACAAAATCAGTACAAAAGTAACTTGTTTTGGTGATGGTTTTGATTTTGTTCATGCACTTTCCTCAGGCTAACCGATCAAAACAATTACCCAATGCATTTGTTGGGATGTCTTTTGTCTTGTTCAATCACTAAATGCGTTGCACTGTAGATAAACAATAGAAACAATGGACACATGTCAATGGCATAAACAAAACCACCATTGACCATACCTTGTTTTCCAAATGGACTTTAGCTCTGCCCATTGAAATTTAACACATAAAAAAGTAGATACAAGCCTCTCCCTCATTAAGCACTTCACCTGTCATGGCCAAACAATAGGCTGTCCGTTGTGTTACTAATGACCATTGTTCCACCCCTTCAGAGCTCATTGAACACAGGTGAGACTGGTTTCACCTGTGTTTGTGTGGGAAGTTTGAGAAAATTGCTTTCAAAATGTCAAAATAGATAGTAGCCTGGGACAAAATTGCCCCGATGATCCAGGTCATTTGTCCCAATTGGCAAAGAAAAATATAAAAAATTGTGTTCCCTGGGATTTTGTCCCAATTTGCCAGGTTTCCCAATTTCTGAGGTTCCCGATTAGAGAGGTTGTACTGTACATGGTCAGTTGGCTCACGTCAGATCATAGATACAGCAAAGGACATCTTCTTCCTGTCTCCCTTTGCTCAGTGATGCAGTCCACTAAAGCATGAGGCACAGCAATTTTGAGGAGCCTGTGTCTTATCCAGGTCTGGCTTGCAGTCAAAGTATTTTTCATAGTTACTGATAATAACATTGGATAGCTTCCCACGTTGAAATATTATGGTATAATTTCCACAAATGTTGCAAAAGTTATCTGGTGAGTTCTTGCACGAACTATGAACATTTTCAAGTGAGAAAGAGTTCAATGCAATTATGATGACTTTCAAACCACAGGCAAAGGAAATAATGGGCTATCACCAGTTCCTGATAGTGTACTAGTATAATTACTGTACATGTAGCTTCGACACCAATGGGAACATTGGTATAAAGTTGTGTGAATATTCCACACTGTTCACAGTACCATATTTTCTCAGTCAATATTCTACAATGTTCATGGGATTAGGAAGGGCAAATAAAGAAACAAGACAATAGCATTGCACATGTTGAGAACTGCACAATAATGAGCATCTAATAATGTTGATTACATAATATTGGAAAAAATTTAGAATGGCTGTAAAAAAAATCCAATCCATAGTTTTTTTTAAAAATGCCATATTCATACCCAGAGTCCTCAATATGCCTAGGAAATATCGTCTACATGAAAATCACATTTTGACTGTTGTCCAGTGTAATCAGACATAATGCCTCTGAAGAGTTTCTACATTAATGGTAGGCAAGAAATTTCTCAGTAATTTTCTACAATTTTACCTCATTGTAGATCTTTCTGACACAAAACAGGTCTTCCATATGTTAACCACTCAGGTGGTTTTTAATTTCCTTTTAAAGTTTCATTCGATTGATGAGTGATGCTTAAATGGAAACTTTTCAATTACTGTACATAGTCTGATCTAGGAGTTTTCCAATTTGGTACTTTTCTACTTTGGTTTAATACATATTCCTCTGTTATGACCAAACATTCCTGAATATGATAGTTACCTTACGTATCCACTTTGTGCCATGTAGCACATAAGGCCTCCACACTCTGCCTCTGTACTGCCCTGTTGATGGCTGTAGTGCACACCTCATCCCAGGATCTTTATCCACCAGTCTGTCTCTTTCTCAACATTCCTTCTCCAGGTGTTTTTTGGCCTCCCATGCTTTCTCCTCCCTTCAGGGGCCCAGGTCAAGGCTGTCACACTGCCATTGTTGGGATCTTTCCCCAGGGTGTGGCTGATGTATTTCCACCTCCTTCATTGCACTCTGCTGCTCATGCTCTTCATCCTGGCTCTCCAATACAATATTGTTTGTTGTGTGCTCCTGCCACTATATCCTCAGAATTTGCCTCAGGCATTTGGTCTGGAAGATATCCAGTTTCTTGTCATCTCCTTTGATCATCTTACAAGTTTTGCAGCCATACATCAGGACAGCTGTCATCAGATTTTTTCTGAACAGCCTCAGTTTGGTGTTATAGCTGATGTTGTTAGAGTTTCAGATGTTCTGGAGACAGACAAATGCAGCTTGGGCTTTGGCTAGTCTGTTTTCCAGGTCCATGGTGCCACCTTTGACTTTAAAGATGTACATTCCTAGGTATATACAAACCTTTCAGGATGTACACTCCTGGGTATATACAAACCTTTCAACATCTTCCACTGGTTCTTCATTCATTGTGATGTGGTCATAATTTGTGGCATTCATTCTGAGGATCTTGCATTTCTCAGTGTTTATCTTAAGGCCTGTGTGCTCTCCATTCTCCACCAGCCAGTCAGTCTTCTTCTACATCTGCTGTTTTGTTGATGAGAGTAGTGTGATGTCGTCAACAAAGTCAAGGTCATCTAGCTTCATTGTGAACTTCCACCTGATGCCATTCTCTCCATTTCACATAGTTCTCATGATCCAGTCAATGACGAGTAGGAACAGGAAACCAGACAGGTTACACCCCTGTTTCACCCCAGTCTTGGTCTTGAGCCAGTCTGTGGTGTCATTCTCATCAATGATGGCACTTTCAAAGTTGTCATGTAAGGCTTTCACTACTTCAATGATTTTCTTGGGTATGCCATACATCTTCATTATAGTCCAAAGGCTCTCTGTGTGTACTGAGTTAAAAGCGTTTTCAAAATCAGTGAAGTTGGTATACAGTGGAGCTTACCATTCGTTGGACTGTTCAATGATGTTTTGCAAAATGAAGATTTGGTCAGTGGTGCCTCACAGTGTTCTGTAGCTTTGCCTGTTCCTTTCTCAGTCTGCTGTCTTCACCACTCTTAATCCTGCCAACTAGGATTCATCCCAGTATTTTGGTAATGACTGTGAGCAGGGTAATCCCACACCAGTTCTTACAGTTCTTTAGGTCTCTTTGGCAGCTTGACTATGAGGCCTTTCCTCCAACTTCTTGGTGTCCCCTCCTGTCACCAGACTTCATATGAGACCTGTTTCACCTTTCCTGCTATGAAATCTGTATCTGCTTTCAACAGCTCTGCCTGTATGAGATCTTCCCCAGCCACTTTGCCATTCTTGAGCTTCCATTTCAGACATATGCAAGCATGGGTGGGTCTGTTCTGATGTCAGCAACCTCATATTCTTCTGTGTCTTTCTCTGTTACAGGGTTTCTCGTTTCGTAATGGTTGAGGATCTCACTGAAATGCTCCTGTCATTGTTGTCTCCTGTCTTTGCTGTTGGTGATGATGTTCCCATCCTTATCCTTGATGGTAGCACTTTGTTGTGGTCTTTCGTTGCAAAGTATTTTGGTCAGATGGTACAATGTCTTCATGTGCCCGTATTTTGCTGCCTCCTCTGCTTCTTTTTTTTTATGCTCTCCAGCCACTCTTTCTTATCTCTTTTGACCTGTCTCTTCACCTCTTTGTCTCTTTCTCTGTATTCTGCCCTGTATCCCTTCTTCAGTCTCTCTGATCTAGTTCCTTCAATCTTGAGGTGAAACTCTTTCCTCTGGTTGATAAGTTCCCAGGCTTCCTGACTGATCCAGGGTTTGGCTTTCTTCTTCTTGTGCCCTATACATCTCTTTTGCAGTGCCATTGTATATGTTCTTTATTGTATTGTTGGAATTTTTATGTCAACCTTGCATATAAACTGCCTGTGAAGTAAAATTTTTTCATTTGCTTTATTCTCCGCATGACTGATGTAACAAGAGACATTTCTAATATTTTTGTAACAAAGTCTACAATGATTTTTCTAAATTTTTCTAGATTTTTCTAAATAGCTTTAAAAACTCTTCTTTGCAATGATTTTTTACCAAAAGCAACAGCATTAATTTTGAAATTTGGAACAAAAGTGACCATTGTCATTAAGTTTCTGCCTGAAATATAGCAAACAGTTTCACATTTTCCTTCTGCGTTTTAACAGATGTTGTTGGACATATGAAGACAGTTAAATTCATCACCTTTAGTTTAACCACATCAACAGGTTTTAAGAGCTTATCATTGTTCTTAAGCAACAGGAAGTTGAAATATTATTTTTTTGCCCCTTTATTTCCATTTCTCAGTATTTGCTTTATTTAAACATTCATTTTCTACTGTTTAATTTTTTATTACCCACAGTGCCAAAGGCAAACTTTGTCTATGCATATTATTTAAATGGATTTGCATGATCTACATGAATGTATAACTGGCCATATCATTAATTATTAATACCCAGTTAGTTTTAGATACACATGCTCCAAACTGAATGGTAAATATACACTCAAATTTGTATATGTTTGTCTGTGTTTTGTCTGTGTTGGCATAGAGATGCTGGCACTCAGAGTTGAAGAAAAACAGGGTTTTTTTAAATTTAAAAATAGGTTAACAAACAAACTAGCTTGTTGAGCTTTAACAAATTGATGTGTTCGCCCAGCCCATTTATTGACTCTGATTTTTAAACATTCTTGTTCCTCTTTTTCTCATATATTCTTTCAGCCTATCCCTAATTCATTTTTGGCACATCATTATTTCTTTACCGTCCCACTCCTCTATTTTTCTTGAGAGACACCAGCTGTGAAGACTGTTGCAACAGCGATGTATATTTGCATCATGACGGAGGACTCTGATCACTCTGTTTCTGTCATCTGTGACATATTTGTCATCATTTTGTTTTATATCATTTTGATGTTTGTATGTTCAAATGTGTAAAATCTATTAGCTCCAGTCCAGAAGGAACATAATTACAGTATACAGACTTTGTGTGTGTGTGATTTTTTTATAAACTTGAAGCATATGGATAAGTACACCTTAAAAAATGATTTTGATTACCCATTACCATTTATTCCTTTATTGACCCTTGTATTAAAATTTGATTGAAATGAAAATTTGTTTTGAACCTGATACCATAGTATGTTGCTTTTTATTTGATAAAGATTTCCACAAGATATGCACCATGGATTGTCTCCAGGAATATGGCAACTGGAGCTATTGAACACATGGATGACCCTGTAAGCAGATTTTAGTTGTAATAATTTTGTGCATGTTTAATTATGTATTTTATGTTGCAAGGATGGAACTGCCATGGAAATTTAAATTATTCAAATGAGTCACCAGTGATGAATAATACATATAAGTATATTAGAGTATTTCATTACTTTACATAATCCTATCTTTATTCTTTTCCAAATATGTATGGTATAATGCCTTCCTGTATATGTGGTATAATGCTCAAAATTATTTAATTACTTATGGTAATAAATAGATAGACTACTTGTAGTTGAATAGAGTCATAACATTTAAGGTTTAATGAATGTCACATGAATTAAGAGACTTTTAAGGGAAATGCAAAGTTCCATCAAACTAAATTTACTTGGACTCTGAAGTTTCCCTGTAACTTTCAAGACAGCATGTTTACAACTATTCAGGAATTTGTCTTCCAACTACTTAAAAGTGTAATTGCAAAAAGAATTCAATTTCCTGTTTTTGTATTTCTTTATACTTTTTCTCCCCCTCTGAATCTTCTTCTTCTTCTTATTCTTATTATTCTTATAATTATTATTGTGAGTATTCCATTTCACGGCAAAGCCGGTTTTGAGGCTGGGGCCTGGTCTTTTCCAAAGACCTGAGGTTTCCAGACATTCAATTCCGTCTCTTTTCTACTCCTTTCTCTCCAGTACCTTTCGCAGGATGTGTGATATTCCTAGCAGAGCTGACCTTTGAATACTTTCAAAAGATAAATTGACTCCGAGCATGGCCAGAAAGGGTGCCAGTCGCTCTGTAATTGTCCCCAGTGCACCGATGATGATCGGAACAACAGCTGTCTTCACTGTCCACAGCCCAAAAATCTCTCGGGACAGCTCTTGGTACTTCTCTATCTTTTCATCTTCCTTTGCCAGCGTTCTTACATCTCCAGGGATGGCAATGTCAATAATGATGCACTCATGGAGTTTCTTCCTTACCACAATGATGTCAGGTATTCTCGCTTCTATTTGCTTATTGACGTAGACATTAAAGTCCCACAGACCCTTCACTTCTTCGTTTTCAACAACCTTTTCTGCTCTGTGGTCATACCACGCCTTAGTGTGAGGTAGTCCGTGCAGCTTACAGAGGCTCCAATGCACTGCGCCTGCAACTTTGTCATGCCTTGCCTTGTATTCAGTTTGGGCCAGTTTGCTTCATTCGCTGATGATATGTGAAACGGTCTCATCTCTGGTCTTGCACATTCTACACAAAGCTGACTCTCTGCTATACTCGATTTTTGCTTTTCTATCGTTGGTATTCAATGCTTGTTCATGGGTTGCAACGAGTAAGCTCTCTGTCTGTCGCTTCAAACTCCCTCTCTTAAGCCATTGCCAACTTTTCTGAGTCGAAATTCTTTCGTCTGTCTCACATGCTGTCCATGCATAACCTTGCTATGGCATCCTTCTTTGCGTTTCTCTCTTTGTTTCTCCGTGAAAATTTTCCTGTTATCTTCAATCTGCCTCCCGGTGGACTGCTGTATTGCCATCATGATATTCGTGTTCTTGCCAATTACGTATGTAATCAGGCTCTGATCTTCGTTCCTGACTGTTTCTAGGATGCTCATCAGGCCTCTCCCGCCATCCTCTCTTCGCACATAGAGGTGGTCCACATCCGCCCTTGGGTTTAATGCCCCATAGGCATGCAGTAACTTTCTCGTTCTTCGGTCCATGTTCTTAAGTTCCTGCTGGTTCCAGTCTATAATTCCTCCTTCATATCTGACTAATGATACAGCCCAGGTGTTGATTGCTTCAATCAGGTTGCCAGAATTCAGTTAAGACGTCAAGATCTTACGTAGCCGTCTTAAGTACTCTGTTTCTATTCTTCCTTTCATGTCATTGTGCTTGATATTATCAAGCTCTAACATTCCCAGGTATTTGTAGCAGTTGTTTGAATCAAGTGATGATATACTCTCCTGATTCCCCAGAACGATGCCATTGTTTTGACTGTCCAACTTTCCTCTCTTGAGTACAGAGATGGTACACTTGTCTATTCCGAACTGCATCCCAATGTCTTCATTGAACACCCCTACTGTGTTTATCAGTGTTTCAACATCTTTCTTTGATTTGCCAAATAGTTTTAGGTTGTCCATGTAGAGGAGATGATTGATCTTTGTCTTGTTCTTAAAAACATATCCATGTGGTGAGAGACTGTCACCTTGAAATATTCCTCTACTGATCTTAACTTCTCCAAGCTCTTCTCCTTTGCATTCTAGAACTGCCCTCCAGGTTTGCATACTATTCGTCATGAACTTTCTTATCTTTGAGTCTATTTTGTATATCCCCAGGCATTCTTCAGTCCACGAGTGAGGCACCATATCATTCGCTTTCTTGTAGTCAATCCACATCATCGCTAAATTGGTCCAGCGCGCTTTACTGTCTTTCATCACAGCCTTGTCGATAATCAGTTGTTCCTTTGTTCCTCTTCCTCCTCTAGTGCATCCCTTCTGCTCCCATGGTAACAGGTCCTGTTCAGTCAGATACTCATATATCTTGTCGCTAATCATTGATGTCAACAGTTTCCACATCATGGGCAAGCATGTTATTGGGCAGAAATTGGATGGTATATTGCCTTTCACTGGATCCTTGGGGATGAGTACTGTCCTGCCCTTTGTCATCCGATATGGTTCATTAGATCTCCTCACTATTTCACACAGCTGTTCTGCAATCCGCGTATGAAGAGATGTGAATCTCTTGATCCAAAAACCTTGAACGCCATCAGGTCCAGGGGTTTTCCATGGTGACATGTCCTTGCACGCTTTCTGAACCATCTCCATAGTTATTTCAACTTCTCCCTGGGTTTCTATCCCGGTATTCTCTTCCTTCATCTCCTTTAGCCAGCTTGCGTCCTGTTGATGATTGAATGCATTTCCCCAGATGTTTGTCCAAAAGATTTTAGCTTCCTCTGCATCTGGCTGGGCGTCTGCCTGTTCCTTTCCCTCGAGCATCTCATAGAATCTTTTCTGATCTTTCTCAAATAGTTTGTTCTGTCTGTACTGTGTTGTTCTATCATTGTATCGTCTAATCTTAGCTGTCATTGCAATGATAGTTTGCTTCAGCCCTCCTCAACTGAGTTTTCACCTAGTTGATTTTTCTGCACCAGATATTTCCGTGGCTTGTTCTTTGCTCTGGTGCCCTCCTCCAGTCTAGATAGATCTTGTCTCTGTCTTTTCAGCTTATTGTCTAATCGTTTCTTTCACGCTGGTTTATTATCCCTTGTGTTTTTCTGTTGTGGCTTGCCAAGTTCTTCTCCAACAATGACTGCACCAGTATATATCAATCTGTTGGTTTCCTCTATCGTGTTGGTTTTAATTCTTGCTATCACGGTGTTGACCTTCTCGGTTGCCTTGCGTAGTTTATTTGACACTACTACGTTTACGTTAAGCACTTTGATGTTTTCTGTTTCATTTCTTCTGTACATGTTCTTAACCCTCTCAACAATGGTCTCTTGTTCTTCAGACAATTCATCAGGCAACTCATTAGTCATCCCGATTACTTCTCTATCATCTAGAGCTTCTATTTTCTCGGCGTCTCGACTATGCTCACTCAGAGCTTCGTCTATTTCACTCTCTCTTTCCTCTGTAGATGGTTCTGTCACTCTTGTCGTGATCTCCTCAATCTCCAGTTCAGAGAGTAAACCATTCCTCTTGATCACCCGGACCTGATCCGATAATCTCTGACTGTCAACATCACTCCTCCCACCCTTTTCTCTCCATATTCGAAGCATTCTCTTCATGTATCCGATCGTCTGGTTGCTCCTAGCCAGAAAGTAGCACTCCATTACTTGGATGTTCTCTTCTCGACTTCATTTCGCTCTTCCTTGTCTAGTACGTGTTGGTAACTCCTTATCAAAACCAGTAGTTTGATGACGACCTGTTCCTGCCTGGTTCTCCACAGGTGGCCTGCCGAACGCGACAGGGTTGGCTTGGCCTTCCCTCCCGTTTACGTTGTTAGTTTCGTTTCTGTTTGTCGTGTTCATCATGATGAGAAGGGGTTGTTTTTCTGTTAGGGCTTGCTCCCTTAGCCTTTGATTCTCACAAGAGCCTCCCTGCAAGGCAGCAGATGTAGTTTTTAGTCAGGGTCCTTTCCCTTAGCTTTTTGCCGTCTGAGGCCTGCAAGGTAGCAGTAGGTATCGTAACCCTGATGGGGGAGGCTAAGTGGGTGCTGTGCCTTGCCCAACTGCAGCCCACGACTATGCAGGGCAGGAGCGTCTATCTCCCTGAGGTCCCCATGACCCGCATACCCATTAATTATTATTATAATAATTATTATTAGCATATTTTTCACAGAGTTTCCAGTGTATTATTCATGCAACATTTTCATGCTACTTATGACTTTCCTTCTTTTTCTTCTTTCAGACTTCATCTCTTTGATTGAGGTCTGCTGGTCAGACCATTCTTCTCCTTCCACCTTTGTTCAGTGTTCTCTTTTCTTCTAGATGTATCTCCGTCTTGTATTACTTAATGTTGCTTAAGTTCCATGTGGGTTGTGGACTTGTTTTGACCTTCTTCCTGTCACTTCGTTTATGTACATAACTATTCCATTCCTCCACAAGCCTCCCTGATTCTAGCTGCTCGCTCACTCCTAGCTCACTCCTGGCATCTTTTTTCTCTCTTTCTGTTGCTTAATTTCACTTCTTTGATCCACTTTGGGATTTTTACTTTTGACCTCTGTGACAGCTTTTCTTTTATTTGGGGGACGCCAGCATTCTGTTTACTGGAGAATAATAATATTAATCAATAATGCACCTTATTCTGTAGCCTTTACTTATACGGGAATTGGCCAGTCACAGACTACTCCAGGTATCTCCCTTCACTTGCTCTTGGCTTCCACCATTTCTGCCTGACATTTTTTTTACCTCCATGTTCCTTCTGCTTAAGATTATGGCTTCAGTTTTCCTAGTGTTTACCATGGGATACATTCATCCCAGGTTCTGTCATTTTATTTACTGCGCCTTTGTTCCTTAAGGATTCTGACACGCTGAAAGATTAATTGTGCTTGTAATTTTAACTTTGACTAGCAGCTGCTGTATTAGCTGTGCTGATATGATGAAGATAGCTCGGTATGCCCTGAGGTTAACATATGGTTGCTTTATATCAGAATAGATTACCAATATAGAATTTCTCATGGATGTTTTTACAAATGTGTATTTCACACTCTTGATAATTATTGTGTCTACAGTTTTAAATCACTTGTGGAAAGGTTATTACCATAAATGACATTCTTTCAGTTAGGTTATTTGTTAAATGTTAAATTTAAGATTCAGGCTAGTTCTGTAACGACTTGTGTTTTAATACAAAACACAATGATTTTGCATTTCCTTTTTATTGAGAAAGACTGGCATTTTAGGAGACAGTAATGATGCACATTTATTACACGAAAGATTGACCTGCGCCTGTGTGTGTGTGTGTGTGTGTATGTGTTTACGTGCGTGCGTGTGCGTATGTGTGTGTGAAAGTAATTGCAGGCGATTGGTGGCATAGATTACAGTATATTGAGACAATGGTAATGGTAATCACCCATACCAAGGTTGGGGACATTATCTGACTATCTCTATTTTGTTTTAAAAACTTTAATGTTAATGTATTTCATTCTGTCCTTTTCTAGTATTGGTTTTTTTTAGGAAGGTGGGGGAGGGGGGGTCTGGTCTTGCCAGTTAATCTGAGAATTCATCAAATACATTTGTTTAAAAATGTATCAATCATTTTGTTTTCTGGTTGGGTAAGCTTTCATGTTTAACAGCCATATAACTTCATAGAAAGGACTGAGTTTAAAGTCAGGATGTGGCTTATGCTTTTTGAGTTCAAAAGGTATTTTGTAGGCTTCTGGTAGTCTGTTTTATAGATCTGTAAAGCTTCCATCAACTAAGACAAGTGCTCCAAGGTATTCAAAATATTTCTATATCTTTCAGAGGCTCTCCATTTGTTGTGGTATTTCCTAAGCATCTTAAATTTGGTAGGATTGACGTCCAGGGCTTTTTTTCAATTTTCCATTGATTTGTCAGTTTTCTGCACAAGTTTTTATTGGGTTGTATATATGCTTCTTGATGTTGGATATCCATACGCATTGAGCTTTCATTGTGCTCCAGACATTTCTTGTCTTCTTGACTAAAGGCACAGCATTCAGGTGCACAAGCATTGACCCCTGGCACAGCAGTTGTACATTCTACTATGAGTGTTCAATGAAATTACTTTAAATGTGAGCAGAGATTGGAGTTCTCCAAATGAAATTTAAGCTGACAGAATTTTCTTCAAAGCGACAAGTTTGCAACTTGGACATTTGTATATGGACATAAATCAGCCACTAGTATATGTGGGTCTGGTGTGCTGCAGACTGGTCATGGTGCCTTCTTGATATCGTTTCACACATTTTTTTTTGTTGTTCTCTGTTATAGCCGCATTCAGTTCGACATGCGTGAGTCCTCACCCTGGGTCTATTGAGCCTCTAAGATGAATGTTCATAGCTGCAAGGCTGGATATATTTAAAGAGGAGTTTTCCATCTCCTAAATGAGCTGTCCTCTATCTATCTATTTATTTACCTATTTATCTATATCTATACACCCGACAGATTTGTCGAGTACATTTATTTTCGTATTACCTAAGACTTCGTTTTTTTCCTTTTTTTAAAATTTGTTCGGTACCACAAATAGTTCTGTATATTTTTTGTTTTTGTTCTTTCACTTGTCAAACGTGTATGATGCCACAATGCGTATATTATTAAGTAGATTAAAAAATCCTTGAACCTGCCAAGTCACTTAATAACATTTTTTTTTTTAAAAAACGTCTTCGATGTTAATAAGAATCAAAACTGATACTCGTGTATCCCGTCGGGCTGACAGAGTTGAAGGTCCGTGTTCGAATTGTTCAAGAAGGTCCAGCCTCCTTTGAGGAATTAGATTCAGCTTCAATTCTGAAAAGATTCATTTCAGAAAAGCAGAAGCGTCCGAATCAAAAAGCTTCTCGACAGTACAAAAAGCGTCAGACCTTTAAAAAGTTATCGGAGTTGTTGACAGTGATAAATCGAGTGACGCTGATTGTTTTTAATTGATTTTTGTAATGCTAAAAACCTACTGCAACAGCATTTTAAATGCAACTTTTTTGGTTATCTGCATAAATGCTTTATGGTTATATGGACATAATCTTTTATTAATGAGAAAGTGTCTGGTAATGCTTAGTCTTTCATGAAATAAGTTGCTGTTTTTCATTTTACAAATATATGCATATGAAAGTTTGTAGTAAGTTGTTGTGTTTTGTTTTGCATATATTTTTTCATCTTTCAAATAAGTTTCTTCGCCCACATGTTTGGTTTTTTCCCCTCCCGCTGGCCCGCAAGAAGTCAGCGTAGTTACTTCCACGTCGGATAAGTTACTACATGTCGGAGGGAATTCCTAGTGTCCGAAACGACGTCGGAGAACTGCATGATTATTAGTATTTTAAGCCTACATATAAAAGGTTTTCGATTCTTTTTTTAAAGATTGAAGGTGCAGACAGAAAAGTTGTTACTCTAATTCCAGGTGATGGAGTTGGTCCTGAACTTTGTGCCGCAGTCCAAAAGATTTTCAGGTTTGTTTTATTATACTCTTGTAGAAAGATATGCGTAGTTTTGCTAGGTTGGAATAAATATATTAGCATAAAATTGCAGGGGAAAAATGAATGCCAGAAAGATATTTCCACGTTTTGTGCTTCTTAGCTTTTATGGGCAACAAAGGAGAACATTGTCTTTTAAATTTCCCGTCCTATTCTTTTAATGGAATTTATGGTTACTTTTTATAGTTAATTTTCTGGTTTATTAGTTTTCTGCTCCTGACGTTTTTCCCTACAGCATTTTGATTTGGTTAATATATGATAATATATGATTATTTTTGAAATAAAGTAATTGATCCAGAAAGTGGATTTAAGAGAAATAAAACCTAAAGTGTTACACAGCTCTGAACACATTGCATACAGATCTTTGTATGATATTGTAATATTGTTTTCCGTACATTTTAATTGAAAAATGTTTTGTTTCCTGGAAAAATTTGGATATTGTAGAGACTTGAGGTTTATAAGTGAAAGAAAGAGAAACATTTTGCTTTAGCTTTACATTTTCCAATGACTTAAATTATTATCATAGTATTAAAGAAAATATTGAATTCGTAGAAAGTTAAAAGGTATTTAGGTTTAAGATATGCGGTATCAAATGCCCGTAAGGAGCAATCAGGCATTTTTAAAGATAATGTTCGTAATGTAGACATCGGCTTCATGTGTTGAAAAGGAGATAGGCAATTTCAAAATAATTAATAGAGCAACAAATTTCACTGGCAGACATTAATGACCAGGCACCTAAAATTCCCCAAGGCTCCAGTGTGATATAAATCTTAAGCCATTTATGTTTGATATGAGATACTTATTCCTTTTTGCTCTTGAGTGAAATATCCATATCTTTTATTTATAATGTGTCAAAATATATATTCTTTAATTAATTTAGGGTGTTACCTTTTAAAGCATATTACTTGCTGTTAGAGGGTAGAAGTTTGAGTAATTATATGTACTGTTTTTGTTTGGATCCATTTCCAAGACTGTGAAGCATACAGGCAGGCTTTTAATTATCACGTGTCGACCATGCAAGTTCTTGTAGCTGATTTCATAAAGGCAGACAACTGACTGAACAATTCCTTCTACGAAAGGAACAAAGAAAGCTGCAAGGTTTTCTTTTGTTTTGTTTGGTAGTTGTTGATGTAGTTGTGGAAAAACTTAACTTGTCGATCAGTGTTGAAGAAGATAAAAGAAGCTCGCGCAAAGTCCATCATAAATCCTGTTGAGCGGAAAAGTGAATGACTCCAATTACGTTAGAGCAAATTCGAAGGAACACTTAATTGGTTATACTTCAATAAAGTTTAGAGTATTCTTGCTGAGAATGCCTATCATCAGGGTGTAAATAAAGTTGGGGTCTAATGAATAAGATGATAGAAAGAATAACAGTTATGAAAGTACCATCAAGGCAATGAGTAGAGAAGAGTTCATCAAATTTGATGTGAAAACGTCAAAAATAGCAAGTAGCCACTGGGTAAAGGACCTACTGGGTAAAGGAAGTCCAAAATGTCAGCCCATTGTGTGCTAGGTATCCCAGATCACGATCTTCATTTTTTGGTGTATGGAAGGCATTCATTACCATTCGAAGAGCTTTTAGACCAGAGAAAACCCCACCAGAACTGTTAGGAAACCGTGACCTTAAATGCATATATCTTGGGTACGCTAGTGAATTTATTAAGGGTAAGAACTTGATCGCATGTTTTCTTAGTTTTCCAATACAGCAAGGGGACCAGAGCAATACTGATAATTATGAAAACATTGGAAGGTTATTGATTTTAGCTAAATTGATAAATCGAAGACTACTTAGCGGCAGACGAAAAGGTACATTTTACATACAAAGAACCCAATCTGATTATAAACCTACTCATTTCACAACAGTTTCCCAAAAGCGGAATAGAAGTTCAAAGCCAAATTCCGATAACTGTCATTTTATTTGTGGTTTTTAAAAAGAATATTTGGTAGCATTTTTCTTGAACGAATACTGCACATTCTAAGCGCATCTGATATTCCAGAAAGGCCAGTAAGTGCAGTAAAGCTGATGTATGAAAACATGTGATGAAGAATTTCAACCCCATATTGAGGTATAGAGTTAATAAGTTTAATCAGTATACTTGCAGTTGTGTTTTACATGAAGCCACTGAGGTCTTTCTTATTTGCAGTTGCGCTAGCTTATGTATACGCCCGACAGAGGAAAAACGTAGTTTAAAGCTCAGAAGGAGAACGACTTACAGAATATTTGTAATTATTTGTTTAGATTTTGTTTATAGCTTAGCGGATGGCGATGAAAAAATTCAGCAAGCACAAGAAATATTGCGTAGTTTAGCGAGAGACAGTATATTTCAATTTTTTTGGGAGGGGGATTTAACGTCAATTCCCAACAGCAATTGAGGCTCAGACGTTGCCCTTCAGAAGGACTTTGTTTTGGTAGTGAGGAATTTCTTGGCCGGTTGCCCTTCCTGACGCCAACCAATGGCTTTTTCTTCTGTAAAGTTCCAAGTTCTCCGGGCCCGCACGGGGAATCGAACCCGGAATCCCTTGATTACTGTGCACCTGCACTAACCATTAAGCCACGGCTCCTCTATTTTTTAAGCCCCATTCGAATACACAGAAAATTGAAGGAATGAACTATACCGAGATAGACCGCAAAGGAATGAAAGTAAAAAAGCCACCTTCACCAGTATATTTGAAAATTTCAAGTAGTTATTTATTTGTCCATCTCAAAGCACACGCATCTGCCTGCTGTACCCCGGCCAAAGTGCAAAATTCAAGTCTTAGGCGTTACCTAACAGAAAGATTATGACACCACAAATTTTTTTGTCCACATTGGAATTTTTTAAACTACTATACAATTGTAAGACATAAAGGGTGATTAATAATTTGCTTGATCTCCTTGCTGGATGTTGCTTGAGTATGTTACGAATATCATTAAACATTTCTTGAAAAAAAAGCACAAATTACTTGACAAGCTTTGTTTCGAATTTTAGTCTGCTTTAAGACATCTTTATTTTCATATCAGTGCTTGTCACATTGTATGTTAGCTTTTTTTATGGGAAACCCATGTGAAACAATTTATATAATGCAGCAAATGCATGATCATGCAACAGACAAATACGGCGTTGTATGTCTGTAAAGGTTAGTTTGCTTAAAATACAACTATATAATTAGTAAGAAATAAATCTTCTGGTGCGATGGTATTAAATACTTTGGTTTAATGGTTATGTACTTTCTTTCCATCTTCTTCTGCTTTCCTGCTTCCTGCAATCTCGATAAGCAGTTTTTATTCAATTTCTTCGTCCAGTTTAAAATTTAATCTTTGATTTCCGCTTCTTTTTTTTCGTTTTTTTTTTCATTTTCATCTCAGCTACAATAATATTCCTAATTCAAAGAATACGAGTTGATAAAATTCCAGATCAGACTACTGGAAGTGGACGACGGTATAAATAGTCCATACTACCCAGAAGTAAAAAAAACTATCGCAAGTATTTTTGACGTTGAAATTATTAAGTCCCAAGCCCTTGCCCGTGCACAAGGTAGACAAGTAAAGGATTGGCTGGGTATATGTCTTAAAAGTACCCTTCAGTGAAGGAAGCAGTTTCATATTTTTGAGCCATTACAAATGCCTATGACTTTCGTTTCTTAATTTTTTGTGAACCGTTAGTTTCAATGTTAGTACCCAGTCCACAACTCATCAGTTACACTTTAGAGCACCAAAGTTTAAGTTCCAGTTAGGATCAGCATGAAATTAAAAATAATATAGACTGCATTTTGTTATTCTGTAGTAACACTTAGCTCTGTCATTAAATGACTTCAAATTCTGTTGGAAAAATTCAAGTATGGCCCTAATTGCTTCAAATTTTCTATGAAACATTCACCAAGGCGAATAAAAAAACAAAACCCAACTGAAATGCAAGTGGGTTTTGTTGGTAGAAAGTAATGTCTGACAATGTACTTCTGGAACATAATTGAAAATAGCATAAGGAGATTTCACCAAGGCTTGAACTTGGTGCTTTTCCCGTGGTTTTTTATCAACCTTTTTATTATTGTTGTTGTTGTTTTCAAATATATTTAGAGGATGGTAAAAAGTATAGATTGACCAGTATACAATTTTTTGTTTTTACTTATGCTGTATTATTTTACGGGGTTTTTTCTTAAAGTGCTGCAGGTGTACCAGTTGACTGGGACATTGTGCCAATAAGGTATGTTGGTACTTTTTTCGATGTCTTTTTTCCCCGATTACCGCCTCACGTTTTCCAAGTATTATACCTAAAAAACAGCACCAATTTTATTTATAAGGCCGTTTACCTGGTTTTTTTAAAAACTTATTCTGGTATCATTGACCAATTATCCTTCTTTTGAAGTTGATCATTATCAGTAACCTAAGCTCCAAATTTTTTGCTATTATTATTTTATTATTTTTTTTAATTTTGTTATTTTAATTATTTTATTATTTATTATTTTATTATTACTTTATATTATTTTATTTTTTATTATTCATATAGTTGTCTTTTTGTTCTCCACATGAATGTTCTCTGAACCTGACTGAGCATGTAAACAAATATACAGATTTTAATCAAATGCAAGGGGTTAAGGTAACTTCTGTTTTAAGAAACAGAACTTATTTTTGTTGTGTCATTTTGGAGAAGGGTTTTTATCTTTTTATTTGTATCCCTAATTTTTTGAAATTAATAAGGCAATGTAGTAGCTGGTACATAATGCCAACCATAAAACATGAAAATGTTCAGAAACGATTAAAAATGTTTGGATCTCCTGGGCCAAAAAATTTAATAAGTTAATGATGACTGCAGTAATTATAACGGATATATTTTCTTCTACCTGTAATTAAAATATATTTTTATTTGGCTTCTTTGTTATTTGTGGGGAAGAGGTTTTGTTTTCGTTAACATTTACAAAATTGTTTCTATTTTGTTATTTTATATTTTGGACTGGTAGCAAATGATAATGGAAATCCAATGTTTGCTTTATTCCGTTTCAATATTGGGGCCAAAAGTTTGTTTGTTCTTAATTGTTAGCATCCTTTTTATGTCTTATAAAGTGGGATCATCGACCATTTTTCTCAGCCAAGACTGCTTGTAGCTACATGTAAAAGCTTCGTGGACCCCATTTCCTTCATATTAATTGCTACATCATTCAGGAACGTAAGCTAGCGGGTAATTTTTGCTCCTGCACCATGCTTTAATTCAATTCTGTGCCCCACAGATGGAAGTTAACATATTATGTCATCATGATTTTTTCCTACTCTGCCTTCTGCAATACATCTTTTGTATTCATCATACTCCTGCTACGTCCATTCTACTTTTAAGCAGGTTGAGTTTGTTTCAATCTTCAGAACTACATACAATTGTAGATATACAGATATTTTTGTTACTCTTATGCTATATTTATTATACGTTAATATTCTCTTACACTTTTTGTTGTTTGAAATACTTTGTTTTCAGACTTGTCGTGTTCCATTTTCAACTTGTTCAACAGTCAAAATTATTTGACGACATGAAATTGATTTGTCATCTTTGTACCTAGTGATATTGGACCATATGGTAGCATGTTTTCAATTGATGATGTCAAGAAGTCAATTGGAAAAACACGAGTTGCACTTAAAGGTATCTTTTAATTGGTCTTTGTAGTTTTTATTCATTGTTATGTATTGAAAGAAGGAAGGAGAAGGAGCTAAGTTGGTTTTTGAATTTGTGTTAGGAAAAAATTGAGGCACGGGAGGATGGAGGGCGGTTATTGTACTTTGGGTTTGTTTATTTTTGTCTATTTGCCATATATGGCTTGCACCACTGTGAATATGACAAAATAGGCTTTTTAATAACTGTGGGGTGGTTAATTATAGAATACGGTGCTTAGACCATTTTTAACTTTCCTAGTATGTTTCCTTTGCTTGCTAATTTATTCGTTTGGATTTGGAAATGTTTGCCTTCATATTTTATTTTCTGCTTAAAGACAAAGAGAATTTTTAAATACCTTGACCTTCACATGACCTTCAAGCCTAATAATTTATTAATCCCGTCTATAATGGCGATCATAAGTAAGAAAAACCCCGCAGGATATTCTATTTGTTAAAGTTTGAAATCTGGTAATTACGAATCTTTAATGCAGTGTATAAGTTAAGCTCGATATTGTCGAATACAATTCATAAAGGTACAAGAGTACCTTTCTCTTTTCTGAGACGAAAAACATTTATTTTGTAGTAATTTGATGCTTGACATTTACGTTGTAAGAGAATCTCTCCGACTCCAGTTTGAGTGTCTTCTATAACGTGCTTTTAAACAATGGTGAAGAAATGGCCTTTGACCCCCAATACTGAGTTTCTGACTCCAGAACGTGCTTTTGAAAGAGGTTTCAACCAGCTGAATATAATTTCGACTTACCGTAAGCGCTCTCTGAGGGAAGAATTTATCGGAGAAACTCTAGTCTAGGGGGTCCTCACCATACCCTATTGCGTCGAACTTGATCGGTTTTGTTCACCTTCCTAACGCCAGTCATATAACTTGTATTAATATTCCCACCTTCATTTTTTTTCTCCATTCACTCTTTTTTTATATAGGAGCATTAACAACTCCTTCAAGTTTGAGTTCACAAGGACATTTATCGTTGACCCAGAAGCTAAAGTAAGTAATTTGCGAAGGACTATTGATATCTTTCTCAGCAGTTCTTTATTTTCTACGTTGGCTATTAATTTGAAGGAGATATTAGGTGTATGTTGGTTTATATTTTGAACCCGATTTATTAGTGAAAAGGTGTATAAAGTTTGGATTACTGTAGGTGATGTTAGTAATAATAATTTAATTCCTTTTTTCGATCGAGACAATGAGTGTCAAGTGTGTATTGTGCATGAAGACGCCTATAAAGAATTACATATGTTTGTTTTACCCGAAGCCACAGGTTTTTACATAGTCAGGCAGCTGTTACAACTGCCCATCTGGTGTACAAGTTTTACTTGGGGGCCTGGACAACGGAATATTGTTTATATTATAAGCAACCTCTCTGTCACAGAATTAATGAGCATTTAATATCTGGTGCAGAAAGAAGGCTCGGAAAGCTACTTGTATTTAGAATGGTATCTAAATCAAGAGCGAACATTTTTGAAGAACATAAATTTGGGGTGATTACGTCACTGACGTGGACAATAATTGAGATGAAAATACAAGAGGATGAAGGAGAAGAGACTTTAAGGTTTTACCCGGCGTTTGGGCGATCCAGTGGTTGGATTTAATGTTCAGGTTGAGTTTTCGCAGCCATGATTTTGACGCAGTGCTTCGTATTCATAAAGGAAGAGTTAAAATGCCTAACAATACGAGCCATGCAAACACAGTAACGAATGCCATGCTGCTTCAACAAAGCGGGTATTTTCATTATCATTTTGCAGCATAAACACCCCACACGTGAATATTCATCACCATCAGAGCTCCAGTCATTCTTAAGTGGCTGGAGCTCTGAAGGTGATGTCAACTGGCAGTGTGCTAAATTTAAAGATGTTTCACAACAAGAACCTTGTCACTTTTTAGTCATTTACAAGAATGCTATTCCTTTAGCGCCCTGTAGCAGTACCAAGTTTATCTTTAGCTTTTTAAAGCAACGCTACCCATGGATAGGCGACCATCGCAATAGGATGTATCGACCTGACATAGTAATCTCCTCACTGTGTTTTTTTTATTTTTGTTTGACTTATTTTTTCTAGTTCCAATTTTGGTCGGTAATTTCACATTGTAATGAAAACAAAGGAAAAGAATTTACATTTTTTGTTTTTTATTTCTCGTTAGGTCCAGTGCTTCGATGATCGTTTTCCATCCTACATGCGCTTAATTAAAGATAACCCTAAACGTTTTTTATTTAAGACCCTGGGTTACAAGTTTTGGATACTCGATACTTTAAACTTTGAACTTTGTTGACCTTTAGTAAAATTGCAACCTTTTTGACCGTAAAAATAGAGCGTGATTTCTGAAAGAAAAATATAATCATAACTTAGATTGACACCATCTTACTTGGAAATGTTTGATTTATTGAGTGGGTGAACACAAAACATAATTTGTTCCTAAACCAGCTTGTTCTTAAAAAAAATCAAGTCTGAGGTAAATAGTAGCCGTTTTTCTTCTGTGCATGACTGCTAAATCTATCCTTACTCATGATTCATACCCAAAACAACCTCATTCTTTATCCTTTTTGCCAACTAATTTTCTAATGCTAAACAGTTTATTGTAAATAATGTATGTTCAGATCTTTATGTTTGAACAGTTTCATTATTGACAAGCGGTAAATTATATAACCCCTGTGATATGCTTATTTCTTGCATTACCATTATAGGACAGAGTTGGACCTCTTTGCAAATGTGGTTCACTGCAGGTCACTGCCAAATGTTTCTTTGAAGTAAGTTATTTATTTTGTTTTTGAATCCCCTTCTCTTTATTAATGCAGAGTTTCCTGGCTTGAGCAAGCAACCTAGGCTTCTTAATTGGTATCCATTTCCCTGCCGATATTAGATGTTTTCTTTTTCATTCATTTATTAGTCGTCAGGGGTATGATTTTCTGGTAATTGTAATCTCTCTAACCACAACGAATAAAATATCCATTTACTGTTTTCATTAAGTTCGCATGTCATATTTTAAAAATTTACTACATTTTTTTTATTTTGCCATGATAAAACTAATATGCCCAAAGAGAGCACCTTAACAAAGTAACCTGGTAGTGATTGTAATTTGCAGTAGTGGCCAAATAGCAGGTCGTTAGTTGACTATAAAAAGCAGGTCTGGGTACAGTTGTCGTCCTGACTGCGGAGGAACACTCTCCGATTTGTTTCTTGGTTAAAATTAACGGGGTTTTAGGTTGGTATTTGTCTTCGGAAATAGAATTGCAAGAGGTAATGGGGAAATTTGAATATGATAAAGAATTTTTAAATGACCCATTGCTTTTAATTAGGATACGGCCTAGCAATAGCAATTCTTTTTGAAAGCAAGAGTGTCTTGGGTTAAGAGACCACCTGGAAGTTGTAGATAGACTATTTTCAACAAGTAAGAACATTTTAAGGTAAGCTAAGGTGCGTACGTTGACTTTAAAAAAAGCGTTCGACTCCATTCATCGTAGAAAAGTAATCGAGATTCTGCCTGGTTATAGTATACCGGAGAAAATGTTATCTGCCACTTCAGCAACCTATCCAAAGACGTTGGCCAAAGTACGCATAGCTGACGAAGAGATGGAAGCATTTGAAATAACTTCTTGTATCGCACAAGATGATAAATTGGCACTTTTTCTCTTCGTTATTGAGCTTGAAGTATGCAGTCTACAAGAGGAAAAAAGAACTGGGCTTCACTCTCAAGAGAAAAGCAAATCGTAGAATACTGGCTATAATGGATTTAGACTTTGACTTCGCTGATGACATTTCGCTAGTGACAAACACTACAGAACAAGATGCATTCCTTTTTAATATAAGGGAAGGCAGAACTCAGAAGAATAGATTTGCACCTCTATACCAAGAAAACCAAAATAGTGGCCCACAACTGCGATGGCCGCCTAATCATTAAAATATTAGACGGCATACAACGTAAAATTCTTAATGACTTTATATACTCTGGAGCTCATCTAGCTTCAACACAAGCCAACATCGAAGTCAGAAGGGTGGGGCGAAAAGGATTTTGGTCTCTGACATTGACCAAAATCTGAATTGCAGGCCTTACAACCATGTGGAAAGCGTTCTTTACTTTGAAGCGGATACCTGAACACTAATACTTCGACAGAAGAAGACATTTGATGGTGTATACACGCCCAGGCTGAGAGTAGCACCAAGAGTAGCATAACTAATCCGCTTAACAAACATCTCAATGAAGAATTACCTTCAGAAGAGATTAGAGACCGAAAAATTGGACTGGCCGCCCGTTGCATGCGCCATTCTGAACTGCGAGGCCGTGACCTAGCTCTTGGAGCCTTCACGAGGAAAAGGAAGAAAAGGAAAGGCATATGCTACATTCTTCGACAACCGCAAGCATCATAAAGGATTGTAAGATGTTGCCGAGATACCCACCATTATGGAAGAGAGAGATGACTAAAGTGCTTTGATATATGCTTCCTGAACTGATGTAGGCTGATACCATCTTCTCATTCATTCTCATGGACGTTATATATGTTATACTCCATATCGTTAATATGAACGTATGTTTAAACGGAGCATAAAATTTGTCAGCCTTGGATTTGCATTCTTAATCATCCTTGCAATACATCCATCTGACAACTTTAATATTAGGTGTTATATGTTGTAATAGGTATAAGAAGGAACGAAAAATTATGACAAGAGAAAAAGAAATGGCCTTGTTTTGTTAACTGTATTTAACGTTTTTGTTACACCATTGAAATTTCAACAGAAATAATATTAAATATAATAATAATAAAAATACCTGTCAACATTATGAAACCTAGCTTGCAGAAAAGGGTGGAAACTTTGGTATGCTACTGAAATAGATAATTGTACCATCGTATATCGATTTTGTGTTCTCACCTGTGGTATAGTTAAAGCTAACTGACAGGAGAATCGCAGACGTAAATTAATGGAATTCACTCTTTATCGACACAACACCTATCGGATAATATATTAAGAAACCGAGGAACCAACAATATATAAAGATCTATTAAAAGAAATAACAAGGGTATGAAAACTGCAGACTACAGTATTACCAGTAGTTGCAAGTGTATTTGAGCTGACGTTAACGGTGAACTGGTTCCCCGTACAGAAAATACTAGGTAAGATAGATTTACAAGAAGCACGGGGAATGGCTAAGCCACGCCATTGCAGGAATTAATTTTCCTTTCTATTAGCAAAGTGATATCCAATTCGCATGCATCAAACACGGTTAATGTTAATGTCACTAACTCAGACTATTTGGTTCAAATGCGTATTCAAAACATAACATTACGGTTTGCCTATGGTAGGAATTCAAAGAAAATAAATTGCATGTAAATTTTAATAATTTTGAACTTTAAATAATGTATATGTAAAGTTTCACTGGTACACCTGGATATGCTGGACAGAGACATCCTCTCGTTGGCAATGGTACATAGCCATACCGTTAACTGGATTGTACATAAATTGACAATATGATTAATCGTCATACGGGTGATTCTGGATATTGCACTTGGTTATCTATCGCATGGCATGATATTATTTATTTCTGCGAGTAACTCCTTGAACAAATTGCGTCCCCCTTCCCCCACCCGAAATTCTTATGCAATTTGCAGAGAAATTTTAGAATTGATGTAGCCAGATACTTGCAGTATTTTATCAAAGTTTTTTTCATTCAACTTTTTAATTAGAGTCAGGATAAAGATTATTCTTTTTTGTGAGATTTTTGGTGAAATATATATAAAATCGATTTTTGAAATATGATGAAAAGTAATAATCTTTATTATACTATAAATTAATATTGGTTTAGCTGTATTAGGCCATTCATGAAAAAAACATGGAACTCGCCATGAGGTACTGGGGTGAGAAAGGAAATGTTAAGCCAGTGTTGAAATTTTGTTTTTAAACCAATTTTCAAAGTTTAAACCAATAAGATAGTTATCCCTGATTTTTCAGTAATATCAAGAGTATCCTATGAATACTTTTACGGCTTTGGTGAGCAAAGAGATTTTAAAACTCGGTATCGCTGTTGATATTGACTAAGCTTGTTTTTGATGTGTTTACCGTAGTGTCTGTGTAGAATTGTGCCGCCTGTTAATCTAAAAACGTTTTATTGAAAAAGCCAGATATACAAAGTTTTATTTAGAGCACAGCATACGATCGATAGCGTACGAGGTTTTATGATTAAATCTAGAGCTGGGATTGGTAGTAATATCAATATTTGGCCCATATCGTCTCCATTGAAGTTGAACTCTTTAAAAACGTGTCTTCTTGGTCGTTATTGCCAGACAAAAGCCCCTTTTCAAATTAAGTATGACTCAAACTGCTGAGAGAATTACATACTGTATGTTATAGGATAGCCTTTTGACAATAATAGCATGTTAGGAATTATATGTGTTGATTTTTCTACCTTTCCAATTTTTTTTTTGGCTTGTTGAATCTTTGCCAGATTACTCCGATTAAATGTAGCCAAAGCGGGAATAATCAAGAGTTCGCGTAGAATTCAAATTAGATAGTATACAGGTCTGAGTAACACATATTGAAATTCAAAATTCGTTGGCTTAAGATGAATTATACTACCAGGTTTTCCACAACCAAATTCTCGGCCTCCATTAAACTCAAAAGCATCTATACTAACATGCTTGACGAAAGACGGCTCCAGAAGGAGATAGATATTTCAGGTAGCAGAACGTATCCCAATATTTTCAGGTTGCACTTGAAGAAAAAGCACTTTTTGCCGACACTGCGAAAGCATGTAGCTTTTGTGTCCCCCGGGGAAAACGAATTAAGAAAAAACAATTAACAGACCAGAGGGTTTACACATCAGATACTCAATGCTGAATCATGTCATGTACACATACCCGCCGCTGCGATAAGGAAAAATACTTTGGAATGAATAAATACAAAAGAAGGTAGTGTTATATTTGTAGCCTAAGTTATGAACAACCTGCCCACGTTATCAGCTAACGCCCATGAGAAGATAAAACAATTGGTTGTTGTTGCAGTTGCTGGACTAACGTGACCGTAGTATTGACAGTGGTATTCACTAGTAAAAATGACTTTTATAGTTCTGTGTAGCCACAAAAAGGTAACCTGTGGGTAGCCTGTAGGCTTTTCTATATAATTTAATGATGTAATGGGCTTGTCAACGAATCACCACGCACCACGCACCACGCACTACGCACCCAGGCCTTTTAAGAAGTGTAGATATTTTTGAAATATAAAAACAACATATATTGTGTAAATGGAGGTATTAAATACCAGCCAAACCGTGAACTTTTTAACCATGAACTCAAAGCGCTTTACTTGACCACATTGAATCAAGCTTTGAAAGTGGATCACAAATTTATTCATGTTTTTACTTGCGGTTTGTTGCGCATTCCTATATCTCTATAACCATGAACTCAAAGCGCTTTACTTGACCACATTGAATCAAGCTTTGAAAGTGGATCACAAATTTATTCATGTTTTTACTTGCGGTTTGCTGCGCATTCCTATATCTCTAGAGCCTATTTGAATCAAAAAAGAAATTAAGTTGAGAAAAAGAGTTCGCTTATTAGAGAGGATGTAAACTGTGCGTAAGCAAAGTTTAATATTGCAGAGATTAATAAATTCAGTCCTTCATACTTCCTCACTAAATGTAATTTTTTATCATTTAGGGTATATAAGCACACTTTGTGGTAGTTTGTCAGACATTTCTTAATTAAAGTATTGATTTCAATTTAAGCCATGCATAACATATATTGTAAGAGTATGGAAGATTTATGATCTTATAGACGTTTTGTTTTTAGGTCTTTTAAAGTACTGCGTAAGAACTGTTTAATTTACGTGATCAACTATCAACGGCCTTTGGCAATTTATTAGCTCTAGAAAAAAATAGAAGTTAGGTTGTACATTTAACAGAATTATAATAATTGGGAGGTAACTGTGTTTAACGCAGTAACGGACACCAGTCACTTGGAGAAGCTGTTTTGAAGAAAGACAAAAAAGCGAAAAAATTTCTACACTATTTTAAGACTTGTACTCTCTGTTATATTTTAAATATTTAACATTTTTTAACACACATATCTCTCTATATATTTATTTATTTATAAACATATATAATCATTTCTCCAATTCGGAACCAGTATTTGTGGGACAGGATGAACGTAAAGCAAACTTTCATATTCAGGTTTTTGTTCAGAGCAAAGTTTCTTCTCATCGTTACTCCTTTGTATCCTTTTCAGGTTAGCTAGATCTTTCCGCCGTTTTTCCAATTTGTTTTCTAATTTCCTTTGCCACAGCGGTTTTATATCTTCTTTCTTTCCTTCGAGTCTGTTCACTTTTTACAACCTCTCCTTAACCACATAAGATCCAGCATAAAAGACTTTTACGTCATTACGTCAGTTATTGCCATGCCATCACGTATGAAGTTCGAAAGGAGACTACCGTCGAGCTCTACTTTATTAACCCACTTCAGACTGCCTACTGCATTTAAACTTCGAATGTCGTACATGGTCTTTAATTGGATCTCCCATCCAGATTGTTTGACACATCAGTCTTCTCTTCAGTTAAGTCAGAGCTCTAACTGGCTCTTCCCTCACAAGTCCTTTTGACTAATAACCTGACACTTATCTCCTCGCAATCGTCGTTTTAAACATCAATCGTCTTACCATAACTCTCTTTTAAGCATTGCTATAGTTTTGTCTTCCAACTCAAACGCAATTTACTTTTCTCAAATGTTGGCAACAGCCAAATTTTTGTCAATTTATTTCAGCTGTGATTATAAATTTTATGTGTATATTTTATTCCTTGCCTTTTCATCTCACATTTCTACGAGTTTGTAAATGTACTCGCTAGGTGTTTTGGCTCATTTACGGTCCATTCCACTTTATATCTTCCAGTCAACCTCACCTTTCCAGAATCTCAGGGGTCCCGGAAAAAGTGGTTTCCTGGCATTCCTGGGCTTTCCATTTACGCCACCAACGTTTTCTCCACGTTCATCCTCATTTATAGCAGTACCATGATTACGACCGAGTCCACCCACCTTACCCCATTGAACACCTACCGAGCGTGGCACCATCTTCGTTGATATAGACCCCGTTAACGCTTTTACCTAATTATGTTTTCCTTGACATTCCACTTGTAAAATTGAAGATTATGAAAGAAAAGAAAAAGTATTTGTTATTTATGGATGACCTGAAGATATATGAAAAAGATAACTAGAAGACTTATTTGTTAATACAGACGTTATATAAATTAGACATACGAATAAAATTTGGATTAAACAAATATGTAGTTTTTCCGTTAAGAAGGGGTAAGCTGGTTAAATGTGGTGTAATACAATTACCATATGATGAAATAGGGGAAAGCATTGAGGTGAAAAGGTATAAGCATTTGGGCATCTTTTTGCAGACCAGACAATGAGATATACGTAAATTCCCAGGAAGGCTTCCCGTAGAAAAGCCTGAGCTGCCCTTTGACAGGGCATAGGACTCGGCAAGCCTCCCGTACCAAGGTAACGACATTGGCAGCAGGATGTCGGGTTGAAGAGGATACAGAGTCTGAAAAGATGATTTCCGGATTCTGACAGGTGTTTAGAAAGGAAGTAAAATATTTGATGTTGGCAGTAACACTAAAGACAGTTTGCTCATCTGCAAGCAGTATAATTATGTGGCAACGTTAATGTTAGAACATTAAGACTGCCTTACAAAAGAGAAGAGTCAACATTTTCAATACAAGTAGCATTGCAATTCTGGCAATTTCTTACAAAATTGTGCACAAGATGATGACGTAGTTTATAACACAATTGATTGTGACATTTTCATTGCATCATCAGAGTGAGTAAATTCAAGTAGTGGTGCAGGCAGAGATGTGGGTCTATGGTTAATAAGACGACATCCACTACCATTGCTGATATGATAAAGTGGGACAAGAGCTAGCTTTGGTGGAAATCAATCACCATTGTAGTTCACTACGTACCAGTAGAGAGGGACGTCGAGACAGAAGACCATTATGAACAAGTTAAAGCTGCCGTAAAAGAAGTTCCAAAATATAATATGCTAGTAGTAATGGGTAATTTCAATGCACATCTGGACAAGAGAATCGATAAGTATTCATACCGTGATTCTTCCTACTCCAATAGCAAACTAGTAGCTAAGTTCACCCAGAAACTAAATCAATGTGTAGTTAACCCAAGTTTTCAAAACTGAAAGTCGAAAAACTTGATTATGGTCAAGCGTATAACACTTTCAGTGTTGTTGGTTCAGACCATCGAAGTAGCAAGTAAACGTGAGGTAAATTTGAGAACAAATAGACCTGTGGCTCACAAAATTAACTACCAGTGGTCTGCACCAAAGGAAAAGGATCAGCACGATCTATATCCTACCACAATCAGAAACGCATATGAAAATTTCTGCACAGTTAATAATGAATCCATCTCTGAAGCATTTGCAAACTTGTTTAAAGCTAATGGAGAGACAGCGAAGGAGCTACTTCCTAAGAAAAACACGAAGCAGAAAAGTTATCTAGCGATCTATGGGCTGTTGAGGTGAGGGGAGAAATCCAATCGTTATGTGAAATATACTTCCGGGAAGCAAGCTGCAGAAAACGTATGATACAGTCGCAGAAAAGAACACGCTATGATGATAAGGAAAGTAGAGGATCCTAACGAGAAATCTAAACACAATGAAAGGTATCAAAACAAGGTATCAACAAGGCAAAGGAGGAGGATGGGTCAAAAGAATGATGTACTTACTTAAAGAATCTTGTTTGGAATGCACATATCACTGAAGGAGATAATGAAGAAAAAGTTACACCTGCGCCAGAAGGACTTCATATCTTAGTTTAAAAATTCTCAGCGGCATAATATAAGGCTGTAAAGAAGTTGACCAGAGAAGGAAACCATTCTGACCTCATGGTCGATCGTCAGAAGCCTTCAAACAGTGCAAACTGGAACGTAGATGAAATTATGTTGGGCGTTGAAAACAAACGTCTTGGAAGAGAAAAGCCCAAGGAGTGGCCAGACATTGATTTGAAACGTCTAACAAAATCTGGAGATCTAAGCACCACAGAGAATTATAGAGGTAAGTACGTTCCTTTAAATTTTCGCAGCAAAACTGGTGAACAAGATGCTACCAAATAAAATAAGGCTAGAGGTTGATAAACATCTACTATCAAATCAGTATGGTTTTTATCAGTATGGACTCTCAACTCCGCCGCAAGTTTTGATATTGAGAAATGTACAGTACACATTGAAGAAGAATTACTCAGATCCTGTGAGCGTATGATACTCCTGAGAGATTAGTGGAGGAAATGGTTCTAATGTATCAAAGGACACACGTGAGAGTGATAACGCACGGTGGAGAAACTGACTATTTTGCATTAAAAGCTGGAGTGTTACAGGCATTGACACTATATCTACTTACTATTCTTCCAGGTTATTTAATGAGAAAGGATATTGGCGGGAAAGAGAAGGAAGTTCGTTTCAAGTTGCATCGCAGAAGAAGTCGTAAACAGTATCCTGTGGTCTGGACTGACACAGATTTTGTCGATGATATTGTCATTAGAACAAAAGAAATGGAGATATTTCAGTAAACGCTCGCTAGGATGGAATTGAAAGCAGCAAAGATAGGACTACATTTCAACGTCAAGTAGAGAGAAGTGATTCACTACAATCAACGCGGTTTAACAACAATCAAAGCCAGGAATTGAGTGGCACTGAAATCGGTATGTAACTTTAAATATCTTAGTGGTGGAGGGGGAGGACAGTGGAATGAAAAGCCCAGAAAAACACTTTGAGAAAAGTAAGGCATTTGCATGGTCAGCATGTTACATGATGAAAGGGATATGGAGTAATAACTTGCAGACAAAGATAAAAGAATGTTTGTTAGTTACTACAGGTGAGCTCATATTGGTGTGCGGAAGTGAAATATGGACTATCAACAAAATAATGGAAAGGAATTTAGATAACAGCTATGCACTAAAGGAATGCATGCCAATAAATTTGTCTTTAAAAGACAAGTGGACAAATGAAAGAATTTGTGAAAGTCTTCTACCTGTAACATCAAAGATGCAGAAGAATAAAGCTGGTAGACCATTGTGTAAGACTTACTGCACATGGAGGTTTAAAGCTGGTGTTTTGGCAGCCAGCATTCGGACAGGCAAGTGTAGAAAAAAGAACTGTAACGTACATCAATACGCTGGAGAAGACTCGAACTTGGGAAGTGCAGGAGAGTTGAAACCTATCATTGAAAGGGAGGATTGGAAAAGACGTGCTGACTCAAAGCGAGTGGAAATTTGTCCTAAAGAAGTAACGTAAGACGTAAGTAACACCTGTGACCTCATCACAAAAGCAAGTGGTTGTGTTAACTACCTTGGTACAATGCGGTCCAATCATGAAAGGAATATTTACCCATTTCTCTACTGAAAACAACACCTTCACCATAGGTTATACTACTGTTATTACGAGAAATGTTAGGCCAGAATTTATAATTTTGTTTGAAGCATGGGAGTTTTTTACAACCCAATGTCAATTGTAACGCAAATTTTTTAACATTGAACGTCACTAGCCAACTTTCCACCATGGCTACTTTCTTTACCCGACCGAAAAAGTTTGGCTGTTTAGTGGCTAAACCTTGTCATGGCTATTTTTTACACTGACCCTATGATTGGTATAGAAATATATTGTGTCAGCAATGTAGTCTGCATATTCACTGCAACCCAGTAGGCGCCGATTCCCACGCCTTGAGCATGGGCAGGTTGAGTCATTGACCGGGGCTGCATATTTAGTATTTTCCTGCCAACTCAAGTATATCGTAACGGTTTTTTAATCCACAATCAAAGGAGATGTCAAAATGGGCTTTTTTTCTCAATAATGAAAGGTCCATATTTAAATCGGTCTGAAAAAAATACTTTTAGCGAGCACCAGAAGTGTTCAGTGTCTTTTAAACGTCAGCTGGTTGCACCTGGCTTTTGAGGATAAACCTACTTATATTTCAGCCAAAACTGTGTAAAAGCAATTATAAAAATGTGTGTATATCTTATTGAGCCATTATCACTTTGGATGTAAAATTATATTTTGCTAGCGAGTAAATTGGATATAATGGACAAGCTTTTTCAGACACGTTTTTATGTTGTTTACTCTGTCTGCCCTTTATTTGAAATTGTAAATAGTTTATTGTCATTTTGATATGTAGATAGCAGACAAAGATAATTTTCCTTTCGTTTACAATAAGGAAACCAGAATTAACTGATAAACAATTTTCCAATTAAGTAGTTATTTATAATTTCCTGTGACCTAACAGTTATCTTTTTTACAATTATCCATTAAATTGTTTGTTTTATCCTTTACTCTTGTGAAAGCACAATAATCAAAAGCTTGTAAAGCCATTACTTTACACCACGAAGGATAGGACTTGACTTTGAAAAATGAAATTAATACCTATGCTTTCTCTGTAGACTTTATTGATTGTTGGTAGAAATTTCATTGCTCTTAGTTGCTAATTACAACGAAATATCATAGAACTTGATGTTACAGAACAAAAACCAGGTTGCAAATACAACAATTTATTCAAAATTTTTCTTATTTTTTAATACAGAAAACTAAGTTTCGGATTATGCATTTAACTCATAAAAATTTATCCGCAACGTAGAATGTAGAAAATTCGAAACATTTAACGTGAAAGGTCGTGAAAATGGCTATTCGAGCATATCGTACTTTGCTACTGAGATTTTGAAGTGAAATATCCAAGGTAGAAATACTGATATAAGCCCGATATATTTACTGTTGCATATATTTTGGTAGATATAAACGACAGATGCCGTATCCCAAATTACATTTAAGAAAAATTACGATGGGGAGAAGGAGAATTGACATCCTATGCATGCAGGAAACAAAGTGGAAAGGAAGTAAAGCAAGAGCATTAAGCAAAGGGTACAAGGGAGGCGGAAGAAAAGATGGAAGGACGTTATTGACAGAGATATGGAGGGTGTTAGTGCGAGGGATGCTGATCTGACAAACAGAACAAGCTGGAGACGGCTGATCCGCTGTGGCGACCACTAACGGGATATAGCCAAAAGACAGAGAAGAAGACTACACAAACTATACCACAGTGACTTTTTATCCTTTTTGAAATAAATGACTTGACTCGTTTTGTCAAGTGGACAACAAAGGAACGGACAACAAAATATGCAGTAATATTTTTTTAACTTGTACTACCGTAACTGTTCACATGACCTCTTTTCCCAGATTCTTTTCCCAGATTAACAGACTATACCTTTCATACTTATCCTCTCCCCCATACCTCCCGTTGTTTTGACTGGCCAAGATTTTACGGTGTCCTCTTTTCCCTGTTCATTGACTATTGTGTGTTGTTGTGCAGTGCTAAGAACCTGTTTATGTGTTATTTATTGAAATAGTTTTAATTTTACCATTTCTTTACTTATATTTGGGTACCGCGTCATCGTTTTAAGTTTCGTGATGGCATTAATCCTTG